>CM077214.1:28583153-29183153 GCA_039654625.1 Rhinogobio ventralis | reverse complement strand
CCATGTCCATCCCTTTATGACCACCATGTACCCATCCTCTGATGGCTACTTCCAGCAGGATAATGCACCATGTCACAAAGCTCGAATCATTTCAAATTGGTTTCTTGAACATGACAATGAGTTCACTGTACTAAAATGGCCCCCACAGTCACCAGATCTCAACCCAATAGAGCATCTTTGGGATGTGGTGGAACGGGAGCTTCGTGCCCTGGATGTGCATCCCACAAATCTCCATCAACTGCAAGATGCTATCCTATCAATATGGGCCAACATTTCTAAAGAATGCTTTCAGCACCTTGTTGAATCAATGCCACGTAGAATTAAGGCAGTTCTGAAGGCGAAAGGGGGTCAAACACAGTATTAGTATGGTGTTCCTAATAATCCTTTAGGTGAGTGTATATATATATTTTTAATTGAAATAATATTTTAACATTTTTACCATATTTTTATCAAATAAATGCAGCTTAGAGAGACTTCTTTCAAAAACTTTATTTATTTTTATATATTATATTTATTTATTTTAACATGAACCCTTTATATGGCACTAAATATTCACAGTTAAAGTTTGCAGAAAGTCTGAAGCCATTCAGAAGAGCAATCAGTCTGTGTGTCCGGTGTTGTTTGGTTGTCTTTAGTATCCTAGCAGCAAACACCAACAGGAAACACGAGACTCCGGTTGTAGATGGACATCTGAATAAGTATCAGGTGTTCGTATGACACACACACACACACACTCAGATGAGAGTTTACAGATCCAGCACTAGGACCCAGAATCCTCCCTGTTCCTGCCTCCTCTCCTCAATCACTCACTCACTCCTCTCCTCCCTACCTGAACTACTCACTCCAGGATGGAGCAATGAGATGTCGCAGTGACCAGAAGCCCACGCAGAACCAGGTCAGAGGCGATCAAGACACATCCGGACAGAAGATAGTCTTGCCTACAGTGTCAGTTTCTTTCTGTATATACAGTATTATTATGCAAATGGAAACACCATCAGAAGACTGCAGAATACCTGAATAAATCATTAACTATGTAAAAACCATAACCTTTTACATGCTACTCTACATAGAAGCAAATTCTATAGGATTTGTGTTACTGCTGGATTTTATCCCACTACTGGACCTAAGTGAAATCTACACAGGGACTGAACAAGACACTTTCAAGTGTTTAGAATCAGTCAGCAGGTGTAAAGATTCTCTGGACTGTATATGTGTACCTCTGTGTGTAACTCCACACACAGCAATGGGAAATGCAGCTGGAAGTCTGGAGATGACACCCGGGCGGGAAGTCAAACGGCCCCTCAGCACATACGGGCAGAAACAGCCACCGGCCCCTAAACTGCCCCCACCACCTGAGGAGGAATTAGAGGAGAGGTTCAGCATTGTGTTGGTACGTACAGAACAAAAAATCCCATTATGCAGAAGACATTTTCTTTTTGTTAAATGTTTTGCTGATTGAATATAGAAAAACGGCATGTTGAAGGGCTTCAGTATGTGTGGTTAAGGGCTGAAATGTGCCATAGCATTAACTATAAATATGTTTGATATGCATTGTGGAACTGCATCTATTTGCATAGTTATGATCAAATGACAACAGACTTTCAAATGAAACTGAAACTTCATAGCCTGCCCAAATGACATACTACAGCTAGTTGTACCTAGTTGTAGGGTGTCGACTGTGTTGGAATGTTATGCACCGAGGTGACTGCATTCATATGCATGTCTGTGAAATCTGTAAGATCTCTCCGAGTATGAGTGTTATGCAGCGGCGAGAATATAAATGTGCAGCTGGGAGACTTTAATGTGTCATTAGGTGCATTTCATGTGCTTTATCTACATGTATCTTATTTATGATGAGTGTACAATATGTAAATGTAATGCTGTTTAAGTACTTTTACATTGATCTACTACTTAGTTAATCCAAAATTCTGCCATTTACTTACCCCTACGTCATTCAAAATCTGTGACTTTCTTTCTATACATGGAAGTAAATGGTGATCAGGGTCTGTCAAAACTCAAAAAAATTCACCATTAAAGTATTATAAAAGTAGTCCATCAGAACTACATTTTAAGTCTACAATAGCTTTGTGTAAGGAACAGACTGAAATTTAAAGTCATTATTTACTGTAAATCTTCTTTGACAGTTCATCCTTCACTATATGAAGAAAAGCAAAATCTTATAAGTAATAAATGTTTTCTTTTGTGTCCAACGGAAGAACGAAAAAGGTCATAGGGGTTTTAATAGACATGTTAGAGTTATAGTTAATTATCAACTACAACTAGTCAACTTAAAGGGATAGTTCACCCAAAAATAAAAAGTAACCATTTATTCATCCTCAAGCTGTTCCAAACCTGTATGAATTTTTTTCATCTGCTGAACACAAAAGAAGATATTTTGAAGAATACAGGTAACCAAACAGTCAATGGGGCCCATCAACTGTTTGGTTACCTGTATTCTTCTTTTGTGTTTAGTAGAAATTCATACGGGTTTGGAACAACTTGAGGGTGAGTATATGATTTTTGGGTGAACTATCCCTTTAATGCAGTTGTGTCCAATCCTGCTCCTGGAGGGCCACTGTCCTGCAGAGTTTAGTTCCAACCCCAATTAAACACGCCTGAACCAGCTAATCAAGGTCTTACTAGGCATACTAGAAACTTCCAGCAGGTGTGTTGAGGCAAGCTGGAACTAAACTCTGCAGGACAGCGGCCCTCCAGGACCGAGTTTGGACACCACTGCAAATGCATGAAAAATATGAATTAAATTCACAGTAGAGTATTAGACATACAGTTTCCAACCTAAACAGACCAAATCAAACCACTCACATGTTTAAAAGGGATATTTAGCCCATCTTTCACTCCTTTACCTATACACTGTATACTGTAAACTGGTCTGGCTCTGGTGTGTGTTAGTAAAGTCAGCTGTAATTTATCCCATGTTAATTAATCCACCCTGCCAATATCCTTGATGCTGCTCCTAAATCAGATAAACACTCCACACTCTCCCATCACACAGCATTGAAAGGCCATCTAATCTATGAACAAGTATTAAAGTGCACATGAAGGCTCTTCATCAAACTCAAACAATTTAATTTTATCTAATCGTCATCTACAATGCCTACTGAGAAAGAGAGTTTGTGCCATGCTGTTTGTATAATGGAAATACGATGCAAGTAATGCAAGTAGCACCGGCAGCGTGTTTATGATAAAACACACTGAATTAAAATGGCAATCCCTCAAAAACACACATAGTCTCGGGTACCAAATGTTAATATTACAATACAAAGCATCGGTACAATAACCTGTGAGCAAGTTTAGAAAAAAGTATTAAGTATTAATTCTGTTATCACAGAAGTCTTGCAACTCATGCACATTTACAGAGAACTCTGCATTCTTTTCTTTGTGAGGCAGAATATATGTATATAAAAACTATAAATAGTTTTGTCCTTGCTCGCACATGTGTGTTTTCAGCATTTAAAGCACGCAAGCTGATATTTTCTAAATCGGTCTGCCGGGGCAAGGAGCGCAAGACATCTGCAAAACCTACAGGCCTGTAATTATACAAATGGCCCATTCAGTTATTGATATTTTGCATGTGTCCATTTAATGAAAGGACAAACCATCCATCTTCAGCAGTAGTCCACCCTTCAGCTGATCTAGAAACACTCAGGACAACAATATATGACATGCAATGAATCAAAGTCAGTTACTAAATGTATTTCAATATATTTATTACTGCAAAAATGAGTCATAAAAACTAGGCTTAAGGTACACTATGTAACTTTTGTCCCTCTAGCATGCATTTTGCGGAAGAATTATTTTTTTGGTTGTGCTTCGGCTCTGCGTGACTGTGCGGATGAATATTGAATATGACCAATCATAATGCTTAACAATAAACTCTGTTAGAGACCTAATATGGCAATTTACCTGTTCAATAACAATAAAAACGCCATCTCCGCATTGCTTTTACAACATTTCAAATCCCTCAGTTCTCGCCCTCTCCCAAAATCCACGGCAATGTTGATTCTTGTTTTATTACGAGCTCTGTCGCATTCTCTTTTTTTCTCCTCTGTTCAGCATTTGTTTAAAATGGGTGATTCCCCGGAGCTTGAAGATTTAGCGCCTCCATGTCAACCGTTTTCGCTCGCGACAACTAACCTCTGACACTACCACACCAGACACGCAACAAAGTGACAGGTGTGGTGATAAATTGAGTCCCTCCAGGAATTGGGTCTCCTTTAGGACCCCGAGTGATCCCATTGGTTCAACAGACATTTAATGGGTAGTATTTTTAGCACCTGATTACAATTCCTGCAAAATCACGTTATGATTTATATAGTTTAAAATGCGTTATAGTGACCATTAATGTCTTTGAAATTACATGGTTCATATAACTAGTATATAACTGAAGCTAGGTTGTGAAATCAAGTATTTCTCGTTCTTACTGTTATTAGTTAGCTTACGTAGGCTACTAACATAGCATACATTTTCCTGATTAGCCTGCTAGCTTAGCTTATATTATATTAGGTATATTTTTTGCTTCCAATATACACTCACCTAAAGGATTATTAGGAACACCATACTAATACTGTGTTTGACCCCCTTTCGCCTTCAGAACTGCCTTAATTCTACGTGGCACTGATTCAACAAGGTGCTGAAAGCATTCTTTAGAAATGTTGGCCCATATTGATAGGATAGCATCTTGCAGTTGATGGAGATTTGTGGGATGCACATCCAGGGCACGAAGCTCCCGTTCCACCACATCCCAAAGATGCTCTATTGGGTTGAGATCTGGTGACTGTGGGGTCCATTTTACTACAGTGAACTCATTGTCATGTTCAAGAAACCAATTTGAAATGATTCGAGCTTTGTGACATGGTGCATTATCCTGCTGGAAGTAGCCATCAGAGGATGGGTACATGGTGGTCATAAAGGGATGGACATGGTCAGAAACAATGCTCAGGTAGGCCGTGGCATTTAAACGACGCCCAATTGGCACTAAGGGGCCTAAAGTGTGCCAAGAAAACATCCCCCACACCATTACACCACCACCACCAGCCTGCACAATGGTAACAAGGATCTCTCATTGTTCTCATTCTGTTTACGACAAATTCTGACTCTACCATCTGAATGTCTCAACAGAAATCGAGACTCATCAGACCAGGCAACATTTTTCCAGTCTTCAACTGTCCAATTTTGGTGAGCTCGTGCAAATTGTAGCCTCTTTTTCCTATTTGTAGTGGAGATGAGTGGTACCCGGTGGGGTCTTCTGCTGTTGTAGCCCATCCGCCTCAAGGTTGTGCGTGTTGTGGCTTCACAAATGCTTTGCTGCATACCTCGGTTGTAACGAGTGGTTATTTCAGTCAAAGTTGCTCTTCTATCAGCTTGAATCAGTCGGCCCATTCTCCTCTGACCTCTAGCATCAACAAGGCATTTTCGCCCACAGGACTGCCGCATACTGGATGTTTTTCCCTTTTCACACCATTCTTTGTAAACTCTAGAAATGGTTGTGCGTGAAAATCCCAGTAACTGAGCAGATTGTGAAATACTCAGACCGGCCCGTCTGGCACCAACAACCATGCCACGCTCAAAATTGCTTAAATCACCTTTCTTTCCCATTCTGACATTCAGTTTGGAGTTCAGGAGATTGTCTTGACCAGGACCACACCCCTAAATGCATTGAAGCAACTGCCATGTGATTGGTTGATTAGATAATTGCATTAATGAGAAATTGAACAGGTGTTCCTAATAATCCTTTAGGTGAGTGTAGTTCCCAATAACATGTTTAAAATTAATGACGTTGGCGTGTACTTAGCATGACAATTAATTTATAAAATTTGTATTATAGTATTATTTTATACTGTACCACATTACTATCATTGTGTAAAACTAATATTAAATTACTTTTACATAACATAGTATGTTGCAACAATCCTTATCCTTATAAAAAGTCGATTTCTCATGAGAGGTGCAACTTCTCTATTTACGGATATGGCGAGACACATATGGGCAAGTGACGTATTCCTGCGAAAACCATCCCGTCACATCTAAAATATAAACACGTATAACAGGCGTACTATAAGGAATCAGGGTAAGACAAAAACACGTTTTTGGAAGAAGGATTGATGATGCATTGGCTCATTATTTAAATTTTGTTAATTTTGAACAAAAAAGTTACATAGTGTACCTTTAAAATAATAACAGTATAAAAAAAACATCAAGAGATGTGAAATTATGAAATATTATGAAATCCTTGAAGTGATATTATGATAAGTACCTAGTTTGGCTTACAAATGTATACAAAAAACGCAAATGCAAATATTAATTGTATTAAATATTCAGTATAATCTTCTAGTGTATGAATATGACAGCTCTGAATGACGACATTATGCTCTGCATGTGTACTGCTGTGTACATTGCTTTACTGCATCAATCTTTGACGCAAAAATTATGTGTGTACATACATTTGTGTACTTTATAAAGGATTCAAAATATCCTAGGATTAATTTAGAATCCTATAGAATTTAGAATCCTATATATTCATCCTATAGGATTCAAAATAAATGGTGTCACAACATGTGATGAAGTTAGAAAATGTTAGCTGACCTTGTTCTGAAAACCATTTTACAGTTTTTTTAGAGGAGGGATAGAAATAGAACATGTAAAAAAGAGTTGGATGTGTTTTGTCTTTGATTCTGTATTTCTCCGGCCTCCTTTCCTTATTTTATGGGCAGAAAAAATTAACTATTATTATAAAGAGAGAGACAAAGGAAACTTAGAGGTCTGAATTAAAGCATGCAAAGAAAACACTGTGTCTACAGCAGACGCAATGTGACAATTATAAGATTGACAATTCTAATCAATGGAGCTGTCTGCACTGCAGGCATTACATAAAGGAAGATTGTTTGAGAGCGAGACTGTGTGTGTGTGTGTATTTGCCCTAAAGCAATATTTCTGCAGATTGCTGATGTTCCTCCCCTTGACCTGTTTTACAAATTAGGACACTGCCATGCAAATGTGCCATGCATTGCGAAGAACTGCAATTCAATATGGAGAAAAATGAAATGACACAACAAAAGTAAAACATGATGTTGTGGATGTAACTTTTACATGTCATACCATTCAAAAGTTGGGTAAGGAGGGGTAAGAAAAAGTCTCTTCTGCTCACCAAGGCTGCATTTATTTAATCAAAATACAGTAAAAACAGTAATATCGTTAAATATATTATTACAATTTAACAGAACTGTTTTCTATTTGAATATAATTTAAAATGTATTCCTGTGATGGCAAAGCTGAATTTTCAGCATCATTACTCCAGTCTTCAGTGTCACATGATCCTTCAGAAATCATTCTGATATGATGATTTACTGCTCAAAAAACATTTATTATTATTATTATCAATGATGAAAACAGTTGTGCTGCTGCATATTTTTGTGGAAACTGTAACACATATTTCTCAGCATTCTTTAATGAATACTTTGAGTCTACTTCTGATTACTTATAAGAGATGACATCAATATTTCCTTTCGCTTTTCATAGAAAACATGATTTCATAGGTCTTACGTGGATAGACAGATGTTTAGCATATTTGCTTGGCATTCACTATACAGTTCCTTAGACTTCGGTCAGTCTTGGGTTCATAAGCGGTTCACAAAAAAGGCTAAATATTAGTATAGAGTTCATTGAGATATTTTACAATGTTCCTAAAACAAATGATAACATTCCTGAGCTATCAGCTGAAAGATACAGCCGAGGGACTGGACACAAAACAAATACTGTGGATTCCAATCATCTTTACAGCAAAACAGTCTGTTCCTTAAGAAATATCAAGAACTTGCAATCTCACCTGCTGTATGCAGAAGGGAAAACTCGACAAACTGACAGTAGGAGGTGTGGAAATACATTTACAAAGGGTTTTGATATTCTTATGGAGAAGACATTTCCCAAAATGCCCCCTAGTGAATAGCAACACCTGACCAAACCCTCCAGGGGACGTCCCAATGAGAAGAAAGATCGACAGAGAAAGTAAATAATGATTTAATTGGTGTTTGCTAGAGCTACACTCTAAAAAAATCCGTAAAAATGGGGCACAATGTACAGTATTCATTTGACAGAATTTTCCGTATTTATTTTTTACAGGTGTTTTACCTGTATTTTGAATTTTGAACTTCATTGCGTTCTGCTTTAGGGTTAATGGAAATGTCCGTAAAATTACTGGATAATATCCTGGTAATTTTCTGCTAGTACATTTTAAGTTTTTTTACGGATTTTTTTTTTTTTTTACAGTGTAGTATTATTGGTGTTCATAATTATAGATTTGAACAAACCACAATTACTAAGTATTAAACTTAGGCATAACTCATCCCAGACCTTCATGAATGAATGTCATCTATTACCTCTCCAGAAATTAATACTTTTATTCAGCAAGGATGCATTAAATTGATAAAAAAAAAAAAATATATATATATATATATATATATATATTTTTTTTGATCAAATAAATGCAGACTTGGCAAGCAGAAAAGTCTTCTTTCAAAAACATTCAAAATCTTACTGACCCCCAACTTTTGAACTATAGCCATTTAGAAAGACAAGAAAACCACCTAGCAACCATTCAGAATACTCTAACAACCACCTAGCAACCACTTACAACTCTTTAGCAACTGCATAGTAACGCCCTGGCAACGGCCTTGCATAGCTGCGGTGGGTTTTGCATGGATAAAAACTCCACTTAGGGCTCGTTCACACAGAACACGGGCAGTAGAATCGGGGGTAAAAAACGGTCTCTCGCGTTTTTTAAAAGTTGAACTGATTTTAAGTTGAGCGGCGCGTTTTTAGAACGGCACGTGCGAGATGCTGCAAAAGACGCAAGACGCGAGCGCAAGGGTCATGCATGTCCGCGTAGCGCGTTTACACTGAAAAACAATGTAAAAGAAGCAGTGAAATGGAAAAAAACAGCCCCTTAGGCCGTGTGTCCATCAAAAAGTTTTTTCCCGTGGCTAGTGTATTTTTCCAATTGTTTTCAATGGGAGCGGCGCGTTTTTAAAATGGCAGGAGGGTAACGAGGCGGTATTTCACACTCAAGCGCTGAGCGCTGAAGAATGTTCAACTTTGGGTAAAACTGTGATTGGATGGCTTGCTAAAAAGTGACAGTGATGAGAGCTCATTACTGTCCCTTTTTACCAAGCCATCCAATCACAGTGGAGGAGGGGCGGGACGAATACAACACTGACCAACTGCCACATTCTGCTTGTACAACGTCAACAGATGACAACAAGAAGCATAATAACAGAACAAAATAATTGAAAATGAAAAAAAAGAGGCAGAGAAAATACTTTACATTGTATCGATATTTTTATATAGAATCAATACAGAAACAAACTATCTGTGCAATGAGATACTAGTAACACTTCCGCGGATATTCCGTATCAAGCGCTGCACTGCCAAAACGCTCTCAAGCGCCAACAGCTAGGTGTTTTCCGCAGAGCACCTGCCATTTTCAGCTGGCTAAAACGCTTTGGTGGACACACGGCCTTAAGGCTGATTTATACTTCTTTGCTTAAAGGCCCGTTCACACCAAGGACGATAACTAAAGATAACGATAAAAATCTTTCAAAATTAAAGAATAGCAGAGTTCACACCACAGCTATAACAATAATGACACAGAGAAACAATATTGTTAGAATCACTTTCAGAACGATTTTATCCAGCTGATGAACAATAAAAACATTGACAGCCAATCAGAATCCATCCTGCTGTAACGAGCTCAAGCATTTAAAGCGGCAGACAAGCACACGCTTAGACGCTATAGAGATATCTTAGAGCTGCATGTCATTTCGAAGGCTGCGTCCTCCGGAGGTCGCATTTGAAGGCTGCATACGTCCTCAAGGCGGGCTCAATTAAGAAAAGTAGTAGTAGTAAATAAGAAATTACAGTATTTTACACCTCACAAGGAATGACAGTCAATTTTATTACGGTCACTTTTCTTAAGTAAGACATTCTTGATGACGTATGCAGCTTTCAAATGCGACCTCCGGAGTCTTGATGTGAATGGGTCCTTACTTTGCTACCGGGAGGAATATTTTCATGTGAATGTTTCATGAGAGTTACGAGCAGCCTCTGTTTGTGTTTTCAGTTTCAGGTTCACACCGATAGCGATGATACACCTGGTGGTAACTCAGTAGGGTCGTAGTAGTTCTGTGCATGTGCGTGGACCATTGGCTTTCTCTCTGCGACCTTTAAGACAATTTTCATAATGCTTTAGGGGATTTAAATGCAGGCTGCATGTGTGTGTGTTCGGTATCATGCTCAGATGAGTCACTGAGGTAATTCTGTAGGGGCCATAACAGTCTGTGTGTGTGTTTCTGTGTGTGTGTGCGGCACAAATGCAAACACTCATGCTGTTCATAAATAATTTAGGAGATCGTCATAGCAACAGGACATTCACGCAGCACTAATCTGCCGGTTCAAAAAGGGCATTCTTAGAGTCAGCATACCTTATTATACATGTGATCTGTCCGCTGCTCTTAAACCATCTCACAAGACACAACGCAACTGCTTACTCATCAGTTTATAGTGACAACAAAACGTGTGTAATGTGTTATTGGTGCCACAGTAACTCAACATTCAAACACTGCAATGGTCTGGGAACATATTATAGCTAGATCTGGTCTTTGACTGCACACTGCAAATACAACTAGATAGATAGACAACTAAATAAAGAAAACTATTGTTGCGGGTGGTTGGCAGGGTGTAGCTATGTGGATGCCAAGGTGATTTGGGTGGTTGTTAGGGTGTTTTTAGGTTGTCCTTGGTGATTTCCTCAGTTGCTTCCTCAGATTCCTCCTTCAATGCAATTCAATGTATTTTTTTAAGGCAGTGGCTATTTACACTAAGTGAAAATAGTGATCTATTCTATTTACACCATTTCTTTATTTTTATTGAAAGTAAATGCCTTTCTGATGTGATATGTGATGGGAAAAGGGAGAAGAGCAAGCTTGGATTCAAACCCGGGTCGATCGTGTCAAAACCAAGTTCAATGAGCCTTATGCTTTACTGATTACACCACTGAAGACATTGAAACATGTCTTTTTTAATCTTCTGTGGCCCAACCAGGCATTATTGGGCGGAGCTAGTGTAAATAGTGCTTGCCAACAAGACGCATTATTTGCACTTGGTGTAAATAGACACTCCATTTTTGACAATTAATCCATTTATTTAGCATGGATGCATTAAATTGATCAAAAGTGAGAGTAAAGACTATTTCTATTTCAAATATTTCTATTTCATTCATCAAAGTATCCTGAAAAAAAAGTATCACGGTTTCCACAAAAAATATTAGACAGCACAACTGTTTTAAACATTGAAAATAATAAACGTCTTGAGCAGCAAATCATCATATCAGAATGATTTCTGAAGGATCATGTGACACTGAAGACTGGAGTAATGATGCTGAAAATTCAGCTTTGATCACAGGAATAAATTACAATTTACTATAGATTCAAATAGAAAACAGTTATTTTACATTATAATAATATTTCACAATATTACTGTTTTTACTGTATTTATGATCAAATACATAACGCCTTGGTGAGCAGAAGAGACTTCTTTCAAAAACATAAAAAATTGCCAACCCCCAAATTTTAAATGGCAGTGTATAATAAAACATCAAGAACTTTTATGCAGGTATGCAATGAAAAATGGTTCTCAGTAAAGTCCTTTGCTAAACCAAAGGCGTCGCAAAGAAAAACAACAGAACCTTTTTTTAAGAGTTCACCTCAGTGGATTAGATCTAATGGTTCTGTTGAATTAATATCAACAAAATGAGACTTACCCAAAGGTTGATGAAGTCTCTTACTCTGTGATTGTAGAATTCCATGAATCTTCCACCTGATAAAGTGAAGCTGCTCTGTCAGTACGACAATGAGAAGAAATGGGAGTTAGTTTGTGACCAGGTGAGTTCTGAGCAAAAACACACATATTAATTTACCACAAAGCTGTTTTTACTCCCCAAACCACATAGCACACCTTTAAAGATGAAAAACACAATGGTCCTTGCTCTTTTAAAGTAAAAACTTCCTTTCCAGTTCACCCAGAGCATTTATAGAAACTAAATTCTAAAATTAGTTTAGAAGTCATAATGGTTTTGATGTCACAAACATGACCCTATTAAGATGGAAACACATAAATAAACATAAGTATTCAGTAAGAGGTTAGCAATCATATTACACATTAATGTAACGGGTCAATTAATTCAAAGGAATTTATTTGAATTTTTTTTATGCAAGAAATGTGACATTATATGTGGACTTATAGGAGACTTAGGGGAGTTTACTATTCCTTCGTGTTTCTCTGTGTTCAGGAGCGATTTCAGGTGAAGAATCCTCCATCGGTGTACATTCAGAAACTCAAGAGTGTATTAGAGCAGGGAGGAGGCAGAAAGGTACTGATGGTGTGTGTGTGTGTGTGTGTGTGTGTTTGAATCTGAGAGTAAGATGTAGAACTCGTCCAAATATAATCAAACTGAAATATGTGATTTTATGTGTTTGTGATAAAATTACACGTGTGATTTGTAGTTTAAAAGGCGAGTCCAAGAATCCACACAAGTTCTGAGAGAGTTGGAGATCTCGTTGCGCACCAATCACATCGGGTAAGAGCCATCACATGACTGCAGAAAAAAGCATGGTATTGACAATGCATGTTTCTGGCCTGATACTTTTTACTACTTAAAGTTTGTTAAATGCAGGTTTCTGAAGAAACCTGGGGCTCTGGGAATGTCTGTGTCAACACTGCTTGTCTTTTGTTCATTTGTAATGTTTTCTCTGTCTGTTCAGGTGGGCTGAGGAGTTTCTAAATGAAGAAAACAAGGGTTTAGAAGTGCTAGTGGACTACCTCTCTTTTGCTCAACGTGCAGTCACGTATGTACACACACACAAACACACTACACAAAGACACAATAGAGGAAGCTAAATTCTTAATGTGACAAGCGTCTGGGAAGAGAATGTCTCTGACCATCCAGTGTCTCAGATCAAACTCTGATGCCAGCTAACACTGGTATTATATTCACTAGACTAGTCTGAGTAATGAACAATCTTTACCAAACAACAACAAAACAAAAACACTGTGAGGCAATCAAAAGACTGTAAATGCTACTGTTCAAACGTTTGGCATCTGTAAAATGCCATATTTTTGAAAGAAGTCTCTTTTGCTCACCAAGACTGCATTTATTTGACCAAAAATACAGTAAAATCAGTAAAATTGGAAAATATTTTTAGAATTTAAAATAACCATGTTCTATTGTAATATATTTTAAAATGTCATTTATTCCTGTGATCAAAGCTGAATTTTCAGCATCATTACTCCAGTCTTCAGTGTCACATGATCCTTCAGAAATCATTCTAATATCATGATTTGCTGCTCAAGAAACATTTCTGATTATTATTATCAATGTTGAAAACAGTTGTGCTGCTTCATATTTTTATCGAAACCATGACACCGTTTTTTTTTCAGGATTCTTTGATGAAAAAGTTCAAAAGAACAGCATTTTTAATAAGTATTTACAGTCACTTTTGAATCAATTTAATGCATCCTTGCTGAAAAAAGTATTAATTTATTAAAAAGAATCTTACTGACAATCTTACTTTTGAACAGTAGTGTAAATCGCAAGCTAACTTTTCAGTTCATTAGATCAACTGTATTAACAAAAAGTTAATGCAACAGTTATTGTTTGAGTGGATAACATTAACATGCATTCATAAGACAGACTGTGTTTTTACAGATATGACACGGACAGCTCTGATAATGGAAGCTTTGAGGAGAAATCTATAGAAGATCTGACCACGAGCGCGACAAACTCCCCCACCCACAATTCCCCACACTCAGGACGGCCCTTCGCCACAAGGTCAGTCATGCATGTGTAACTGCTCTGACGTGACGGCTTGCTTCTTATTTAAACGCTTTTATAGATCTACATGTCGTGTGTGTGTGAAGTAGCTCTTGAACTGAAGATGAAAACATGTTTCTGAGTCTCGTTCACAAATAATTGCGTAAATCCTTTGTAAAATTGTAAAATGTCCACCTAATACACGTGCATACTAACATGAATTTGTATGTATATATATATATATATATATATATATATATATATATATATATATATATATATATATATATATATATATATATATATATATATATATATATATATATATTAGAATACATTTTAGCATGAATGATATTGATACATTCTGATTTGTTCATAAAAACATTCGTAAGCAGATTTCTCACAAATCTGTGTGTATGTACGCTTATTTTTTGTGAAACATATTTTTATTGGATTTTACAACACATTTGACAAACATAACACACTTAAGTACTAACAAACCTTACTTAAATCCCTTCCCCTCCCCAATGCACGCTTATTTAATGAGATACATTTTTCTTAGAAAATTCCATGTCATGTTCTTTTTTTCCAATATTCACCATGGTTCTGTTTTTCTTAATGAATATTTAGCATGCAGTAACTTATATATGACTATTTTCAGCCTCAAAAATCTACATGAAACCCAATCACACAAAACATCATGCACACGTGCTAAACACTATCACTGTAACTTTATAAAGTCAAAGTATGTGTGCAATGTATTTTGATATCACAAACACACACCCGTCCCATCGCTTCTATCAGGATCAGCTGCATTCCTGTTACAGTGTGTGTTTGTGTGCATCTGTGTGTCACATATCTCTTTTAATGATTTTGAGATTACACAATAATACAGTTGTGCTTTGAATGAATGTATGTTTCTGCATAAACTGGACAGTGATGATGTGTGAGCTGGTTTCACATGATCTATCTTCTCCTCAGGAAAACTCTGAGATACTCTCGTCTGCTCAGCCAGAAGAACCACCTGCATCTCTGCATCATGTGCCTTCGCGCTATCATGAACTACCAGGTACTTCTCACTCTCATCTCGTCTCGTCTCAACTCTTCTCTTGACTTATGTGTCTGTGTGTGTGTGTGTGTTTTAGTTAGGGTTTAATCAGGTGATGGCTCATCCCAGCTGTGTCAATGAAATCACTCTCAGTCTCAACAACAAGAGTGCCAGGTGAGAGGACAGTGTGTTTTAGTTTTGAATGTTTTGGTTTCTACACTTCTGTCCTTACATACGTGCGTGTGTGTGTGTGTGTGTGTTTAGGACTAAAGCACTGGTTCTGGAGCTCCTTGCTGCTGTGTGTCTGGTTCGAGGAGGTCATGAAATGATTATTGCAGCCTTTAATAATTTCAAAGAGGTAAGAAAAGAAAACCTTTCTTTCTCTGTTCATCCATCTCACTCTTCTTATCATCACCTCCATACATAGTGTCTCCTTGGTCTTATTGTGCAACAATTCAACACTGTAATTTTTTTAATATATAAATAAAAAAAGGGAAATAAATATTATTAAAAAAATCCTTTTATTCTTATGTATGTATGTATGTATGTATGTATGTATGTATGTATGTATGTATGTATGTATATATATATATATATATATATATATATATATATATATATATATATATATATATATATATATATATATATATATATATATATATATATATATATATATATATACACACATACACACACACATATATACATACATATATATATATATATATATATATATATATATATAACGAATAAAAGGAAAACATATTATAAAAATGTTTCCTTTTATTCTTGTATAAAAATAAACAAATATACCAAAACATAATATAATCAAAAATAATAATAAAAGCTATTATAATATTAAACATGAATTATTATAAATTAATCAAATATAATCAAATAATATACCTAAATATAATATAATCAAATAATAAAAAGAAAATATATAAATAATAAACAGAAATAAATAATGTTAAATATGTATTATAAAAATACTAAAAAGGAAAAAGTTTGTTGTAATAAATACAATAAAACATAACATAATAAAATAAAAACTATTATAATATTAAAAAGAAAAAAGTTTGAATTAATTTTATATAATCAAATATAATTCATCAAAATACTTCCAAATGCTTCCAAAAACTTTCATACATTTTTAAGTGTGGTTTTTAAGTGTCAGAATACTTTTTAGGGCCACTGTACATGTATAATATGTGAATAATTTTATATATTCTAATATAATATGTGAATAATATTCACTTTTCATCAAAAACCTGACCCAAACTCTTTAGTTATTCACACAGACACAATGAGATTTAGATACAAGTGTCTGATCTGCTGTTAAACTCGAGTAAGCTGACCCTCAAACTATGACATCAGCTGTTACACCCTGTCTGAGAGCCAGAGACGTGACAAAACTAGAAGACGCTTGTGTGTATAAGAGATATGACCATCCTGCAACCTCACGCATTCACACGGATGACGTTTTTATGTCACAAAGACATTTGTGTGGGTGATGATTTAGATGCCTATCTCTGACACCAGAAAGTATTACACAAACTAGAGCTAAAACCAGAACAAGTATTGGTTATACCTGCTTAGGGGTTTCCCATCCATATGTCCACATTGTGTCTGTGAATGCACATATTCGCATTAATAATAAGATAGAGATGTTGGATGCAATATTAAGCCAACAATATACAGTCAGATGATAAACTACCCTGTAACCTCAGATATCACTTCAAATGTTGTCAAACAAACAGCTTATGGAAAGTGTCTAAAGATATTGTACCATACACAAATTTTCAAAGTTGGCTCTTTTGAACCCAGTTACATTTATTTAGTGGCATTATTACCTTATGTTCAAGTATTTGCTAGCAGACAATTAAATCCAAAGCAACATACAGTAAACTCACGTACAGTTAACAATCCCCTCTGAGAAATGTGTGTGTGTGGTTCAGGTATACCCTAAGTCAGTGTTTCCCAACCATGATCCTGGAGGCCCCCTAACACTGCACATTTTGCATGTCTCCTTTATCTGACACGCCCATTTCAGGTCTTGGAGTCTCCACTAATAAGATGATCATTTGAATCAGGTGTGTTTGATTAGGGAGACATGCAAAATGTGCAGTGTTGGGGGGCCTCCAGGATCGTGGTTGGGAAACACTGCCCTAAGTTATGCATTTTTTGGTCCCCATGAGGAAAACATTTTTTTTTATGTAAAATGCAGAAACTTTTCTGTGACGGGAGGGTTTAGGGTTGGGGGGATTATATACAGTTTGTACAATATAAAAATCATTATGTCTTTGTAAATTCTCCTTAAAACATGAAAATGTGTGTGTGTGTGTGTGTGTGTGTGTGTGTGCATGTTTATGTGATTTATGAGGACACAAATTTGTATAATGACATGGGTATTACAACGTAAACGTGGTTTATGAGGACATTTCCTGTGTCCTCATAATAAAAATAGCTTTAAAAACATACTAAACAATGTTTTTTATTAAAAATGTAAAAATGCAGAATGTTTTCTGTGATGGGTAGGTTTAGGGGTAGGGGTAGTGTAGGGGTTTCTGTACAGTTTGTACAGTATAAAAACCATTACGTCTATGGAATGTCCTCATAATGATGTGTGTGTGTGTGTGTGTAGGTGTCTGGAGAGAAAAACAGATTTGAAAAACTAATGGAATATTTCAGAAATGAAGACAGCAACATTGATTTCATGGTAAGGACAGAATTCTCCATTTTGACATTTTTCTCTATTAATTTTCACATTTCATCACATTCTTACACTAATTGTAAGGCATTTTGTTCAACAGAAAGGTCAAGAGAGCATGCTGAACATCTCTGTATATACCATATTAATATACTGTATATGGTTCATTTGATCTGACTAAATTTATCAGTGATTCTTGATAGCATTAAGTTTGTGTTTTAGTCAATTTTTGGTAACACCTTACAATAAGGTCTCATTTGTTAACTTTAGTTAATGCATTAACTAACATGAACTAACAATAAGCATATTTTACAGCACTTACTAAACTTTGTTAATGTCAGTGAATAAAATGTTCATGTTCATGTTCGCTCACATGCATTAACTAATGTACAACTTTTGACATTACAACAGTGTTAGTAAATGTTTAGATTAACATGAACTAAGATTAATAAAGTATTGTTCAGAGTTAGTTTGTTAACCAATGAAACCTTAGTGTAAAGTGTTACCCATTTTCTATATGCATTTCAAATTCCCAATACTAATATCAGAGTACATACATAATGCACTGGGTTTATGGACATAGATTAAGGGTTTTCCTGACCTTTTAATGTAGGATCATCAGTGTGTGGAAACTGATCAATATATACACTTCCTTTTTTACCTTTAGGTGGCTTGTATGCAGTTTATCAACATTATAGTGCACTCAGTGGAGAACATGAACTTCAGAGTGTATTTACAGTATGAGTTTACACAACTGGGACTAGACAGCTATCTGGAGGTGAGCAACTAACCTACACTACTGTTTAACAGTTTGGGGTGACTGTGATTTTGTGAAACTGATACTTTATTCAGCAAGGATGCATTGAATTGATCAAAAGGGACAGTGAAGACATGAATAATGTTGCATATAATGTCTCTTTGTGTGTGTGTGTGTGTGTAGAGGTTAAACGTCAGTGAGAGTGAGAGGTTGCAGGTGCAGATTCAAGCGTACCTGGATAATGTGTTTGATGTTGGAGCCATGCTAGAGGACGCAGAGGCCAAAAACACAATAATGGAACATCTAGAAGAGCTACAAGAACAAAACACACAGGTACACACACTCAACATTACTTGAACCTCTACTGATATAAATCTGTTCTATAGATCTTATACAGATGTTTTCAAATGCACATATATCTGCTATTTGACTCAATAATAACTGAAAAAAAAAACATTAGACTAAAATAATAAAAACAATATGCTTTATAATAATGATAATAATAATAATGCATTAAATACAAAAGATGGATATTCATTTAATAATTATTTATTCCATTATATTTATCCAGAGTTGTGCAATCACAAATTTAAGAAAATATAATGTTGCAAATTTATTTTCTTTGTTTTGGGCCAAGTACAAAGTATAAATACTAAATGTAGTAACATTTCGCATAATAAAGAACATCATTATGTGCTATTTTTTTGTAAATACATACACACCAGATCATATTTAAGCACTCAGTATGTTATGTATATCAGCTAAATACTAGACTGCAGCAGTGTGAGAGTGAAGCTGTGGAGAAGACGTCTGACCTCGAGAAACAACTTATAGAGAGTATGAAAGAGGTGGAGCTTCTGAAGGTAACACACTTTACTAATATAAACACACTCACTTTTACTGGTGTTTCCAGCCTGTGTAGCTTTGGTTTCTGTTGCATGTGTGTGTTTTCAGGGCAGTCTGAAGGAGGCGCACGCTCAGGTCTCTCAGCTGCAGCAGAAGGAGAAAGAGAGAGAGACACACAGTGAGAAGGAGGACAGACAGCACTCTGAGCTGGAGAAGATGCTTCGGATTCTAGTGGATCGAGGTCTGGTCCGCATGGAGAGATCCGAATCCGGCTCTCTGGATTTACACATTATACCTGCCGCTAACACAACAGGTGAAGATCATATATATATAAAACCCACAGCTTTAATTGTATTATCACTTACATTTATATATCATTTTAATTATAGTTTTATTTTATTTATTAATTTATTATAACATATTAATGACAGTAATAACAGATTACACCCTTACAATTATACAAAATTATATATATACACACACCGATCAGATCAGGCATAACATTATAACTGGGTGAAGTGAATAACACTGATTATCTCTTCATCACGGCACATGTTAGTGGGTGGGATATATTAGGCAGCAAGTGAACATTTTGTCCTCAAATGTGTTAGAAGCAGGAAAAATGGACAAGCGTAAGGATTTGAGCGAGTTTGACAAGGGCCACATTGTGATGGCTAGACGACTGGGTCAGAGCATCTCCAAAACTGCAGCTCTTGTGGGGTGTTCCCGGTCTGCAGTGGTCAGGATCTATCAAAAGTGCTCCAAGTAAGGAACAGTGGTGAACCGGCAACAGGGTCATGGGCGGCCAAGGCTCATTGATGCACGTGGGGAGCGAAGGCTGGTCCGTGTGGTCCGGTCAAACAGACGAGCTACTGTAGCTCAAATTGCTCAAGAAGTTAATGCTGGTTCTGATAGAAAGGTGTCAGAATACACAGTGCATCGCAGTTTGTTGCGTATGGGGCTGCAGTCCAGTCAGGATGCCCATGCAATGGAAGAAGGTGGCCTGATCTGATGAATCACGTTTTCTTTTACGTCACGTGGATGGCCGGGTGCGTGTGCGTCGCTTACCTGGGGAACACATGGCACCAGATGCACTATGGAAAGAAGGCAAGCCGGCGGAGGCAGTGTGACTCTTTGGGCAATGTTCTGCTGGGAAATCTCAGATCCTGCCATCCATGTGTATGTTACTTTGACACGTACCACCTACCTAAGCAAACGGTATTCCCTGGTGGCTGTGTCCTCTTTCAGCAGGATAATGTGCCCTGCCACAAAGCAAAAATGGTTCAGGAATGGTTTGAGGAGCACAACAACGAGTTTGAGGTGTTGACTTGGCCTACAAATTCCCCAGATCTCAATCCAATCGAGCATCTGTGGGATGTGCTGAACAAACAAGTCCGATCCATGGAGGCCCCACCTCACAACTATACAGTCTCACAAACATATTTTTTTTAGGGTGTAATCTGTTGAAGTTTTTTTATGTTTCCAAATTGTTTTATAGCGACTAACTAAATTCATAAAGTTATAAATAATATAATTAATATAATATAATAACGCAAAATATGGTGAACAGCAACTGCTCTATACAATTTTATAAATTCAAATGTTCTTTATTTTGAAAACTCCCAGCAATGTGATAAATGCAAAGATAACTCCTGTAACATAATTCTGTAAATAATAAATAAAACAAATCTCTTTTAATCCCAAGATAAGAGTACAACAGAAATAAAGGCCTCACCTGTGATGCAATCTCCGCCCCCTCCTCCTGTCCCCGCCCCTCCACCACCTCCACCCCCACCCCCTATGAGCGCAGCTCCGCCCCCTTCACCTTTACCTGGAAGGGCAGGAACCATAAAGACAGGTGAGAGAAATGATGACAGTCATATATAGTACAAAAAAACTGAGATTCTAAATTATTTTGAATGAAAGGTGGAGCTGTGTACATACACTGAAAGACTTGCTTGTATTTCTTCACCTGTGTGTGTGTGTGTGTGTATGTAAGGTGTAAAATGTAAGAAGCCAATCAAGACAAAGTATCGTATGCCACTGCTTAACTGGCAGGCTCTGATGGAGGAACAGGTGGCTGGCACAGTCTTCACAGAGCTGGATGACGAAAGTGTGCTTGGGGTCAGTTCTGTGTGTTTCTAACTCGACTCATTAAAATGCATGAAATAGGGCCACCTGAAAATAGAGTTGCTTTTTTCTTCTTGAAATATATATATATATATATATATACATATACATATATATATATATATATATATATATATATTTTTTTTTTTTTTTATATTTATAAAAAATTTTTTTAATGTGAATACTTTTTTAATAATTTTATATAATAGTATTTTTTTTAAATAATTTTAGTTTTTTATTATTTATACATTTTATTTTAATATAAAATATTATATTTTACACACGATTTTTGTGTGTGTTTCTAACTCAACTCATTGAAATGCATGAAATAGGGCCACCTGAAAATAGAGTTGTTAGACTCTTTGCTGCTTGTTGCTTTTTTATTCTTGAAATATATATATTTTAAATATTTATAAAACATTTTTTAAATGTGAATAATTTTTTAATAATTTTATTTAATAGTATTTTTTTTGATAATTATAATTATAATTATTGATAAAATATTTTAATATAAAATATTTGTAATCTTTATAAAATAAAAATGTAATACAAAAAACGCTTAATTATTTTCCACGTTTGTGTGTGTGTTTCTAACGGGGCTTATAGAAATGCATGAAAGAGGACCACCTGAAAATATAGATTTTTCCTTCATGTTTTTTTTTTAATTATTTAAAATATATTTTAATATCAAATATATTTAAATATTAAATGATTTTGTTTTTAATGTTTATACATTTCATAATTTTTTTTTGCTTTTTTCTTGAAATATATTTTAATTATTCATAAAATATATTAATATGATTTTTTTAAAAAGTGAAACATAATTCTTACATTTTATTTCAATACAAAATTATAGAATTATCTCAAAGTTTATCATCAAAATTGATTTGAAGGACTAAAGACAATGTCACTCCCTGTCTTTGTCCTGTCTCTGAAGGAGTTGAACATGGACGCCTTTGAGGAGTTGTTTAAAACTAAAGCTCAGTCTGCTCCTGTTGATGTCGGCACTCTGAAGGTGAAAGTGGCTCATAAAGCATCTAGTAAAATCTCACTACTGGAGCCCAACAGGGCCAAAAACCTCGCCATCACACTGCGCAAAGGAGGCATGAGCACTGTTCAGATCTGCACTGCAATCCAAACGTACGTTCAACACCCACAATCACTTACACACACTGTAAAAAATTATATGATCAATAAGTTATGACAATTTAGTGTCTGTACACTCGTCTCTAAGTCGTTACATTGCTTTAAGGATAAACTATTTTGATAAGTTATACAAGATTCAACAAATTTTTTTAAGTCAGTTTAAAGGCACACTATGTCGTTTTTCACTGCTAGAGGTCGCCTATTCAAAACAAAGGCGTAGCTTGATGACGCTGAGATTGAGTTGTCGTCTTCACCTCTACAGCCGGTAGAAAAGAATCGGAACGAGACTCGGGCAGAAATTATGCTCATGGATGAAATTATTAACATTACTGTAGTATGAAGCAGAGCAGGGCCGAGTGTTGTGGGAGTGGAATCGCTGAAGCAATTGCTAATGAGAGACGAGCGCGACACACGGCTCGAGAGCAGTGGAGCTTTTATTCTGCCACTCATGCCGCTTCCGCTCGTGTGCATGTGAAGTAACGCAGAGCTGTTTTAGACACTGTTTTAGACACATTTGAGTGCGTTAAAAGCTATGTTATAATGCTACTATAATGCTCAGCGGCTGCTATGAGACACTTGTTCACACTGCAGTGAGCTAGATCAATATTAGAATATTATATTAATAAATGCTGGATGGCATGCAATTAATTTTAAAACATACTGTATGATGGAGAAAATGCTGTATTACTATGCAATTCATTTTCTGTCTATAAATGTATCCAAACAGTTGTTCCCATGTCTAATTAAACATATAATATATTAAAGCGTCGTTGGTGTTTCCATGGTTTCTACTAAATAAAACCGGAAATCGATGGTAACGCAGGTATGATGTCATTGATCGGTGACATTGTCATTGACGGTCCGGGTCCTGTTAAAAAAAGGCTTATTTCTCTGGATTTAAACATTCTTGGAAACATTTAGGATAATGTAAACACACAAGTCAACTAAATATATAACACTGTTCTAGTGGTTTTTGGATATTTTAATCCAAAAACTCACATATTGTGCCTTTAGTGTTATTTAAGTTGATATGACTTAAAGGATTAGTTCACTTCAAAATGAAAATTTCCTGATATTTTACTCACCTCCATCTCATCCAAGATGTTCATGTCTTTCTTTCTTCAGTCAAGTTTTTTGAGGAAAACATTCCAGGATTTTTCTCCCCATCACAGACTTCCATGGCAACCAAAATGTTGAAGGTCCAAATCAATGCAGTTTCAAAGGAAGGGCTTCAGAGGCTCTGCACGATCCCAGACGAGGAATAGGGTCTTATCTAGCGAAACGATTGGTCATTTAACAAAAATTAAAAATGAATATGGTTTTTAACCTAAATTGCTCATCTTGCGCTGCTCTGCGACGTGCCATGGATTGCGCAATCATGGCGGAAAGGTCACGCAAGACGTAGGCGGAAGTACCGCCCCAAGCGAACGTGCGAGGACTAATACAAACGGCCTTTAGCAAAAAATACTCCCATCTTCAACTTCACAATCGTCCGACATCGTTGTTTTACCTTTTTTTTTTGCCAAAGGCTGTTTGTATTAGTCTTCGCATGTGCACTTTGTAAACACGGGGGCGGTACTTCCGCCTACGTCTACCGTGACCTTTTCTACATGATTGCGCAATCATTGGCACGTCGCAGAGCAGCGCAAGATGAGCAATTTAGGTTAAAATGCATATTCATTTTTAAAAAAAATTTAAATGACCAATCGTTTCGCTACATTAGACCCTATTCCTCGTCTGGGATCGCGCAGAGCCGCTGAAGCCCTTCCTTTGAAACTGCATTGATTTGGACCTTCAACATTTTGGTTGCCATGAAAGTCTGTGATGGGGAGAAAAATGTTTTCCTTAAAAAACTTAATTTCTTTTCGACTGAAGAAAGACAGACATGAACATCTTGGATGAGATGGGGATGAGTAAAATATCAGGAAATTTTCATTTGGAAGTGAACTAATCCTTTAAACATTCAAGTTGATTGTACTTAAAAATTGAAGGTAGCAACTTTTTTACAGTGAGTGCAATGATACATTTATTTTCTTTCACATCAAACAATATTGTTGTTGCAAACAAAACTAATCCTGCTCCTCTCTCTGTGCAGGTATAATCTTGATTTACTGAACTCAGATTTCCTGGAGCTCCTGGAGCGTTTCATCCCATCCGATTATGAGCAGAAGTTGATTCAGAATTACGAGCGTGAAGGACGCCCCCTGCTGGAGCTGTCGGAGGAGGACAGATTCATGGTGGCCTTTAGCAGAATCCCACGCCTGTCACAGAGAATCAGCACGCTCACATTCATGGGAAACTTCAGCGATAGCATCCTGCTATTAAAACCTGTGAGTATATATGCAATATGCACTGTAAAATGAGTATGTTTCACAAGAAAATACTTTCGAGTCGTTGTAATTAATTGTAACAATTTCTTGTTAATACACAAAATGTTTTTCAGTGTACTTTAAGTCAACATCAAATCAAAATCTATTGGCTTTCTTGACATGTTTACCTTTATTTATTTTGTAGCAATTAAATGCCATCATCGCTGCTTCCATGTCTATCAAATCCTCCAGCAAACTAAAGAAGATTCTAGAGGTAAAGAGAATCAACTGTCATGTGACATTATTTCACATAATATCTGTAGTGAAAACTGATCTTTCTCTGTTTTCTAGATCATTCTTGCGTTTGGGAATTACATGAACAGTGGGAAGAGAGGATCGGCATATGGATTTCGACTCCAAAGTCTGGATTTGGTGAGAAAACGACAATAGCATATAGAGCAGATGAATAGATTTAGTTTATTAGTGTCACTTCCAACAGTCTTTTCAATAGATAATTCACATATTGTGCTTTCAAATAGTTCATTTTGTGTCATATAGGGTAAAATATATACATACACTATTGTTTAATTGTATTTTTTGTATACACTCACCTAAAGGATTATTAGGAACACCATACTAATACTGTGTTTGACCCCCTTTCGCCTTCAGAACTGCCTTAATTCTACGTGGCATTGATTCAACAAGGTGCTGAAAGCATTCTTTAGAAATGTTGGCCCATATTGATAGGATAGCATCTTGCAGTTGATGGAGATTTGTGGGATGCACATCCAGGGCACGAAGCTCCCGTTCCACCACATCCCAAAGATGCTCTATTGGGTTGAGATCTGGTGACTGTGGGGGCCATTTTAGTACAGTGAACTCATTGTCATGTTCAAGAAACCAATTTGAAATGATTCGAGCTTTGTGACATGGTGCATTATCCTGCTGGAAGTAGCCATCAGAGGATGGGTACATGGTGGTCATAAAGGGATGGACATGGTCAGAAACAATGCTCAGGTAGGCCGTGGCATTTAAACGATGCCCAATTGGCACTAAGGGGCCTAAAGTGTGCCAAGAAAACATCCCCCACACCATTACACCACCACCACCAGCCTGCACAGTGGTAACAAGGCATGATGGATCCATGTTCTCATTCTGTTTACGCCAAATTCTGACTCTACCATCTGAATGTCTCAACAGAAATCGAGACTCATCAGACCAGGCAACATTTTTCCAGTCTTCAACTGTCCAATTTTGGTGAGCTCGTGCAAATTGTAGCCTCTTTTTCCTATTTGTAGTGGAGATGAGTGGTACCCGGTGGGGTCTTCTGCTGTTGTAGCCCATCCGCCTCAAGGTTGTGCGTGTTGTGGCTTCACAAATGCTTTGCTGCATACCTTGGTTGTAACGAGTGGTTATTTCAGTCAAAGTTGCTCTTCTATCAGCTTCAATCAGTCGGCCCATTCTCCTCTGACCTCTAGCATCAACAAGGCATTTTCGCCCACAGGACTGCCGCATACTGGATGTTTTTCCCTTTTCACACCATTCTTTGTAAACTCTAGAAATGGTTGTGCGTGAAAATCCCAGTAACTGAGCAGATTGTGAAATACTCAGACCGGCCCGTCTGGCACCAACAACCATGCCACGCTCAAAATTGCTTAAATCACCTTTCTTTCCCATTCTGACATTCAGTTTGGAGTTCAGGAGATTGTCTTGACCAGGACCACACCCCTAAATGCATTGAAGCAACTGCCATGTGATTGGTTGATTAGATAATTGCATTAATGAGAAATTGAACAGGTGTTCCTAATAATCCTTTAGGTGAGTGTATTTATGTGATTGTTCAATTGAAATAAATAGCTAATTTTATGTACACATACACACTGAAAATATTTACATTTATATTACAAAAGCAGACACTTTTATTTAAAGTGCCTTGCATTCAAGCTATATATTTGATCAGTTCATGCCAAGCGGGCACATTTATTAATGTATCACACATTTCTCACATTTTCACTTTCAGCTTCTAGACATGAAATCCACAGATCGAAAACAGACACTCCTGCATTTCATCGTCAGCATCATACGAGAAAAATACCCTCAACTGCACAACTTTCACACTGAACTACACTTTCTGGACAAAGCAGCGCTGGGTGAGAGTTCACACGTCCACATCAACTCTCCAGTCCAGCTCTAAGTGTGTCCGTTTTGCAGCACATAATATACTTTAAGATGTAGACTAGCAGTGACTGTCCTCAAATGACTTCTTAATCACTTCTTGAAGGGGATGCTGGGGGATTTAGTTGCTTATTTAAACAAAATTTGAATGTCCACAATGTCAAACTTTTACATAGATATTTTGTCCTACAATATTTAAAAAAAAATATATTTTCATGCTCATTAGGGATGCATTATTTTTTAAATAAAACAATACAGTTAAAACATTAAATTGATAAATATTTTTAGAATGAAAAAGAACCATTTCTATTGTAATATATTGTCAAATGTAATTAATTCCTGTGATCAAAGCTGAATTTCCAGCATCATTACTCCAGTCTTCAGTGTCACATGATCCTTCAGAAATCATTCTAATATCATGATTTGTATATTATCAATTATTATTGGTGCTCAATTATTAATAATGGCTCATTATTATCAATGTTGAAAATAGTTGTGCTGCTTATTATTTTTGTGGAAACTGATAAAAAAAAATTCAGGATACTTTGAGGAATACAAAGTTTAAAAGAACAGCATTTATTTATTTGAAATAGAAACATAAATGTCTGTAATATCAATATTTTAATCAATTTAATGCAGCTTTTACTGAATGATTCTTTTTTATTCTTACTCTGATCAACATTGATCTTACTCTGATCAACATTGATAATAATCAGAAATGTTTTTAAAGCAGCAAATCATCATATTAGAATGATTTCTGAAGGATCATGTGACACTGAAGACTGGAGTAATGATGCTGAAAACATATGAAAATTGTATTTGCAATTCAAAGTAATGATCAAAGCTAAAAAAAAATCTGTCTGGTTATATAAAGGTTGTATGTTTAAATTCCAAATTGCTGAAAACATCTGCTAAATAAAAACTAATGAACAAACATGTACTATATACAGGTGCTGGTCATATAATTAGAATATCATCAAAAAGTTGATTTATTTCACTAATTCCATTCAAAAAGTGAAACTTGTATATTATATTCATTCATTACACACAGACTGATATATTTCAAATTTTTATTTCTTTGAATTTTGATGATTATAACTGACAACTAAGGAAAATCCCAAATTCAGTATCTCAGAAAATTTGAATATTGTGAAAAGGTTCAATATTGAAGACACCTGGTGTATTATATGACTAGCACCTGTATATAGGCTGACCTGTGTGTTCATGCATGTTTCTCTCAGTCTCTCTGGACAGCATCCTTGCAGATGTGCGATCTCTGGAGAAGGGAATGGAGGTAGTCCGTAAGGAGTTCCACAAACAGAAAGACAGCGCTGTCCTCACAAACTTCATGTCCAATAATGGCAGTCTGCTGGACTCTGTTGTTAAAGACAGCAAATCTGCACAGGTGGAGATGAATTCAGTCCTGTGCTACATAGAAATCATATTGCATCTAAAATCAGAAGACACAGTGATGAATAATTGCTTGATCAGCTCTGTTTGTCTCTCTACAGGAGATGTATCACTCAGTGGTGGAGTATTTTGGAGAGAATCCCAAATCCACACCCCCTTCTGTGTTCTTCCCTGTTTTCACCAGGTTCATTAAAGCATATAAGGTGATGAAATTATTACATAATTTTACATTATTACATGTGCTAATATCACATCAGCATATACAACAATCAGGCATAGCATGACAGGTGAAGTGAATAACACTGATTATCTCTTCATCACTGCACCTGTTAGTGGGTGGGATATATTAGGCAGCAAGTGAACATTTTGTCCTCAAAGTTGATGTGTTAGAAGCAGAAAGAATGGGCAAGCGTAAGGATTTGAGGGAGTTTGACAAGGGCCAAATTGTGATGGTTAGACGACTGGGTCAGAGCATCTCCAAAACTGCAGCTCTTGTGGGGTGTTCCCGGTCTGCAGTGGTCAGTATCTATCAAAAGTGCTCCAAGGAAGGAACAGTGGAGAACTGGCGACAGGGTCATGGGCGGCCAAGGCTCATTGATGCACGTGGGGAGCGAAAGCTGGCCCGTGTGGGATGTGCTTAACAAACAAGTCTGATACATAGAGGCCCCACTTTGCAACTTACAGGACTTAAAGGATCTGCTGCTAACATCTTAGTGCCAGATACCACAGCTTCAGGGGTCTAGTGGAGTCCATGCCTTGATGGGTCAGGGCTGTTTTGGCAGCAGAAGGGGGACCACCACAATATTAGGATATAGGTCATAATGCTATGCCTAATTGGTGTATCATACTAGTTATGAGACTAAAACCATGAAGATACACTGAAAAAAGATTGGTGTAGGATTGAACTATTTTCACTATTTTCATTTTGCTTGTAAATGCCAAGTACACAATTAATTAAACATGAGATTTAAGTAGAAATACTGAAATTGTGTTTTCTTCTAGAGCATATTCCAATAATTGCTTTATTTACAATTTTTGAAAAACATGACATCGTAGTGATGACCATAGCATTATGACCTATATCCTAATATTGTGTTGGTCCTCCTTCTGCTGCCAAAACAGCCCTGACCCATCGAGGCATGGACTTCACTAGACCCCTGAAGCTGTGGTATCTGGCACTAAGATGTTAGCAGCAGATCTTTTAAGTCCTGTAAGTTGCAAAGTGGGGCCTCTATGTATCAGACTTGTTTGTTCAGCACATCCCACACGGGCCAGCTTTCGCTCCCCACGTGCATCAATGTAGATGGAGAAGAGAAGTGGTCCAAGCACTGAGCCCTGAGGCACCCCAGTAGCTAATATTGCAACTTAGACACCTCGTCCCTATATAAATAGGGGCTATGATGACTACATCATTTAACAGTGTTTGATAGCACAGACTCCCTTTTCAAGTGCTGTTTGCATTTGAAGTGTCAGCTAAATTAATTACCTTAAAAACTATTAAAAAAAAATTTGGAAAGTGAAATAAAATATAAATGCTAGATAAAAAAAAACAACTAAACAAAACCTCTCTAAAACTAACAAACGTAAACAAATATTAGAAATGTTTAATTGGCTTCTAAATTAAATAAATAATAATAATAAAAATGTAAATGTAAAAAAAATGTCAAAAGCACATAACAAAATTACAAAAACTTGAACTAAAATGCAGCTTGGCATGCTGCTTTATACCAATGTGTTCCCAGTCCTCCTTCCTCCAGCATGTTGATTTACTGATGAATCTTTCTTCCTCTATAGCTGGCCGAACAGGAGAACGAACAGCGGAAGAAGAAGTTCTCTGATAATACGGACAGCGTATATGTATCCATCTCTGACCCTCCCATCACATCAGTGAGCAATAAGGTAATGTGTGATAGACAGAGACTGAAATAATAGAGAACAGGAAGTGAGATATAAAGACATCTTACCGGTCTGTTGATGTGGACAGATGCCTGCGCTGCCACGCTTACCACAGGTGGATCTGATCGCAGAGCTGAAGCGTAGGCAGATGTCGCCGCTCGTGCGAGAGGGAAAAGACGGCGCCATCGAGGACATCATCACAGGTCAGTCTGTCAGAAACTTTGAATATTACAATAAGCGTTAGACCATGGTTAGGGGTTTTATTATAAATGCCACAAATAAAACCTGACACATTCCTTTACAGCAGGTGTGTTCAAAGTAGGGGGTCTCAGAAAAATTCAGGGGAAAAGTGTTAAAAAAAAATTCAAGACATTTTTTTTATTTAAAACAATAAAATATAATCCCAATTTACTAAATGTGAAATTCTGTTCTTTTATTCTGCTTTCTAAAGAAGGGTCAGAAATGATGACATTATTTCTATATAATGCACATTTAAAAAAAAACATTTTTTTTTGTATAAATGGTTATTTATAGAAAAGTATATATTGTATTTATGTAAATAAAAAAAATACAAATACAATAAAAATATATATAGTATAAATGGTTCTTTATACAAATGTATGTATTTTTCAATATAAATATATTTACATTAATAATATACATTTTTTTATAATATAAATGGTTCTTTATACATATTTTTCAATCATTTTATATAGACAAATATGTATAAAGAACCATTTATATTATAAAAAAGTATATTATTAATGTAAATATATTTATAGAGTTTATAAATGTATAGTATTTATAAACTATAAAAATATTGAAATATATTTATATAATTTATAAAAAATACTAATTTATAGTATAAACATTTTAAATATAGTATTATAATCTATAAACATATTGAAACATATATTTAATATATACATTTGTAAAGACTAATGGAAATTATAAAAATGTAAATATTATAAATGTAAATAGTTTTTAAACATTTATAAAATATACAGGTGTATAAATTCTTCTATATACAGTACTATAAAAATATATTTAATACATGTACATATTCATAATGTAGAAATATTTTGAAGTATACTAATTTTAATATACTGTATACATTCTATAAAAATGTAATTAAATACATTATAAATGTAACTAGATATTTATAGTTTATATACATTTGTATAGACCTACACTACCAGTCAAAAGTTTGAGAACGGTAAGATTTTTTTAAATATTTTTTTTTAAAGAAGTCTCTTCTGCTCACCAAGGCTGCATTTATGTTATTAAAAAAAATAAAGTAAAATAAAAAAACGTTTAGAGAAGGGATCTGTTTTCTGTTTTCTATTTGAATATATTTACTCCAGTCTTCAGTGTCACATGATCCTTCAGAAATCATTCTAATATGATGATTTGATGCAAAAGAAACATTTATGATTATTATCAATATTGAAAACAGTTGTGTGAAACATTTTTTGATGAATAGAAAGTTCAGAAGAACAGCATTTATCTGAAACAGAAAACTTTTGTAACGTGCTACCGTTCAAAAGTTTTGGGTCGGTAAGAAATGAATACATTTATTCAGTAAGGATGCATTTAATTGATCAAGTGACAGTATAGACATTTATAATGTTGCAAAAGCTTTTTATATACTGGGCAGTGGATCTGTAGTTCCCAGCATGCTTTGCAAGGGACTGCATTAGGAGAGTAAATTTAGGGATAATTTTGTTTTTCAGTAAAGGGAAAGATGTTGTTAGTTTATGTTAGTGTTTAATGTTCAGTTATGTTGGACATTTAGAGAAGTTTCTGTGGTTACCATAATGCAGAAGAGTGGTGCCTGTGTTTAGGCTGTGGGCACTCATACACACATTTATTGGATGGAATTCCTGCCCTCAATTAAATTGAGTTTGTCCAATAAGTTATTTTTGCATTTTGTTTCTAAAAATAAGCTTGTTGTTATTTAATAGTTTTCCACTTACACTTGTAGAGCAAATTAAATCGATAAATGTGTTCATCTTACATAATAAACTTTTATAAATTTAACATAACATTATTAAGTAAACTGCACATATAAATATTATGTAACAGTGACAAATTCAAATGGTTTGTAAGAAATTGTGTCAGCTTTACTTGAATTTCTTTTGTTCATATAACTAAATTGTTATTTGTAAAAATTACTCAATATAGTTGCATGGAACCACTTGACGCTGCTTTTTTAAGTAAATTCAACAAGTCATGTTTTGAGTGTGTGACACTGGAGACTGGAGTAATGATGCTAAAAATTCAGCTTTTAATCACAGAAATAAATTGCATTTTAAAATATATTCAAATAGAAAAAAGTTATTTTAAATTGTAAAAATATTTCACAATATTACTGTTTTTGCTGTATTTTGGATCAAATAAATGCAGCCTTGTTGAGCAGAAGAGACTTCTTTAAAAACATTAAAAAATGATCAAACTTTTGACTGGTAGTCGATCTGTTTAAACCCATATTTTCACAAGAACTGATCACTGAGCGTTTGTTCTTTGTTCCTCTTAGTGCATCTTGGGATCTTTGCCTAGTCTGATTCTCTCTTCACTCATCATTTGTCAGTTACTTCTGTCACTCTTTTGATATTCAGAGTATATTTAGTTGTATTTGTCTCATTTCTGCCTCCCTCTAACATCTGTGTGTTCTGTCTGGTTCCCAGCTCTGCAGGCGGTGCCGTTTACGGCCCGTTCTGGGAAGCGTTCGTCTCGTCTGCTCTGCGATGGGAGTTCTTTATAACTGTCTCTCGTTTCCTCTCTTCTGTCTCTGAAGGTATCGTTCTTCATCTAGCTACCCATGTCAGCTTTGCTCTTCTGTAACACTGAACTTCCTGCAAGTGCCTCCCTTGTTCCTCCTTGTAGATCTGATGTTTCCCTTTATTTCAAGTTTTTGAAAAGCTCGAAAATCTTCTGACGTCTTCATCAGGAGGGGTTTCTGACTGTGTGCATTTGCATTCGCCTGTGTATGTGTGCAGATTTGAGGAACCAGCCGTATATCAGAGCAGACGGAGGTAGACGAAGCGCCAAATGGAAACCGGCTCAGCAGCTTCCGGTGTCGTCAGACATCTCTCTGTGAAACACACGCAGCTCAAAAGACTCCCAGACACAACTAATGAAGCCAAAAACAGTTTACAATAAATATTTAAACCGCTACATCAAGCTCTAAATTAAGCTCTATTTATTTTCAATTTAGCAAACACTTTTAGGGTAAACTCAAAAAACCTGTCAAGAACGTGCTTTTATATTTCATATTTTCACTTTTATTTTGGATGCGATTAATCTCAATTAATCGATTTGACAGCACTAATTTATATATAAAATATTTATATTTATATATAATATAAATGATAGAAATACATATACAGTATATACATGCAAATATTTTTAAATATATACATAACAATTATACACATTTATTATGTAAACAAACTTTTATTTTGGATGCGATTAATCGCGATTAATCAATTTGACAGCACTAAAATATATTTATTTTTTAAATATTTAATTATTTAAAATATATTTTACAATTTTTAAAGATAATTCCTTATATTTTGGGGTGAAATATAGCATATTCCTGACAGGTTTTGTAAGATTAACCCAAAAACTGGATGATTTAACTACATTTAGACACTTTATATTGATATTTACATGATGTATTCCTGTATGCTTACACCAACTACTGAAAACGTCTCGGTTACGTATGTAACCCTCGTTCCCTGAAGGAGGGAACGGAGACGTACGTCGGAACTGACCGACGAATTGGGATCTGTTTTCAGAGACCAATCTACTTCGAGTGATTAAAAACGAGCCAATGGACATTGGCATGCGGTTCACGCATTCCACGCACCGCCCCGCAGCGCGGGTATAAATACGGAAGTGGAACACCGCATCATTGCTTTTCAACTGAGGAGCCGAGATAGGTGACTCGGCCTTCAGCTGAAGCACAGCACCTGGCGACGGGACGTACGTCTCCGTTCCCTCCTTCAGGGAACGAGGGTTACATACGTAACCGAGACGTTCCCTTTCAGTCGGTCACGTTCGACGTACGTCGGAACTGACCGACGAATTGGGATCCCTACTAACACGCCAGAGATGCTGGCCCTTCCAGCGCCCTGACCGAGCTCGCTGGACCACACCTAGGTTGGTGCGGAAGTCAGGGCTCCAGTCAGGGAGGCCAGTCACTGCTGTTCCTGCAAGACCCACTCAGCGTGACTATTGGATAACGCTGGGAAGCGTGCCCGTCTCAGGAGATGGTACGCTGCGGAGCCACGTCCTTCAGTGGAAGGAGAGGTGGAATTACTCATAAGGACTAACCTAGCAGGGTAGTGCTACCTATGGCAGTCTCTGGGGTGGATCCAACCTGGTCCCAGGGGGGAAGAACACCACCAGAGACGACAGAGCGGGCTCTGTCAAGGGAAAGACACGGGGCTAGCCGAGTAGGGTAGCTGGTACCGTGGAGAATACACATATGGGGTTGCCGTTAGGGAACCGCTACATATGGAACCCAGCCTAACACACACGTTCCACAAGCATACGGGTGTAGGCCTGATGTCAGACGGCCGCAACGTCTGACACCGAAGGGTGACGGAGGAGCTCGACAGGGTTAGCCGTTTCCGGGGAACACAACTGGAGACAATAGACGCACGTATCCGGCCCGGAGGCGGGAGTGGCGTATGCAAGCCGACACTAGAACGGGTACTTAGCGCTACTGGCCACTGGGGGCGAGGACGCGGGAAGATACCGGCTCTACACGGAGGCTATAAAATCTAGCGAACGTGTTAGGTGTCGCCCAGCCCGCAGCTCTACATATGTCTGTCAGCGAGGCGCCTTGAGCCAGCGCCCAGGAGGAGGCTACACTCCTAGTGGAGTGAGCTCGCACCCCGAGCGGGCAAGGCACGTCTTGGGACTGGTAAGCCAAGACGATAGCATCCACTATCCAGTGGGCTAACCTCTGCTTGGAGACAGCCTTTCCCTTCTGCTGGCCTCCGTAACAGACGAAGAGCTGTTCTGAGGTTCTAAAGCTTTGAGTTCGGTCCACGTAGGCGCGAAGAGCGCGGACGGGACAGAGCAAAGCTAGGGCTGGGTCTGCCTCCTCCGAAGGCAGCGCTTGCAGGTTCACCACCTGGTCCCGGAAGGGAGTGGTGGGAACCTTGGGCACGTATCCAGGCCGGGGTCTCAGGACAACGTGAGAGTTGGCCGGCCCGAATTCTAGGCACGATTCGTTGACCGAAAGTGCATGCAGGTCCCCTACCCTCTTGATTGAGGCCAATGCAATCAGGAGCACTGTCTTCATGGACAGGATGTTTAGCTCGACTGACTGTAAAGGCTCGAAGGGAGGGCCCTGGAGCGCTCTGAGCACCAGGGCTAGGTCCCAAGAGGGTACCGAGGTTGGCCGAGGAGGATTTAGTCTCCTCGCACCTCTGAGGAACCTGACGATTAAGTCGTGCTTACCTAAGGACTTACCTTCAACTACATCGTGATACGCCGCTATTGCGGCGACGTACACTTTGAGGGTGGAGGGAGACAGCCTTCTCTCCAACCCATCTTGTAGGAAAGAAAGCACGACATTAATCGAACACCTTCGGGGGTCTTCCCGGCGGGAAGAACACCATTCAATGAACAGGTTCCACTTCAGCGCATAGAGGTGCCTTGTAGAGGGGGCTCTAGCTGAAGCGATGGTGTCTGCCACTGCCTGTGGCAGACCACCTAGAACCTCCGCGTCCCGTCCAGGGACCAGACATGGAGTCTCCAGAGATCTGGACGCGGGTGCCATAGAGTGCCCCGCCCCTGAGAAAGCAGGTCCTTCCTCAGGGGGATCGGCCAGGGAGGGGCTGTCGTGAGGAGTGAGAGTTCGGAGAACCAGGTCCGGTTGGGCCAGTAGGGCGCAACTAACAAGACCTGCTCCTCGTCCTCCCTGACCTTGCACAGTGTCTGTGCGAGAAGGCTCACTGGGGGAAACGCATACTTGCGTAGGTCCCGGGGCCAGCTGTGCGCCAGTGCATCTGTACCGAGGGTGCCCCCGGACAGGGAGTAATACAACTGGCAATGGGTCGAGTCCGGAGAGGCGAACAGGTCTACCTGCGCGGCTCCGAAGAGGTCCCATATCAGCTGGACGCTCCGGGGGTGGAGTCGCCACTCTCCCGGAGGTGTCGGCTGACGAGAGAGCTCGTCGGCTGTCTGGTTCAGCGCACCTGGGATGTGAATGGCCCGAAGCGACCTCAGACGCTTCTGACTCCACAGGAGGAGATGGCGGGCGAGCCGGAGCATGCAGCGGGAGCGTAGACCACCCTGACGGTTGATGTACGCAACGGCCGCAGTGCTGTCCGTACGGACCAGAACGTGTTTTCCCTGTAGCGGCCTTTTGAAGCGGCCCAGGGCGAGACGTACTGCCAGAAGCTCTAGGCAATTGATATGCCAACGCAGTTGGGGCCCCGTCCACAGACCCGCAACTGAGTGCCCGTTGTACGTGGCCCCCCAACCCGTGGAAGAGGCATCCGTGAAAACCACAGCATGCCTGGACACCTGTTCTAGGGACACTCCGGCCCGTAGAAAGGCAGGGTCCGCCCACGGATTGAAGGTTTGGCGACAGTAAGGAGTAACTGAGACCCGGTACTGGCCGCGCTGCCACGCCCATCTCGGGACTCGGTCGTGAAGCCAGCATTGAAGCGGTCTCATATGAAGCAATCCGAGCGGCGTTACCGCGGCTGCAGATGCCATATGCCCCAGGAGCCTCTGAAAGAATTTCAGTGGGACCGCTGTCCTGCCTTTGAACGTATTCAAGCAGTTCAACACTGACCGGACTCGCTCCTCTGTGAGGCGCGCAGTCCGGTTGACCGAGTCCAGCTCCATACCGAGATAAGAGATCCTCTGTGTGGGACAGAGTTTGCTCTTCTCTCGGTTGACCCGAAGGCCCAACAGGCTGAGGTGACGTAGCACCAGGTCCCTGTGTTCGCACAACTGCTCCCGGGACTGGGCCAGTATGAGCCAGTCGTCGAGATAGTTGAGAATACGAACGCCGCGTTCTCTGAGCGGAACAATGGCTGCCTCTGCGACTTTCGTGAAGACGCGAGGCGACAGGGACAGCCCGAAGGGCAGGACTTTGTACTGAAATGCCCTCCCCTCGAACGCAAAGCGAAGGAACGGTCTGTGTCGAGGGAGAATGGAGACATGAAAGTACGCGTCCTTCAGGTCGATCGCTGCGAACCAATCCTGGGGACGGATGCATTCGAAAATGCGTTTCTGCGTTAGCATTCTGAATGGGAGCTTGTGCAGGGCCCGATTCAGGACACGCAGGTCCAAGATTGGTCTTAACCCACCCCCTTTCTTGGGCACAATGAAGTAGGGGCTGTAGAACCCCGACCTCATATCGGCTGGAGAAACCGGCTTGATCGCGTCCTTCGCCAGCAGGACATCGGTCTCTGACCGCAAGACATGGGCATCGCTGCTCCATACGGTGGTGAAGAGGATGCCCCTGTACTTGGGAGGCCGGCAAGCGAACTGAATCGCGTAGCCGAGTCTGATGGTACGGATGAGCCAGCGAGACGGTCTGGGGGACCTAGCCAGGCCCCCAGAGACCGAACAAGCGGGACCAACGGCACCACAGACGTACCCGGGGTGGGGCAGCGAGGTGGAGTACGCAGACCCGACTCGGGAGGCCCGGAGGCGGCCCGGAGTGTTGCCTGAGTACTCCAGGGTGGGGCAGAGTGTGGGTGAGAAGGCCCGGGGGCGTTCTCGGTGCCCACACTGCTGCCCCCTGGCGAGGGGGAGAGGAGAGGAAAGGAGCGGCAAGGCCCGGGGGCGTCGCACACTGCCAACCTGGCCCTCTCGGGGCCCAGGAAGGGAAGAAACTGCTCTGAGAATGTGGGTACCGCTGGACTCCGGAGAGCCAGCGGCAGGACCGAAACCAAGGGAGGGGTGTGGACACCGTCTCCCAAAGAGCAGATCCCCTTTTCACTGGGCTGCCCGTTTCAGGGCCGCTTGCCCTTGCGCTTGCCAGCGGACTTCGCGGGACCCTGAACGGGTTGGGCGCCTCCCTTGCGCCCGGCCACCTGCTGCCTAGGTGGAGGCTGCTGCTTGGCTTAGCAGGGGCAGAGGCAGACGCAGGGGGACGCCCTCGGCGACAAGCAGGCGGAGGCGCTGCTTTTTAAAAAAAAAATGTTTTTTTTTTTTTTTTAATTTATTTATTTTTTTAAAGCACCTCCGTCCGCCTCTGGGCCACCAAGAACTGCTGGGCGAAGTTCTCGATGGCGTCGCCGAAGAGGCCAGCCTGACAGACAGGGGCGTTGAGGAACCGCACTTAGTCGGGCTCACGCATATCTGCCAGGTTTAGCCCCAGGTGACATTCCTGGACCACTAGTGTGGACATCGCCTGACCCAGGGAGCGTGCAGTGACTTTTGTCACCCAGAGAGCGAGGTCCATCACCACACGCAGTTCCTGCATAACCCCTGGGCCGGGACTACCCTCGTGCATGCAGGACAGAGGGTAGTGAGAGAGGGAAAAAATTTATACAGTTTATGGCCCTTTTGGTGTTCCATATTTTGACACCAAATAGTTCCACACTGCTAAACTTTTTCCGATGCACATCTGGGAAAAAGAAGGCACAGGGGAAGGCAAGGCGATTTACGCGTTGCACTACGCCTCAGCCGCCCAGGAAAGCATGGCTGTCAACTCTGAATCTGATTCAGCACGAGCACACACTATTATAGTGTGAGACTCAGCATTACCATTTCCAGCGCATAACAGCCCTCTCTCCGATGCAGCAATTGACATCTGTCCTCTGCCAGAGCCCCAAACGAAACGCTGGCCCCCCTTTTTTTTTTTTTTTTTTTAGGACCAGCAATCCCATCTGTAAGCTACCAGCAGGCATGTGAGACAGTGAGCGTGGCCGTCAGACGGCACACGACGCGCTGAACATTCAAGCCCCTATGAAAAAAGGCAAGATGAACAACACGCCGACGTGGCCATGTTCTCATGAGAGAACATGAACCACCCACGACAAAGTCTCAGCACGCACGTGATGCGATAGAGGAGTGGGGGCCCGAGGAGATGTACCCGGCGGGGAAGCCCCACTGTAATCCTCAGGTCACCAAGGCTTATTAGCCGAAGTAGCCCTTTTCTGGTGCACCAGAAAATAAACTAGATCGGGGAATAGGCGAAGGGACTCAACCCGTTTGAGGTTTCATAGTCTTGACCGCGCATCTAGAGCGCCGAGTGACGCGCTGGGTTGCCGTGACAACCCCCGCTGTCAGCAGGCGCTCGACGGCACACGGCGCGCTGAACGCTCAAGCCATTACGAGAAAGGTGAGACGAACAACGCGCCGACGTGATCACGTTCTCCTGAGAGAACATGAATCACCCACGAACGCAATCACACATGTTTATATGCGAGAGAGATCGTGGCCGTCAAATGAGGACAGGAAACAACCGCATCCAGAAACACACGGTTTGAATGACATCTTGAAAAAGACGCAGGGTCAAACCGTGTTGCTCTTTTAGAAGGAAATGCTCTTTTAGAAGTGCTGAAGCACTCAGGGAGATGGCCGCGGCTCACAGCAGTCCGATTGCAAGCCTGCGTGTGAGCACTCAAAGAACGGTAACGCCCAGCCAACCAACACGGGAACAAGTGTATGTTGCAGCGGCCACTCGCTGACTCGCGCCGTCACACCAGCACTCAGGTAAGAGAGCGATCCTCCTCGAGACTCGTCTAAACACTCTTCGTAGAAACAGCTTGATACAGCAAACCGTTCGGCTCCGAAGTTAAAAAGCAATGATGCGGTGTTCCACTTCCGTATTTATACCCGCGCTGCGGGGCGGTGCGTGGAATGCGTGAACCGCATGCCAATGTCCATTGGCTCGTTTTTAATCACTCGAAGTAGATTGGTCTCTGAAAACAGATCCCAATTCGTCGGTCAGTTCCGACGTACGTCGAACGTGACCGACTGAAAGGGAACTAGCTTCGTCTAGTATGTGTATATATTTTTTTTTTTCATACGAATCCGTCTTTTTCTTTTTACCGAGTATGTATTGCATAATAAAGATTTTATACTGGAAAACATTTCTGGATAACAATTAGCGCACAAGACTGTAGTAGAAGATATCCACTTTAATAGTCACAAAAACAGCACGAGAACATTCAAAACCAACAGTCTCTTGTACATACAGAACCAGACGAGGTTTTTTCAACATTGAAACAACTTTTGCATTATAACATCTCCATATAGATATATTTCTATTGGTCAACATTGCATTCACACTTTGTTATTGTTTTATCACAAGAAGTTGTCGATAGATTTATATACATTCTATATGTTGCATTAATGAAAAATGGGGGTTACTTTTTTGTTAAATCACCAAAGAGGTTTGGAATGCTTGAATGGTTTGTTACAGATTAGACAACAGTGAAAAGGGTCTGACTGACCCGTCTACTCACATAGAACTATATTTATTAAAAAAAAAAAAAAAAAAGTTTCTCTTTATTAATTCAGAAATAAATCTATCTTACACTTGTAAACAGAACTTACAGAGCGAGGATTCTGCATGCAGACTCTGAGAAGATATCTATCTACATGCAGTTCAGAACTCTCAAACTCTTTTGGTAGAAAACAAAAAAGTTTACAAAAAATACCCTAAATTAACATATCCATGATCATACAGTTTATATACAGTTACACAGTTCTTTTGTTGTTTTGTACATGTATCAGTGTGTTACACCGCATATGTGTCGCATCAGATTTTGGGTTTCAGTGAAGTCATTTTAAGACACGAAAAAAAAACGTAATGAGGTATGTATCAGGCATCTGATGGACACGACCACCAAGCCAAATTATAGCATCTTATATATATATATATATATATATATATATATGCACTGCACGGCCAAACAAGAAGTCGCTGTTTGGATTTAAATTGGCAAATGCTTAAAAGTCTATGACTGGATCATTATTGTAGTGATTAATATGTTTTTAGCATGTTATATGTTTGGCAACAGTTCTTCTAACCCCTAACTAATGGAGTGTGTAGCTTTTCATTTCTTAAACAATCATGTAGGAAGACACATCATGGCCATATTCCAGGATGACAATGTCAAGATTCATCAGGCTCAGACAGTGAAAGAATGTTTGGGAGGGAGCGTGAAGAATCATTTTCACACATGAATCGGCTCCTCTGAGCCCAGACCTTAAATTCATTGAAAGTCTTTGGGATGTGCTGGAGGAGCCTTTACAGAGTGCTGCACTCTTGCATTGGCAATACATGATCTTGACCAAAAAATGGATGCACCTCTTGATTGAAATACATGTTGTGATGCTATTTCCATCAAGAGGTGCATCAATTTTGGTCACTGCAATAATGATCCAATCATAGACCCTTAAGCAGTTGCCTATTTAAATCCAAAGAGCGACTTTTTTTTGGCCTGGCATCTATATACTACTTATCATAAAATGGGAAAACAATGGCAGTTGGGCAGTTGTTTACAAACCCTTGGCATTCATCAAATATGGATGAGATGTCGATTTATCGGAATATTGATCTCAACAGTCTATACCAATTTATTATTCACCGTCAACTGGTTATTCATCATACGGCAGCGTTGCGAATATGTCCCAGTGACACAAAGTGCTTTACGCATACATTATAATGTGCTGTCAAATGTCAAATAACAAAATATAATGCTTTTTTTTTTTGCTCTCACACTTCAAATCCACTGGGGGAAACACATAGAAAATTGATTTGATTCATATAGTATTAGATCGCAGGTTTCATTCTTCATCATACGCTTTTCAAGAACTCATACAATACGAATTTGGATAAGGCATGTACCTCACGTTATCTTAGTAATGTTTACACATTCTCCCTTTTAGTATAAAAATACAAAAGTTAATCTTATATAAAATATCTAGCTTATTCTTGATAAATATTCACCAATTATCTTGTCAATAGCGTGAAGATTTTAACTACTGTATTTAACTGTAAGGTAACATTTTTGATTGCAGTTGTGCTACACATATTTTCTAGAATTTTCTTTATAGAAAGTAAAGTCTACTAAAATTAGTTAAGCTATTATCTAAAACTGACCCAAGTACACATCAGTTAAAGGGCGAATCTCATGAAACCTGTCAAGAACAACAATTTCGTAGTCATATTTTACCCCAAAATAAAAATAATGATAGAAATAAAAAAATATATTTTGTTTAAAGGTGTCAGAAATCAAGAAATCAGAAATTGTCCTTGATCTTTTGACAAATAAGAGGTTTTTATATCATTAAAACATCCTTCAAGATCACAGATTGCTTTGTAAAGGAGGCACAGTGTACGGGAAAGTTTGCAGAGTCACTTTTGTTGAAAAATGAACTGTACTGGATCTCTCATCGCAAACCGTTTTATATGGATAATGTTTTCAAAACACTCACATGCAATAGTGAGTGGGCGTTGACACTTTTTACTATGGCATGACGTTAGCCAATCATAAAAGTGGCCGTTTACTGACAAGCGTTTAAGGAGCTGCGCATTAAAAACGGATCATTTCAAACAGAGGGTCAGAATAAGGGGTGGAAATAATTTATCCATATGTTTATTTTTTTGTACATTTTTTAATTAACATTATAAGTGAAGCTTAAGGAACATATTAAAATAATAAAAAACAAAAAATCTGTGTCATGACCCCTTTAAATAAAATAAAGAAAATGAAGCACAATTTCCAACTAACCCTCAATACAGTAATGCGATAGATAGATAGATAGATAGATAGATAGATAGATAGATAGATAGATAGATAGATAGATAGATAGATAATTATTCAAATGTATGATCGTGTATGTAAAATGTAATAAAAAAAATATAACCATTTAGAATAATAGGAATTACCACAAAAAAAAAATGCATTGCTTTAAAATGCATTGCTGTAGTGAGGCATAAAAAACTGTTAAAATAAATGCAAAACATCTTAATAATCCTAAAAAGAAGGCGTAAATAGTGCTGAAAGAAGCTTAACTCTTACATTTTGGGGTCAAATATAATATATGCATGTTTTCATGAGATTCACCCTAAAATGTTTTACAATTATATTACCATAAATTTGTTTACATTAGTAGATTGTAACTGTTTACTATAACCATATAGTTTACATTGTTTATTCAGTGTACATATGCTGGCTCTTATTTGAAACCATCCGACCAGCTTTTTTTTTAACTATAAAATTACAATTAGACTCGTACCTTCATCAAAGCTCTTCAGTACTGATGTGTTGTGCTTGCTTTAGCGGAGGAGATGCTTTACTTCCATGTGTGATTTAGGCTCAGAGGTCACCTGTGCTTCCCCTGGTTTCTAGGGTCATCGTCGCCATGAAGCGTTCACCTTGGATAGGATCAGATCTCAGGGTAAAAGGGGGGCAATGTAGGACCACTCAGGGCAGTACTTGGAGGCTGATAGTCAACATGCCATTACAAAACAATGATTGGCAATGCTAGGACAGTCTGAGGCCGTGAGGCAAAAGGAAATGGAGGTTGGATCAAAAATGTAAAAGTTTCCTTCCTTTATAAAAAAAAAAAACTGACTGTGTTGGATAAAGTCAATTAAATTCTTATTCATTATCCTAAATAGAATTCAAATCCTATAGACTTGCTTTTCATTTCATCAAGTCTAAAAAGTGTCATAACTATCTTTACTTATAAAGGAATAATTATATGACTATCTGGCTAAAGGAATTGATACAGGGCTTGTGTAGCCATATTTATGTCATATAATTAGATACATAAGACATTGGGCTATTATAACCTCAGCATAATAAGAAGAGATCAGGAAAGGATGGACTAGGGATAAAATACAAGCAAGTTAGGACAGGTGAGTGGATAAAAGAAGAGAAAAGAAAGAAATAATCAATACATTTTCATTTCCAGTGCAATGCTTCTGATGGCCACCAGGAGGCAGTCTTTCTTCATAGTTACTGTGATAGTCAGTGTTAAAAGATGATTTTGAGCTTATCAAAGTAGCTTAAAAGTAGCTTACACTGCACTAAAACTATTAAATGTTAATTGAAATGAAGCTGAAATCAAATCAAATATAAATATTAGATGATAAACTTCAATGAAAAGAAATGTCTTAGCAACTAACTGAAATAATTTGAAGTAAAATTACTAAAACTGAAATAAAAATAAAGCTAAATAGAACTATAAAACATGAATAAATAGCAAAAGCACATAAAATAACTAAAACATGAACAAAAATAAAAAATATAAAAATAAAGCTAAATCAAATGATTAATACATACTATAATAGTATATAAATAATACTAAAATTACACTGATTGATTTGAAGTACAAGATATATCAGTGTGCTCAGAACATTCAGATTAATATTCAGATTTTGATTTGAAATATGGTGAAGGGAAGAGAGACATTTTTAACTATGCCGCCAATATATATATATATATATATATATAAAGCTGAAATCATTTTAATTTGAGCATTTAAACTAGCTGCAACCACCACATAAAAAGCCACACCCATAGTGAAATCTCATTGGTCCAAAATTCCATTCCAACTGTACACTCAACTTCAAATATATTCTGATTGGCTGTGATTGAGTGACATCACACAGCATTTTTGCTTTTTACTTTGAACTGACAAATTTGCTGGAAATCTTTGTGTCTGACTTGCAGCATTTATTTCTCTCACCTTGTGGTACAGTTTTCTCTCTCTCTCTCTCTCTCTCTCTCTGACAAAATAATTATTTGCCAGAGCATCTTTGGAATATATGTAAATAAAGTATTTGCTAACAAATGAGCAAGCTAAGCTCAGAAGCACCAACTCCGCTTAGAAAATCAGGATGAATAATTTTTCCACATCATTGCTTCCCACAGCGCTCAGTTTGTTTAAGGGCACTCAGCGAAAGCCGTACTGAGAGAGCGTCTCTACATCAAGTGAGCACGATTCCATCCACCTTATTAAACATCTACAGCGAGGTCCTTTAAAACCCCCAAGACACAAACAAACCACTGAAAGGCCCAGAAAATAGCACAAACATTTCTTTGCGCCCAGGGTCAACAAACAATTTGACCTTTCAAGAATAAATATTCCCTTCTTCACAGCCTTCTGTTTTTGCCTTTCATGAGCCAAAATGGTCAACAGAGCGAGCGTCCAGACAGTCTGTTGTCCGATTCATGGCACAGACCTCCCATTAAGCCCGAACGAGGACTCTCTTTCCGGGAGAGGACGGCCTGCCGCACTTTGTGGCTTGCCAAATTAGCCAGATCTTTGCTTGGGAACAAAGCCGGAGTTGTTCGTCATTGACGGATGACTGCGAACCGTGTCCCGTTGTGGCTGCGACCGCAGTGCTTACTGCACTGAGCACACAGACGAGACTGATCTGCTGTCGGCGCTAATCAAGACAGCTGCCTGCACACACACAGTCAGTCGAAGATTAGAGGCCAATCCAGAAGGGTATTAGAATAAAACCAATGTCTACGCTGCCTCTACACTGCAGAGAACAAACAAAGTCTTGTACAGTATTGCTGTCTTAGCATCGGTTTTAATCAGCTGCTAGCTGCATCAAAATAAATGAGCAATTCAGTTAGTATATCGAGTTTAAAGTGAAAACACCAAGGCCGCATTTACTTTACCTGGTTCAAGTGACTCAAATCCGATTTTTTCCTCCCACATGGCATCGGATATGACCCACGAATGTGCAAGCAGGAAAAAAGCACATGGATTCTCAGATCGGTTTCAGGCCTCATTTATATGTATAAATAAATTAGATACGAGTCGGACACATGCATTTGCATCCGCCATGCAAGCGGACAGATCTGATATTCCCGTTAATGCGAGTCGTACATCATTGAAAAAGCGTGAATGACGACAACTCAGGTGGACACAAACCACGATCACATGACTCTTCTAAATGGTGCAATAAAGAATGTCTTTTGAGCCTTTAGGGCGACAAGAGAGCTTATATAGAGGGTATGCACGAGACGTCACTGTTGGCCCGTCTTGACTGTGGTTACACCCACTGAGTGCCAGAAAGACTGAGAGGCAGCATTGGTTTTAAGCGTGCCAAACACACAAAACACATCTAAACCAGGAAAGAGCTTTGAGATTGACTCTACAAAGAGATTTGACAAGAAATCTGAGGTATATTTTAACAGACTTCTGAAAGCTACAGAAAAGAGAAGCAAATGGATCGCAGCAATTCACAGAAACAACTGGACTCCAGGCAGCGAAACGTGGATTTGCAGTTGTCATTTTGTGTCAATATGTTGAATTTTGGGGTAAAATCATACTCTATATATTGTATTGCTATATATTGTATAGACAACTCATCAATTAAATATTTACCATTGTATATTCAGCATAATTGGATGTTTTTAAATAAATACTAACAAAAACTATAGGGCTGGACAATATGAAACTATATATATAACACTGATATAAGTGTTCACCCAGATTTAGACCTACCTATTTTGTATTTATATAAAGCGTTCACAGGCAAATTTGCTTTATGTATTTCCCTGGCATCGAAATCAAGCACATATAAATGTCAGATAACACGATCCTGGCTGCATGTCAATACCCATGGATCTTTGGTAAGTTGTAAGGATCTTTAGTTTAAACTGATAATTGTTTGTTTTACTCCAGTCATGCAGCAGGCTCAGTCCGGCTAAGGAGGCGTGTTCCGGCAGGTAAGTGATGTCAATGCATACCCTCTATTATCATTTCGCCTGAGTCCATTGCAAATCATGCTGTTTTTCTTCCTTTTTGTTTTTCTGGGTCAGTACGCCTACCTTGGGTTGTTTCACCAAGTGTATAGTGTAAATGCAGATATCAGATATGGGTCACTTTTATAAGATGTAAGCTGGTCGGCAAAAAAATTGGATATAGTCAACCAATCAGAATCAGGCATCAAGACCTGCAGTGTAAACGCGGCCCAACGTGCACACTTCCAGCCCACTTACAGACATGCCGTTCATCACAAACCACTGACTTAACTTAAGTGCATTCATAAGGTTTAAATCCTGACATGACTAAATATAGGGTATGTTTGAAAATGGCATACTACCATACCACTTACAGTATTTGCTTTTTTTAGTATGCACCAAGTAGTAGTGTTGTATAACTAACACTAAATCTCTTAAAAATCTTTCCATGAATTGAAACAAAATCTAAATGACTAAAACTTAAACTATAATTAAAATGAATACCAAAAATATAAAAATAAAAGCTATTTCAAAATATTAATAAATACTATAATAGTATATAAATAATACTACTAGTATACACTGAGTATACTGTGCACAGTATGTAAATAACACTACGCACTCGCTGCATGGAATTCTACAGTAAATCCCATTATGCAATGCACTCATTTTGACTAATGAAAAAGTGTTTTCAGCTGTGACATTGTAAATATTTTTTTTTTTTTACCAGCTTTCGTATTGAGATTCAAACTGCATAAGTATAGTCAGCATACAGTATACTATCACAATTATTTTTCTGGCAGACACTTTTTTTCTTTCAGTTCATGGATTCCCTGGTGTTGCTATAGAGTGCCATGCTGTTTGAGCTACAGGAACGCAGTATACATGATAGCATACCATTTTGAACATAACTATAAACCTTCCCGTTATTTAGATGAATTAAATCTAACCAAGTGAGCAGTCGCAGTTTATAAAATGTGTGGAATGCATAAAATCACTGTAAGGCCAATTCACACCGACAAACGCGGACAATCACTAGATTATCTCAGACATTGCATGACCAGACAAACGTTGTTTCGCCGATTTAACAAACATGTTCAAACGGGCGAAAATGAGCGCCGACAAATGCCAGCAGATGCTGACAGGGGCATGACAAAACCTGATGAAGTGTCTGTTGCTGTCTGTCGGTGGTGTGAACTGGCGTATAGAGGGGCTGCTTGCATCATTCCATGGTTAATTCTCTCAGTCTGTGCCTTAGAAACACTTCTTGGTGACAGGTGTCCCTGACAACAACACATGGACAGGAATCCATCCAGCCACACAGAGGAATCGCAGACGGGCAAAACCTCTCTCTTTCTGTGTGTAATTCACATAAAAATGAAATTTCTGTCATTTATACACCCAAACCTATTTGACTTGCTTGCTTGTTGTATGGACTACATTTCTAGAGCTGTTTTGGAGTCTGGTAGTAAAAAAAAAACAAAAAAAAAAAAAAACAACAGCTTACAAACATTTTTCTCCTGCAACAAAAGAAAGAAAGTCATGCACGACATGAGGATGAGAAAATGACCGTTTGCATTTTATGGTGATCTGTTCCTTTAACTGGCTTGTCTGTAAAACATCTTATCTTGCAGTCATGTCGCTGCCAATTAAAAGATTCACTATTTTCATTTTGGAGACATTAATTTGCCCCTGCAGTGAATTAGAACGACTGCAGCCGGCTGGTTAACTCTGAGCTTACAGCTAGCTAATAGTCTGTAGATTAACCCTGCAGGAGTGAGAGAGAGTGAAAGAGATGACAGAAGATGGAGGAGAGAAACTTATCTCGCCCTTTTTTCTGTCTTTCCATTCAATTTTTCACTTCCTCCCCTCAGGGTTTGCATGCAATCTCTCTCCTCTCGTTCTTTCGGGATGGATTTTGGGGAACGCTGACTTTGCGTGTTGCTCTGATAGATAGAGACTGCAAGACTACGGGAACACTGCAGTGTTAACTTTTCCTCTTCACTTTCATTTACATCATTTGATCATATTTTCCTTTTAGTGATTCGAAATTAAAAGCCGTTTTGTTTTTGTCCTACACTCTTGGAAAAAAAGAATCCCAGAAAAAGCGCACAAGTTATGAGAAATCAAGAACAAAAATGCAACATGAAATAAAACCCATGTACCTTCTTCTCTGAGGTGAATATATCCGTTGTGTTCATCTAAACAAGAAGTCCTAGCGTTCACATCTGTCTACTCTGATTGTCATCAGTCAAACAGAGTTACGGTCAGGTGATATTTGACTTGGACATGGATACTTTTTCGGGATTTGGGACGTTGTATTCCATGTTTTTGTTAATCTTGATTTCTTGTTGTGCAGTCGTTCACTGAAGGCCAACAGTCAAGATCAAGAATTTTGTTAAATAATACATTAAATTTCACTTTGTTTTTCACTAAACCCTAGCGTATAACCCCAGAACACTTGAAATATACAGCACATGTCGCATGGGATCATTCTGTGATACTATTGCTTCTATTTTAAAATTGCTTGATGCAGATCTCTATTCACTGCCATTATATGGATGAGCACAAGAGATTTTTTTTTTAAATCTTTTTTTGTGGACCATAAAAGAAAGAAGGGCATACAGCATTACAACAACACCAGGGTGAGTAAATAATGACTTTCTTTTAATTTTTAGGGTGAACTATCCCTTTAAGGTATTTACCTTCTTAATATGCGTTCCTGGTCTTTTTGTCCATTACTTAGTGTGCATTATTTCCCCTATTCATGAATAGAACTCCCATTTTTTACAATCCAATTAATTCCTGATGGATAAAATCTTAACCAAATATTTGTATCCTAATCAAGCTCATAAATATGTCAGATTAAGACATTGCAAAAGCAGTTTTATGTTCACATCCTAAATTAAACCCCTATTTTTTCCCAGGTTGGTAGCTAGCCAAAACTGAACATGATCAAAGCACATCTCATCTCCAATTCCTTCTCTTTTCTGACCAATCTTTCAAAAGCTTTGACACTACTGTCAGAAAGTATCTGGGTCAGGTATGCCATATCACCTTGACCTTTCCTGTCATAAGAACAGCACAAAAGGTTCTTTCAACTGGGACCTGACAGCTTGAGTACTCATCAAAATAGTGCTTCAGATCAGTATAGTTACTTTAAGGATTATAGAAAAAGAGTGAAAGAGATGGAAAGGAAAACTGAAAGATGGCACAAGGACAGGGACTTCAATTTGCCCGATTAGCGGACATCATTATGACTTCTTTGGCATCTTGGACACCCGTGAGATGCCATCCACCATCTCTGCAACATTTAAGGACATTAAACCTGAAAAATATTCTACGCAAGGGCACTACAGTTTAGGGTCAGTAAGGTTTTTTTTTTTTTTTAATTAATCATTTTATTTAGCAGGGATGCATTAAATTGATCAAAATTGACAGTAAATACTTCAAATAAATGCGTCACAATAATATGAAGCAGCACGACTGTTTTCAACGTTGATAATAACAAGAAATGTTTCGGCAAATCATCATATTTGAATGATTTCTGAAGGATCATGTGACACTGAAGACTGGAGGAATGATGCTGAAAATTCAGCTCTGATCATAGGAATAAATTACATTTGAAACTACATTCAACTAGAAAACAGTTATTTTAAATGGTAATAATATTTCACAATGTTACTATTTTTACTGCATTTTAGATCAAATAAATGCAGCCTTGGTGAGCAGAAGTTCTTTCAAAAACATAAAAAGCTTACCGACCCCATCATTTTGAACAGTAATGTGTGTGCACACAAGTGCTGATTTCACACCTGCATTTTCATTCCATGCTTTTGCATCTGTGTACTTGCGTAGCATATATTTCTGCCGTAAACTTCAACTTTTTCTCCTGGAGTAGAAACAAGCCACAAACAGAGAGACTATGTATTTTGCCGTTGTTTCCTGGCATTGTGATACACTATATTGTGCTGTTTTGTTTTTCTGGAAGTTCATGTACCATGGAAGAGAAATATACATAGTCTGTGGGCGTACGGGGAAATCAGAGACCTTGTGCATACTGAACCCCATTGCACAGTGGAAAGCCATAACATATGTGCAGCAACTGGAGATGTAGCAGCTTATCTGGAAGTAAGTGCTTAGCTGCAAGTGTTACAGTCATTGGATGAGTTTGCACTTAACGACAGTTCTGACTCGTGCCTTTTAGCGTAGATCAGAGCGAGAGCATCAGTCTGCGCAATAGCAGGGTGCAGCTATTGTTAGAAGTGGAATACCTGCTGCTGACCCTGCTGTAGCTTAGGGAATTCCTCCTGCTGCTTCCTGTTCCGGCGCTCCAGGCTGCTCTGCTGTAGGTGCCGCAGACGAGACGCGGCAGATGGCTGCACCAGTTTCGCCGAGCCCGGAGGAGTGCCTACAGGCTGAGAACCAGAGAGAACAAACATGAATAAACAACAGCAAGTTGGGTTGGAAAATGACTGTGTTTGTTTAGCCATGGGACTGAGTTTGAATAATTCACATTTTTTGGAAGAAGAGTGTCACGATGAAAGCTCTGCTCCAAAACCCAGTGCCCTGCGACCAGTGCAACATCTCTGCTCCTGATGTGAAGGCTGTTCCACACAATATTATGAAGAATATGTGAGAGTTGCATTATGCTTTTGACTGCTAAGCTGGTAAGCTATGAGTGGAATGGAAGCTCACCTCTGCCTTATAATGTGAAAATAAAACTAATTGTGACAATGTGAGAAATAAACTCTGTTGCTCTTCGGTCATTTTTGATTGAAAAATTTTACACTTTGTTTTGTTTAGAATTTACAAAACTTGGTAACGGTTTTGGCACTTGCTGTGTGAACCCACACACACAAAAAATAATGGACATGATTTGAAAAGTTTAAATGGTCCTGAAAATATTGGGCCCTATTTTAACGATCTGAGCGCATGGTCTTATATTTGTAATATTTGGCATGTTTGTGTGCTGCTGTGCGTCCCTGTGTGTGTAATAAGCAGAGTGTACGCGTGCGTTGTGCACCCGCCTATTGGCGCACCCTTTAAATAACACAAAAAATACTGCGTTTTCAGATCCTCAAAATAGCAACGTGCCAACAACACCTGAACACACCTCGTTTTCAGACCAGCACGCCCATGGGTGAACAGATGGGCGCCAGTGCATTTGCCATTTAAACAACGTGGTGTTGGCCATTAAAATGATAACTGTGTCAGGCTGAAACTAGCAAAAAACACTTGCGTCGCGCCTGGCGTCGCATTGTGGCAGGTGTATGATAGGGCCCATAGTCACACTTGTATTGTCAAAAATTAGCGCATCAGAAAACGAATGGGCAACGAATTTCATCTAGTGGAAACGTTTGGTACAGCGCACAAACAAAATCTTACTGAAAGCAAATTTTTTGAGATATCAACCTCAAATTTGGAGCACAGCTTGTTTAGATTTATTTGTATATTTGATTGATTTGTATTAGGCTTTGATTTTCTCACCGTTTTAGAGTAAAAAAAGGGTTTTTAAAAATATTTTCATATAAAAATTGAAAATGGTATTTTTGTGCATTTTCACTTTTTTAAAACTTTTTCACTTCAGCAATAATCTGCCAAGTGCCATCTTTAAAAAGAGACCAAACATAAGTGTGTGCTCCAAAGCATTCGAGATTTCCAACCGTTTAAGTTGGAAATTTAATTTTCAGGTCAATGCTCAAAAAGTGAATAAATGGATTATAACTACTACAAAAATACAATTTAGTACCATAAAATCCCCTAAAAATAGAAATATTAAATAAATAATATTATCAAACTAAAATATAATACAATAATTTCATTGTAATAATAAAAAAAAAAAATCAGAAATTTTTGAACAACATGGGAACAGTACCAGAGGGTTAAGAGAATAAAATAATAATGATGATAATAATGATGATCCATCCATTCTTCAAACTGCTTGTCCCATTTAAGGTCATGGGGAAGCTGGACCCTATCCCATCATCTCATGATAATAATAATAATAATAATAATAGTAATTAGTAGCATTTATTATTACTATTAATTAATAATGATATTCAGCTATTATTATTAGTAGTAGTAGTATTTATTATCAATAATAATAATGGAAATATTATTTTTTAATTAATAGTAATTATTTTTTATTATTATTATAAAAAAAAATGTTACACTTTATTTTAAGGTGTCATTGTTACTGTGTATTTATACAATTAAGTAATGAGTAATATTAATTAACTACATGTACTTACTATATAACTAGGGTTAGGGTTAGTTGCATAATTTACTGTTATTACTATGGTAACTATACTTCAGCCTCCTCTCTGTTCTCATTATTACTATAGTAACTACACGTGAAATGTGTACAAACTGTGAGCATTAGTCAAGACTCTTCTGCATTTCACGTGAGGTGCACTAATTGTGTCACTAATTGAGCATTTCAAATCAGTCACTGACCCATTAGCGACCGGTTCGGTTCCTGCATATGTGGACGCAGTTCACTAGGTTTTGGAACGAAGCCTAAGGAATAGAAATAGAAACACTAATTGAATGAAAGAAAGAAACACAGGGAATCACTATAGACCAGCATGCAGCAGTAGTGTTGACTGACACCCTGCATGTGTGCAAAGAAGCTGATATTAGCACCGTTTCACACTCTTTCTTTCATTGCGAGAGATTAGTAGTACTCCTCACAATGCAACAAGATACACACATACAGTACATACACAGACAAAGGCTGTCCAGATATCTCTGACACTGTCTAATAGACCTGGGATGTTTTCTTCAGAAGTTCTGCATTTATTGGTCACTACTGCTATAGTTTCCTGTAACAAACGGCTTGTCTATACAGTAAATGGAATGAGTGACATTGAAGCAAGTACAAAGGTAAGAAAGATATACTGTATGGAAAAGCTGTGGAGACATATGAGCAAGTACAGTTCATTTAGACTGCAGTAAGTGACATGTTTTTTGTGTTGCCTGTTTGTTCGTGGCTCTTGAAACGTTTGCTTTAAAGACTTTAAGCTTGTTAAAATTGATTTGCTACCACAGTGTCACAACATTACTGTCACTGTGCAGAAGAAGCACAGTTTGACATAACAAAAGATAGAGAGAGAGAGGAAAAGAGATGACCTTGACTGATATCAAGCTGTTTATTCCAACAGCTTAGCTTAAAAAGAAAAACAGTGGACTGTCTGTAATGTCAGAATGTTATTTCTTTAATAATGACAGTGCTAATAATTATTTGCATGTACTTTTTGCAGTTACAGAGTTTATATTTATGTTTTATTGATTGCTTTGAGGAAATAAGCAATTTTTCATTCAGCATTATGAGATATCTTAAACCCAACTGGAAAGTTATTAGTATGGAAGACAATTTCCACCTTAGAGCATAAACAAAACTAATTGTGAGAAAGTTTAAAAAAAAGAAATAGTCACATTGTGAAATATAAAGTCACAAGGTAAGAATTAAAGTTATTTATAATAATATAAATCAAATATATTATTATTATATATTTAATAAATTAATACTTAATTGCTTTATTTAATAATACTATATAATATAATTAAATAAAGTCATTAAGAGAAACATTTGCAATTTTGATAAAATAATCAATCATAATCATTGTCATGAATTAATCATCATTTTTTTTTATTAAATATTATCATATATATATATATATATATATATATATATATTTAATTGCTTAAAACTTATTTGCTTTATTTAATAATATCAAATATGATGATGTTGATTATTATTATTATTATTATTATTATTATTATAATTAAATAAAGCAGTTAAAAGAAATTAGCAATTTTGAGAAAATCAATTATAAAATCACAGTGATTATTAATTAAACATTATTATTTTTTATTAAATAAAATATTATCATATATATATTTAATTGCTTAAAACTTATTAGCTTTATTTAATAATATCAAATGTGATTATTATTATTATTATTATTATTATTATTATTATTATTAAATAAAGCAGTTAAAAGAAATGGGGAATTTTGAGAAAATGCCATTTTATTTAATTATTTAAAAAATATTATTATTAAAATATTATAATAAAAATATTATTATTGTATAATATTTAATATTCTATTCTATTATAATAAAGCAATTAAGAGAAAGAAGTCTCTAAGGTGGAAACAGACTTTCAAATATTAGATATAACTTAAAGTCAAGAAACACTTAAAAAAAACACGTTTTAAATTGCTGAGTTTTAATACTAAACTTCTTTCAAGCTGTCTAATAACATGCAGTAGCACAGCTGATTAGAGACTTGAAGAGATGACAGATTAATATGTTTTGCGTCAGAGTGCATTAGTAAGCTTCAGGAAAAACCTCAGAACCTCAAGTTATAGGAAGAGGCCTGAGAGGGAGGTTTGGCAGTTAACACATTACCTCTCTCCACAGAGAGTTGCTGATCCACTGGCCTGCCCTGCCAACACTGTTAGGAGTGACCTCGGCAGGGTGTTTGGCCTGAGCAGTGACCCTCAGTCTCACTGGGGCTCTCTGAAATGCCTGTCGTGTTGGTGTGTGTGTGTGTGTGGATTAGTGCATTGACATGTTTGGGTTTGGAGAAGAATGAACAAGAATGAAAAAACATTATTCCCAAATCTCTGGTATTAAAGTATTATTACACATGCATTTTCTGAATAACCAACCAATCAGGAGTGAGTATCTGTACCTTAGTGTCATCTCTCTAAATAGCTCCTACTGTATGTTGATACACACACTAAATTTTGACATTTCATCCTTTCGACAGCTGTATATCAGCTTTTTACCTCCAGCTCTGCCATTATCTTCTCATCTTCATCCTCATCTTCCTTTATCCCAGAAGCGGCGATGACCGGAGGTGTGGATGAAGGTCGGGGCCCGTCGGAGGTCGATGGGCGTCTCAGTTTGACAGGTGGCGTCTGGGATTGGGTTGGTACTTCAGCCTCCTCTCTGTTCTCAATCTTCTCCAACTTCTACAAAAACAAAATGTGCTTTTGAATAGGGCAACCTAATAGGACATCAAGCACAAGAAATATTAACAGATGCATCAAAGAAAATAAAACGTTCAGTAAAAGTTAACAGCTGAGTACATATTAACTATTTAGCATTTGAATTTGTTACAACGTCACTCCACTTTCAAATATTGTTCAATTCTTACCAAAATTGGCTGAGCTGCACAGAAATGACTGAATAGAATTTTGATATTCCTTTTTGTTCAAAAGTTATGATGATGTGAATAACAATCTTGACCCAAAATAGATTAGATGCTATATCTCTGCAAAACTTTAATCTATTAAAACGTAACTTGGTACACTTCATCAGTTAAATGATCTGAGGTTACATGCCGAATTTTCTACCTATAGGTCATGAGATTCGAAAACAATTTTGCTCATAACTTTTGAATTACAGATTCCTTGGGCCATGCTGAATCTGATTTGGCTAGGATCGTATGAATCACCTGTCCGCCATTTTGAAATTTGACGTATTGGCTCAAAATTTGGTACACATAATCGACAGCACACCATTAAAGTGCCTAAAAAGTTGAAAGACATCATCACCTAACATTAAGAAGATATAAGGCTTTATACAAAAACACATAACTTTTGAAAATTGTTGTTCACCTTCACACTCTTGTTTATGGTGATCACTTCTCCACTGCTGTTGGTAGTTAGCCCAAGGCCTGATGGGAAACTTCGTCTTGGAGGAGGAGGGGGTGGAGACTTGGACGGCTTCTCTGTACGATACCGTTGCACGGTCAACTCCCCTGATCGATCAAACAAATCAATCAACAAACCTTATCATCTGTCTATTGATCAGTCAAATCATAAAGCATATTATTATTGCTTCTGTCTTTACTAAAGAAATAAAGAAATATATATGCAATTGTGAAAATCTATAAAGTCTGAGAATCTATAACGAGTCAAGAAACACCTAAAAGCTTAAAAAAATGATTGAACTATAATTCAAAATCATAAGACAGTTGTTGTAGGTTCATGGTGTGGTTAATAATGTAATCTCACCCGATCCCCTGCGTGGGATGCCGTCTTTGCTGGGTGGTTTTGGTGGGGTTTTGTTGGGCAGATGCTCAGGTGTTAAGCTGGGGGTGGAGGATGCTGAACCGGGCGCTGGGAGGGACGATAGTTGGGGTTTTGGCGGTACGGCCGGTTTGGTGATCTGCTTAGCAGCGAAGTCCAGATCTGGAATGGCCTTCATCAGCTCAGCTTGAGTTTCCTCCAATAGACGGTTGATGTCCTGAGCACTGAACTGAGTTAAACTGGCTCTCTTCTCCTCCCAGTCTCGCTCTGCAGCCTAAAAACACACACCCACGTGTGATACACAGAGTCACATTGATCAGAAACTTTAAACGGAGTGTCTATTTAAATTAAGTGAAAATAGCCCTCTATTTACACTAACTCTGCCCATTGACGTCTGGTTGGGCCAGACAAAATTACAGAAGATGCTGGATTGTCAAAAGCAATATTGTATGGATAAGGGCTCATGACAAAGTTTGCCGCAAATCGCCTCGAGTTTGAATCTGCCTTTTGTTGAACTCGTTCCACTCCCTTTCCCCATCATATATTAAATTGGAAAGGCATTTTCAATAAAAATTAAGAAAATATTTGAAAAGTGGAAATAAAGTGTTTAACATGTAGGGCCCTATCATACACCCGGCGCAATGCGATAAGTGTTTTTTGCTAGTTTCAGCCCGACGCAGTATATCATTTTTACAGCCAGCGCAACGTTGTTTAAATACAAATGCACTGGCGCCCATCTGTGGGCGTGCTGGTCTGAAAACGAGGTGTGTTCAGGCGTGTTGTTGGTGCGTTGCCATTTTGAGGAACTGAAAACGACTGCGCCATTGATTTTAGACCAGGTTTTTGTGGGTCAATGGCGCAGTTGCAGTATTTTTTGTGTTATTTAAAGGCTATGTTAGTAATATGCGGCGATATGCTGGTAAACATGTGTACACTCTGCTTACACACACAAGGACGCGCAGCAGCACAAAAACATTTTTAAATATTAAAAATAAAAGGTTTCCTCTCTGGAGAAGCATTCAGTCTTTCCACTCGCAAATTCCTCCATGTAAATAGCGAATCCGCCAAGGTGCAAGCGCAACTGGCTTTTAAAGGGAATGGGAGATGAGACTCTGATTGGTTTATTGCACGTTACGCACAAAACACACCCATGATTCATTAAGAGACTAGGGACAACCCTTTTAGACCATGCGTCTAGTGCACCGACCGTTTTTTCTGTCATTAAACTGGCAAAAGTGGATTTGTGCACCTGCGGCATGCACTTCAGACCATGCGCTCGGATCGTTAAAATAGGGCTCGTAGTGTTCATAAAGTGTTTATCTGTTAGGGTTAGGGGTAGGTGGAGAGCTTTATTGACCCAATAAGGTGGCATCCATTTAATAATTTTTATAAATATAATAATTTACATAATAAATAGCAGCTATCGGTAAGAAAATATGCTATTTTCACTTAGTGGAAATATAATCTAGTTGCTATTTGCACTGTGAAAATAGCCGTTGCCAACTTTAAATACGTCCTACTCTCACCCTAGAGGGGTGCTACTACATGTTTTTTAAAAATTATTAAAAATAACAACAAAATTAAATAAGAGCATTAAAAATATCAACTATAAATGCAATAAAATAACAATCTTTACTAAACCCTCAGAAACAGCCTTTTGTAAATATTCATATCCTTTCCTACATCCATGCAAGCTCAAATATAAAATCTAAGTGAGTTCATTACCAGTCGGACCTCCACGGACACTCCTTTATCAGATTCTCTGCGTATGGGCAAATCTTCTAGGCCGCTGGTCTTTATTGCCCCTGCGGAAGTGCCGTCCAGTTCAGGCATGATGGGATCTGTTGCCCCGGCCCCTGCCAGCCAGTTACCCAGCGTGGTGCTGCCAGGAATACCACCACTGCTCAGACCGCCACCAACGGCAGAGCCGAGCACGTTAGATAGACTTGTGGTACCTCCTAAAATCAGTCAATCAATCAATCAGTTCATCATCTAACTAAATAACAAATTATTCTGCATTCATCAACAAATAAATGTTCCATATTCTCTAAATATATTAGTTAAATAAATAAATCAACCATGCTGGGTAGATTACTCACAAATTGAAGTTCATTACTGAATACAAATTACATGATACATCCCTAATCTAACCAATATCTAAATATAACAACTACCTTACTAACTATTAATAAGCAGTAATTAGGATTTTATTGAGGCAAAAGTCATAGTTAATAGTTAGTTAATAGTGAGAATTGGACCCTAATCTAAAGTGTGACCAAATTGTAATTAGTAACGTAATCTATAACATTACACATTTTAGGTAACATGATCTGAATACTTTTTGATTACTTTTGACCTAACTTGTTTATCACATTAATTTGAATAGTAACTGTAAGACTTTCTGAACATATACAGCCAAACCAAAAATGACACCAGATATCATTTTTTACCAATTACTAATTTTTTACTCACCCAGGAGATTAAAATGCAATTTTGAGAATCTGATTACGTAATCCAGATGACATGTAATCAGTTACTACCCAGCATGAGAATCAGTAAGTCAAAGAAAATGTAAAACTGGTGTTTACCTATACTAGAGGCACTCGTTAGACCAGGGTTTGTGGTATTAGTGCCCATGGAGGCAGAAAGAGTGGCAGTGCTCGATAAGGTGCCCCCTAGGTCGGGCAGATTTAGCGAGGGGCTGGTGAGAATATCTAGATCAGAGCTCCTGCTGAAATCTGCGTCACTCGCACTGGAAACTGAACTACTGAAGTCATCGGGTGTCCTCCACACACCTTCTGATATCTGCCTGTACACAAACACACACTGAGGAACTCTTTAGGCATGGAACTAGAGAACGTATCTGAGCAGGAGTGAATGTTTATGTGTGTGTGTTTTACCTTCGTAGAAGGGTGAGGGTATTGGTGATGTTTCTGCAGCGTTTCAACAGGGCCTCCAGTCTGAGCGGTTCCTCTTTCAGAAACTTGACGGCTTCCACCTCCACCCTCAGCACCACACGCATCTTACTTTGTAAATTGGGGAATTGATCTAGACACAGGAATTGTAGATCATATATAGAATATATATAGCGAGACAGTGTAGTTTTTATTACTGAACAAATTAATATTATGAGCCATTTTTTTAGTGAATCAAAATTTTATTAAAATTTAAGTCATTTGATTCCTATATGAATGAATCAGTTCTTTTTAGCTAATTAAAAACTGATTTCTTCTGAAGATCGGGAACTTTTTAGCAAATCAAAAACATTGCGCAATTAGTGTTGTCCGACTCCTTAAAGAAAAAATGACTCTTATGAGTTGGTTCTTTTTAGTGAAGCACAACATACAGCACAACCAGTTTATTCTGATTCCTGAAGCAATTACTTTTAAGAGCCATTTTATAGGGAATCAAACACGTACAGCGGAACCAGTGTACTCTGATTCCTGGGCAAATTAATCTTTTGAGTCAATCAAAATTGCATCACAACCAGAGTAATCCAATTCACGATCGAATGACTGCTATGTAGGGCTGGTCCGAATACCATTTTTTGAGCTTCGAAGCTTCGGTAGTAATCAACACAGAATATTCGAAGCTTCGGAGGGAGGGGGCTGAACATATTCTCTCTAATAAAGGCAGGAATCTCGAGAAGCGGCGCGCCTCACAGGGCTTATATGCTCTGAGGACGGACACTGCACTAGTGATACAAAACACACAGGTCTGTTACGTCCCAGTAACAAGCTCCTATATTTCGCAGTAGATTCATTTAGATTGATAATAACGGGTAACATTAGGCTTGCTGCAATAGTCTGTTACCGGTGTTCAGGCATAACACCGGTTACATCACTTGCCCACCGCAGCACCGCCCCCATAGTCGTTTTGATATTTTATAGTAGTAAAAATTTTAGTTCAGTTAGAGAACAAATTAAGTACAATTAAAAACTGAACGTGCAGCACATCAGCAGCAGGAGTCAGATTTCATTCATCATGAGAGTGAGGAGTTGAATGACAAGATGATCGCGGAAGATTTGGTTTCAAAGCAAAATGTAAAAGTGCCTATTTAAGGGAGTTTGTTATTGTACTGTTTTGTTATTGTGTTTTTCATTAAGAATAATAGGCTAATGAACCCACCATCAAGCAACACGCCCACGAATTGGCAAACCGAAAGTAAAATGCGCTCGGTTGCATACGTTCATGGCCGCACAGTGAACAAGCGCTGTAATGTGACAGTCAGGGAAAATGTTCTCACCGTCACATCCCTAACGGGTAAAAAGTCTAATCCATTTTGATTCTATTATTCTATTTTCCACAATGTCAAATGAACGCAGCTTAACCCAAAATGCAAGCTCAGGCATAAGCTCATGCAGTTGTGCGCTCTAGACAGAGACTCAGTTGCAGGGAACACTTAGGCTAAGAAGAAGCAAATATATTTATTAAGTATAACAAGGTTGGGTTCCTATTTAACTGTCCATCCGATTAAAAATGGCTAGGCTATAAGATAATTGTAAAACGAACGGATGACTCTTATGAATCAATTTTTTAGTCAATCAAAAACATGCAGCACAACCAATGTAATCTGACTCCTGAATGAATGACTCTTTTGAGTCTCTGTGACAATCATGACATCAGGATAATGATATAAATGTGTTGTGCTGTATGCTTATTGTGTGCAGATTCCTCCTCTTCCTCGCTCACTCACTCTTGAGGTCAGTGACGGTCTCTCCCAGTCTCCTGAGTTCCAGGCTCTTCTGTTCGATTTCCTGTTCTGTCACCAGATGATGGTTAAGCCCCGCCCCCGCCCTCATCTCCTCCACAGAGCGCTCCAGATCGCTGGAAACACAGAGGAACACATCGCATCAAGGGAAATAAATCATATGCAGTATGGTTTTTCAGATGTGTGCAGTATTTAGAGGTTGCAGGTGCTTCAACTCACTGTAGCTGTTGTATAATAAGTTCTTCTTCATTGAGATAACGTAGCCTCTCTTCTTCAACAAGAAGACGTTGACGCTGTAATGGATCTTCTTGTGTCCGAGACGCCTCGATCAGACACATTCCCAAATCTGACTCCGTCTGCCTCAGTAACGCCTGAACAGAATCCTGATTTTGCAACTGTAAGACATACACAGACATGCAAGCTTGTATGAATGAATAAAATATGTTAGATATGAATTGAAGGAATAGATACATTAAAATTAAATTATGCTCTGAAATGAAATATGAAATAAAATGTTAGATATGAATTGAAGGAATAGCTACATTAAAATTAAATTGTGCTCTTTATACAGTATGCATTTCCCATGCAAATTGACTGTCAAGCTCCAAAAAATTATGATTTATAAAAATTATTTATTACTTTAAGACATTTATAATCATTTTACCACAATGAAGATGTCTTTAGAAGTTTCATCTAGCGACAATTTGAGAAATTTCATCCCCACAACGTGCACAAGATTAAATACACCGCAAAAAAGCAATATACCTTGATTTTACTTTCCAGCTGAAATATAAAATATCACCAGCTGTCCCCAAAAATAATACACACTAGTGCACACATGTATAATAAATAAATAAAGTATAATATCTAAATAAATACATATAATAAATGTCACAACCACCAGCTGGAGTGCCCATGATCTCCACCAGAGGGCACTCCTCCCGTCTCCTTTGCTATCTGATCATGAACTTCATTTCCCATAACCCTTTGCCTGGACTCATTATGTTTGATTACTTTCAGCTGTGTGTCATTATCCCGTTAAGTTCTGCCTATATAAGCACTGTTTTCACTTGCTCTTTGCGAAGTCTTGTTAGTGTTACACTGCTCTCTCTCTCTTAAAGGGATAGTTCACCCAAAAATGAAAATGTGATGTTTATCTGCTTACCCCCAGGGCATCCAAGATGTAGGTGTCTTTGTTTCTTCAGTAGAACACAAATGAAGATTTTTAACTCCAACCATTGCAGTCTGCCAGTTTCTTGCACAAACCGATTGTTTCGTGTCTTAAGACATCAATGTGTCGTCACGAGCCGCAGGGTTTAATATGGATTCGTATTTGTATGTTTGTTTTACTCTCAAAGCTTTCATACTCTCAACTGTTCCCATTGACATGCATTATACGACTGGCAAACCGCAACGGTTGGAGTTAAAAATTTTCATTTGTGTTCTACTGAAGAAACAAAGACACCTACATCTTGGATGCCCTGGGTAAGTAGATAAATGTCAGATTTTCATTTTTGGGTGAACTATCCCTTTAATAATGGCACACAGCTGGAAGCAATCAAGCATAATGAGTCCAGGCAATGGGTTATGGGAAGTGAAGTTCATGATCAGATAGCAAAGGAGACTGGAGAAGTGCCCTCTGGTGGAGATCATGGGAAACCAGCTGGTGGTTGTGACAAATAAAATATCAGATTTATTTATTACAAGTTAAAAAAAGAAGAAGAAAGAAAAAGTGTGGTGGGGCCTCTATGGATCGGATCCTCAAACCATTCCTGAAGCATTTTTGCTTTGTGGCAGGGCGCAAAGACGTGCTGAAAGAGCCACAGCCACCAGGGAATACCGTTTCCATGAAAGCGTGTACATGGTCTGCAACAATGCTTAGGTAGGTGGTACGTGTCAAAGTAACATCCACATGGATGGCAGGATCCAAGGTTTCCCAGCAGAACATTGCCCAAAGCATCACACTGCCTCCGCCAGTTTGCCTTCTTCCTGACACCTTTCTATCAGAACCAGCATTAACTTCTTAAAGCAATTTGAGCTACAGTAGCTCGTCTGTTTGATTGGACCACACGGGCCAGCTTTCTCTCCCAACGTGCATCAATGAGCCTTGGCCGCCCATGACCCAGTCGCCGGTTCTCCACTGTTCCTTCCTTGGAGCACTTTTGATAGATACTGAGCACTGCAGACCGGGAACACCCCACAAGAGCTGCAGTTTTGGAAATGCTCTGACCCAGTCGTCTAGCCATCACAATTTCTCAAACTCACTCAAATTCTTACGCTTGCCCTTTTTTCCTGCTTCTAACACATCAAATTTGAGGACAAAATAATCACTTGCTGCCTAATATATCCCACCCACTAACAGGTGCCGTGATGAAGAGATAATCAGTGTTATTCACTTCATAATGTTATGCCTGATCAGATATACACATTTATAATAAATAAATCTGACATTATACTATATTTATATATCATATTATATTATATTTAAAATAAAACATATCTGATTTATTATTACATATAAACAAAACAAAAAACAGAATAAATATATATTATTTAAAAAATAATATAAGATTAAATACACAGCAAAAAAAAAAGTTTTGAGAAAAGACAAATGCACAGAAAGCACACACCTGTAATTGGCGTAGTTGTGTTAGCTGTTTGCGCAGTTCAACTGTGTGCTGCTGCAGGTCAGTAAGGTGCAGCTGCATTTGGAAACGGGACATTGATATTGGCTGACAGACTCCAGTGGGCGGAGGCGGCATCAGGGCCAGAGGTGCAGACGGTGATGACACTACCAATCCACAGGAGCAAAAGTTATACATTAAACATAAAACTTACATAAAAACATGTAATTTTATTTAAAATGTACTATAATGGTGAAATCTGATTGTCCATAAGCCTTTTCAGTCATTCTGCTTTAAATCTCAGTTTCTCAAAAGGTCTCATTTCCATATCAACCACAAAAGAACAACAAAATACATCTGATTATTTGTCTTGATTTGTACAAAAACAAGCCCAACACAACTCAGTACACACTCCATCTACGGTACGTTGTATATTCATGCAACATACATTCAAATTCAGAGTCAGACCCTTATGTTTGCATAGACGTTCACACTGTCATATAATCTCAGAGACAGACTCTGATGTCCTTATTAGATCATTTAAAGAATTGGAAAAGGAAGACAAAACATTCTAGTACACTGACATTCAAGAGTGTTAGTGGGAATTTCCATACAACAAAAACATTCCGGGATAATCCATAAGACAGACATATATGCAGTGCCTATAAAAGCGTACACCTCACTGGACTTTTTGTGCTACATGATTAATTATGCATTTAACTGAGAATTGTGTCACTTGTCAAGACAAATTGCTTTATAATTCTAAATAAAACCTGTATGAAATTAATTAACAAAAGTCAAAGGAGGTGAATACTTTTTATAGACACTGTATATACTGTGTATATATACACACAGAGGGTTTCCAAACTCCAGGATCTGGGATCCCTGAATACAAACATTCTATACACACTCCTGACGCAAAATTGCAATGCACAAATCGCAATGCAACACATCTGTAATGCAACAGACGTAGGGGAAACCGAGAAAGTGACAGACAACCAGACATACAGTAATATACCTTTTTGCTTTCTAAACCTTCCAGCTGAAATATAAAATATCACCAGTTAACTGTCCCCAAAATAATACACTCTAGTGCACAATAAATTATAGTAAATAAATAAAATACACTCACCTAAAGGATTATTAGGAACACCTGTTCAATTTCTCATTAATGCAATTATGTAATCAACCAATCACATGGTAGTTGCTTCAATGCATTTAGGGGTGTGGTCCTGAACTCCAAACTGAATGTCAGAATGGGAAAGAAATTTGATTTAAGCAATTTTGAGCGTGGCATGGTTGTTGGTGCCAGACGGGCCGGTCTGAGTATTTCACAATCTGCTCAGTTACTGGGATTTTCACGCACAACCATTTCTAGAGTTTACAAAGAATGGTGTGAAAAGGGAAAAACATCCAGTATGCGGCAGTCCTGTGGGCGAAAATGCCTTGTTGATGCTAGAGGTCAGAGGAGAATGGGCCGACTGATTCAAGCTGATAGAAGAGCAACTTTGACTGAAATAACCACTCGTTACAACCGAGGTATGCAGCAAAGCATTTGTGAAGCCACAACACGCACAACCTTGAGGCGGATGGGCTACAACAGCAGAAGACCCCACCGGGTACCACTCATCTCCACTACAAATAGGAAAAAGAGGCTACAATTTGCACGAGCTCACCAAAATTGGACAGTTGAAGACTGGAAAAATGTTGCCTGGTCTGATGAGTCTCGATTTCTGTTGAGACATTCAGATGGTAGAGTCAGAATTTGGCGTAAACAGAATGAGAACATGGATCCATCATGCCTTGTTACCACTGTGCAGGCTGGTGGTGGTGGTGTAATGGTGTGGGGGATGTTTTCTTGGCACACTTTAGGCCCCTTTGTGCCAATTGGGCATTGTTTAAATGCCACGGCCTACCTGAGCATTGTTTCTGACCATGTCCATCCCTTTATGACCACCATGTACCCATCCTCTGATGGCTACTTCCAGCAGGATAATGCACCATGTCACAAAGCTCGAATCATTTCAAATTGGTTTCTTGAACATGACAATGAGTTCACTGTACTAAAATGGCCCCCACAGTCACCAGATCTCAACCCAATAGAGCATCTTTGGGATGTGGTGGAACGGGAGCTTCGTGCCCTGGATGTGCATCCCACAAATCTCCATCAACTGCAAGATGCTATCCTATCAATATGGGCCAACATTTCTAAAGAATGCTTTCAGCACCTTGTTGAATCAATGCCACGTAGAATTAAGGCAGTTCTGAAGGCGAAAGGGGTTCAAACACAGTATTAGTATGGTGTTCCTAATAATCCTTTAGGTGAGTGTACATTCATATATTAGTATGACAATATAATATAATGTGTGTCAGATTAATTATCAATTATAAAAAAAAAAAACATTTAAAAATATAATTAAAAATAATGTATTTATTATAATTTATAATTAATCTGACATATATATATATATATATATATGCATATGGTACTGTGCAAAAGTCTTAGGCACGTTGGTATTTTCACACAAAAATGTTTTTAAGCCAGTTATTTATATCTTTTACTGTAGTGTGTCAGTAGGAAATATCACTTTACATTTCCAAACATTCATTTTGCAATAATCCAGTGAGATTTTTTTTTTTTTTTTATGCACAAGAAGTCTGATAGCAGCCGGTATGGTCTGATCTCACCATCATCGAGTCTGTCTGTGATTACATGAAGAAACAGAAAAAACTGAGACAGACTAAATCCAGAAAAACTAAGGCAACGTCTCCCAGACACTTGAGGAAACCTTCCTGCAAAACTGCAGTACTGTGAAAAGTTTAGGCACTTGAATGAATGCTTTAAAGTGAGAATGCTGTCAAAAATAATAACATAAATAGCTTTTATTTATGAATTAACTTCTATTAACTAAATCAATCATCGATATTTGGGGTGACGACCCTTTGCGTTTAAAACGGCTTTTGTCATCTGCATCTATTCCTACACCTATTCATGTAGTTTTACAGGAAGGTTTCTTCAAGTGTCTTGGAGCCGTTGCCACAGTTCTTCTGGATTTAATCTTTTTTCTGTTTCTTCATGTAATCACACCATGATGGTGAGATCAGATCATACCGACTGCTGTCAGACTTCTTGTGCATAAAAAAAATAAAAAAAAAATAAAAATTTCACTGGATTATTACAATTAATTGCAAAATGAATGTTTGGAAATCTAAACTGATATTTCCTACTGACACACTACAGTAAAAGTTATAAATAACTGGCTTAAAAACATATATATATATATACACACATACATGCATATATTATTATGACAATATAAGTCAGATAATATAATATAATATAATATAATATAATATAATATAATATAATATAATATAATATAATATAATATAATATAATATAATATAATATAATATAATCTTGTTCAATATTCAGTCAGGTTTAAAATGTTTACATGTTTTAATGTTTAGAAGACCTGACTTGAACTAATATATTTTTCGGTTCATGTTTATTTACATGAATGACACTCAAATCATGAACTCAGTCATAAACTACTGCCATGAAACACAAATAATCATTAGCTAATGTAAACCAATCCAAATGAGCATCATTTTAAGACTGATCATACTGTGGTCCTCGAGGACTTGGCCTGCCTGCTTCAATCACTTAGATAAGCATTCTTCAGTGCACAGCACAGTCATTTCTTATTAACACCATGCATGATTCACTCATTTAATGACCTGTTAATTGATACGCCTATTCCACATCACTTAATTGTTCTTGCGAACATAATTAGTTTAGTAACAGCTATTCTACAGCACAAATAGTTCAGGTCTTGTTGAGACATTACAGTCACCTCTTGATATCAATAAGATTAATTTATTAACCTTATAAATGGAATAATGCTCATGCTTTAATATGTTCAAGCATTAATATGATAGGCCTATCTTGCATTGTTTCATTTTGATTGCATTTGTTAATGTGGTAAAATGTAAATCATGCACAGAGGACAAAGATACCGAGCTTTCAAGACGAAAACTACAGGCGACAGCACTGAATCTTTATTTAGATTATGTATCTGTCAGAATGGATGTATTTATTTAGAGCTTTTTCCATCTTCTAGGTTTTTGAAAGTTGACGCTTTGTAGTGCATGTAAAAAAAGCATCTTCATCTTAGACATTTTAAACTTTTTTAACAGTGTTTGCCAAATGCCATATTCACACACATTCAAACAGTATAGTACTCACTCTCTGGTGCAGAGCAGTCGCTTGCTGTTTCTGCTTTCTCACTGCAAGACAAACACAATAAACACATCTTCATGGAGCGCGCACACACCATTTACATGCTATTATAAGTTGTATAGATGGGCTTTAACCGTCATTCAAGATCAGGTTTGATAACGATATTCAATGGTATTGGACTGAAGATAAAATTTCTTACGGGCTGTCTGGTCCACGGGTCAAAACACTCTGAACCAATCCGGTTAGACTGGCTATCTGCTTCTCCATCGCCTCCATTCGCTCTCTAAAAATATAAAATACCATTTTATACATACAAAATTAGTAAAAATTAAAGTTAAAGCAAACCGTGCTGAGATAAGGCGCCCTAAAGGGACATGGTAAAAATTATGTTCGCCCTAGAACAGGGGTCTCCAAACTCGGTCCTGGAGGGCCACTGTCCTGCAGAGTTTAGCTCCAACCCTAATTAAACACACCTGAACCAGCTAATCAGTGTCTTACTAGGGCCTAGCAAGACACTGATTAGCTGGTTCAAGTGTGTTTATTTGGGGTTGGAGCTAAACTCTGCAGGACAGTGGCCCTCCAGGACTGAGTTTGGAGACCCCTGCCCTAGAATGTTTGTTCACAAAACTTTTGTCATGGAAATAATATGGTAGGTAGGTGGAAAAACTATATTCCAGTGCCTATTTAAATTTTGTTTTTGCATTCTATCGCAAAACTGTAGTGTTTGCCCAAAAAAAACCTATGCATTTGCTCACAAAACTTTTACATTCTCTCATAAAACTTTTGAGTTCCCCTGAGATACTTTGCGTTCACTTGCAAAACTTTTGCATTCTCTCATAAATCTATTGCGATTGTGCTCCCCCAAGAAACTTTCACTCACAAAACGTTTTTTGATGGAAATAATATGAGGTGTGAGAAAAAAATAAATTTTAATGCTTTTGCGAGCAAACTAAGTTTTTAGAGGGAACGCAATACTTGGATAATGCCCTTGGACATTGTAATGGAAGATCAAATTAGAGACTCATTAAATTCCATGCTGGAAACTGCTAAAATCATTCACATTTATGTACTTAAATATAGTATGTTATGGGCCTTTTTTGATGATTAGTGCTAGTTATCCCTGGTTTAGTATAGCATAGCCATTAGTTCACCAGCAAAACTTGGCCTGGTCATACCATACTTTAGTCAACCGGGTTCCTTTTTACAAGAGGTAATATAAGTCTCAGGTTTTCCCAGAATGTGTCTGTGAAGTTCCATCTCAAAATACCCCACAGATCATTTATTATACCATGTTGTAAATGCCCAGTTTTGAGTGGAAGGAAAAACATGCTGTTTTTGTGCATGTATCTTTAAATGCAAATGAGCTGGTGCTCCCCGCCCCATTTTCCAGAAGAGTGTGGAGCCTGTACAGCTCGTGCCTCCAATACTCTGCCAAAAACTAAAGCATCTGTTTGGTTTTGATTATTATCTCTATAGCGGCCACGCTCACGTGACATTGCAGTTCTTCATCATCATGAAAGTTTATTATCTGCATGCGTTTTAAAGTCTTATCAGTCTAAACTTCTGATATATGGTTTTCCAAGCGCGCACAGAAAGCTGGATGTCAGACGGAGCGTCCCGTGAGTATAAAAACTATGTTCTCTTTCACGTCTTATTGCGCTTAAACAAGGTTATGTCGAAAACACACAAAGTTCACATAAACAGTCGATTATGTCTGTGAACATAAACATCAAGTAAAGAAATTGCATGTGTATATTAGATGTGTATTAAAGTGACAGCAGCGTAATATACAGTACCTACTGCTATATATGCTGTTAATATGAATCAAACAACAAAAGAAAAACACTCCCTCTTGACTGAATAACTTTAGTAGCTTTAATAAGAATGCATCTCTTACTTGAATGCTGCTGTTAAAAGCTCTGGCGAGGAGATAAACATGGCAGACTGTGTACAGCTCACTCAGGGCGGGGTCTATGCTAATAGGGCAGAGTCCGTCAGCAGTCATGGGCGGGGCCTAAGTATATGTGATGTCACACTGCATAGAAACTGCAAACGGCTTATTCTGAGACAGTGTTTCTGATTTATGGGGATTAAAAAAAGGAGTGGGTGGATTCTTGCCATTATAGGGTGGTTGTGTACACACTGCCGACAAATTTATGTTCAAACACCATGTATAATAGGTCCCCTTTAAGTGGTATGACTAGTTTACCAGCTATTTTGGACGTTTCAGGAGAGAAAACCCAAGCTGACTCTCACCTGGTCTCTTCGTTTCCAGGTAATGTTGAGCCGTAAACTGGCAACGGCCCTCCGTCTCCTCCATGGCCCCCAAGCATACATATCTGCTCCAGAGGTTGTCCTCCTGGACGATTCTTAGGGCTCTCTATGTACACAGTGCCATCTTTACGAAACCCATGTCTCCCAGGGGACCCTCGTCCTGGGTGACTCCCATACGGATCCCTGCCATCAGACATTTTTTGAGGCGAGGCTGGAGGTAGGGTGCGAAAACCCATAGTGGCATATGGATCTGCGTATATGGGGCCACCAGGCCTGTAGAGGGCACCCTCAAGCTCACACTGTAATGCCGCGGCAGGGTATCCACTGATTGAGCGAACAGATCCGCGCCGATAAGCTAGAGCTTGCTGCGAGGCCACACTGAGCCGAGGATCCTGAACGAGCGTGTACGGGTCTGCGTATATCGCTTCGTTTTTAAGCAACACCACGCTCTTCGATGATGATGTAATTTCCTCATCCGGTTTCACATCACGTCGTTCCAGAATAGCACTTGGGGAGGGGCAAAATGCAGGGTGGGCCTGCTGGGGGGCGTGGCCTCCTTGGTGGGTGTGGTGTTGGTGCTGATAGGGGTGGAGTTGAGGCGATGGATGGGGACCCGCGTAAGAGGACGGACGCCCACCCGTGTAAGAAAGACGGGATTGCGAGCGTGACGGAGAACCAGAGGGAGGAGAGGAAGACGGAAGTGTGTTCAAACGACGCGTGGGAGAAGATTCCCTCGAGGTGTACACCAGCTCTCTCTGGAGAGAGACAGAATAGAAAAAAGAAAGACAGGAGGAAGTTAATGCATATGACATTTGACAAGATAAATTCACAGCATCAGAACAGATCTCTGTCACACACACATCAGATTCATCATCAACATCATCTCTTTATCTCATCACTATACTGTGAAAATGACGAAAATGAAAGAAGTCTCTTCTGCTCACCAAGGCTGCATTTATTTGATCAAAATGATATAGTAAAACAGTAAAATTGTGAAATATTTTTAGAATGAAAAATAACCATTTCCTATTTGAATATATTTTAAAATGTAATTTATTCCTGTGATCTTCAGTGTCAAATGATCCTTCAGAAATCATTCTGATATGATGATTTGCTGCTGATTATTGATTATTATTATCAATGTTGAAAACAGTTGTGCTGCTTAATATTTCTGGAAACCTTCTTTGATGAGTAGAAAGTTCAAATGAACAGCATGTATTGAAAATATAAATCTTGTCACGTTTTTAATCAAAATCATTTTTTAAATCCTAGCTGAATAAAAGTATTAATTTCTTTCTACAAAAAAATTACTGACCCCAAACTTGAATGGTAGTATCAAGTTTTAATGGTAGAATGGTAAGTGTATAATATTTCATGCATATGTATAATTTTGTTTTAATGTAATATTATTATTATTATTAATTTAGATCATTTATTTAATCTTTTGAACAATATAGTTCTGTTTCTGTTTTGTTATTAGTTACTTATATTTTGACATAAAATAAATGATAAAATGTTTGTTACAGAGCTAACAGGTGTTTTTCTCTACTGTCCCACACACACACACACACACACACTCACCCGTAGGTCTCCGTTGGAGATGTGTGCGTGGTGTACGGGGTGGGCTGCATGCTGTGTGTTGTAGTGTGTGTCTCGCATCGGAGCCTCTCTGCAGTAAATCTTGATGAGGCAGCGGTCGTGGATGTCACGAGGGTCCTCCAGCTCGTAGAAGATGTTGCGCGCCTCGTCCTTGATGAGGAGAGCCGTGCCGGGCGAACGCAACGCGCCCATTGTCAGTTTCTGAGGGAACATGTGCACGATGAGGGCGTGAAGCGTCTCCATGCTGGTCAGCTCATGAGTGATGTGCACCCGCCGCGTCTCGTCACCAAACTGCAAAAACAACACAGCTAGACAAAAAGACAAAAAAAAATTATTTAGTTTAAACTTGATATTCAATACAACAGCACAACTGTGAGTCTGATGTTGCTTTATTAATTTTTAGTGTGCCATCATAATCTTTAAATCAAAATAACTTCCCCTCCCTCTTGCAGCAACTTGCGTCAGAACAGGGGTCTCTGATCTCTGATGACGCATTTACTGGCGAGAGGGCGGGACAACCTGTCACTCACATGATAGCAAACCACAACCATCCAATCAATTCCAAATGGACAAAATCAAGTCTCGCCCTACATTTGTTCTGGTTCCAGAAGCCGTTTCAAGAAAACCCTATCACAACTTCCGCTTCATGCCCACTTTAATATTGACTAACTGACATTTCAGAAACAATATGGACAGCGCCAATGAAAACTATCACAGAACTGGAAGACTCTGTTGCAAACAGTAGACAACTGGAGTGATACAAGAGTGAAATGTGGCACTTATCCAGTCAAATTAGTCAAACTAACTGTATATAATTAATTTTGTTAGACTCAATCTGGATAGTTACATAAGAGTGTAAAAAAAACCTTGTCGATCTAACCAGAACATTTACCGAAATTAAGCAGCAAAAATGGCTCATGCAGGAAAATAAATGTATATTTATGTAGACATTTATGTAGACGCCTCATTTACATTGCATTCAAAGTACAGTTCATGCATTCCCTGAGAATCAAACCCATGACACTGATGTTGCTATAGCACCATGCACTGTTTTATCAATATTTCAGTCTGTTTAAGATTTATGCATTTCAATTGTGACAAATTTTCATAATTAAAAAAAAAAGGAATTAATACTTTTATTCTGCAAAGATGCATTAAATTCACAGGAAAGACTGTTACAGTTTCCACAAAAATATGAACCAGCACAACGGCTTTCAACATTGATAATAATAATAAATGTTTCTTGAGCATCAAATCATCATATTAGAATGATTTCTGAAGGATCATGTGACACTGAAGACTGGAGTAATGATGCTGAAAATTCAGCTTTGATCACAGGAATTAATTACATTTTACAATATATTCAAATAGACAAAAGTCATTTTAAACTGTAATAATATTTCACAGTTTTACAGTTTTTACTATATTTTTTATTAAAAAAATGCCGTCTTGGTGAACAGTCTTCTTTCAAAAACATTAAAAATCTTACCGACCCAAAACTTTTGAACAGTAATAAATTAAGATTTTAATATAAATGTGAAGTACACTCACCTAAAGGATTATTAGGAACACCATACTAATACTGTGTTTGACCCCCTTTCGCCTTCAGAACTGCCTTAATTCTACGTGGCATTGATTCAACAAGGTGCTGAAAGCATTCTTTAGAAATGTTGGCCCATATTGATAGGATAGCATCTTGCAGTTGATGGAGATTTGTGGGATGCACATCCAGGGCACGAAGCTCCCGTTCCACCACATCCCAAAGATGCTCTATTGGGTTGAGATCTGGTGACTGTGGGGGCCATTTTAGTACAGTGAACTCATTGTCATGTTCAAGAAACCAATTTGAAATGATTCGAGCTTTGTGACATGGTGCATTATCCTGCTGGAAGTAGCCATCAGAGGATGGGTACATGGTGGTCATAAAGGGATGGACATGGTCAGAAACAATGCTCAGGTAGGCCGTGGCATTTAAACGATGCTCAATTGGCACTAAGGGGCCTAAAGTGTGCCAAGAAAACATCCCCCACACCATTACACCACCACCACCAGCCTGCACAGTGGTAACAAGGCATGATGGATCCATGTTCTCATTCTGTTTACACCAAATTCTGACTCTACCATCTGAATGTCTCAACAGAAATCGAGACTCATCAGACCAGGCAACATTTTTCCAGTCTTCAACTGTCCAATTTTGGTGAGCTTGTGCAAATTGTAGCCTCTTTTTCCTATTTGTAGTGGAGATGAGTGGTACCCGGTGGGGTCTTCTGCTGTTGTAGCCCATCCGCCTCAAGGTTGTGCGTGTTGTGGCTTTACAAATGCTTTGCTGCATACCTCGGTTGTAACGAGTGGTTATTTCAGTCAAAGTTGCTCTTCTATCAGCTTGAATCAGTCGGCCCATTCTCCTCTGACCTCTAGCATCAACAAGGCATTTTCGCCCACAGGACTGCCGCATACTGAATGTTTTTCCCTTTTCACACCATTCTTTGTAAACTCTAGAAATGGTTGTGCGTGAAAATACCAGTAACTGAGCAGATTGTGAAATACTCAGACCGGCCCGTCTGGCACCAACAACCATGCCACGCTCAAAATTGCTTAAATCACCTTTCTTTCCCATTCTGACATTCAGTTTGGAGTTCAGGAGATTGTCTTGACCAGGACCACACCCCTAAATGCATTGAAGCAACTGCCATGTGATTGGTTGATTACATAATTGCATTAATGAGAAATTGAACAGATGTTCCTAATAATCCTTTAGGTGAGTGTATATACTTATAATTAATTACAATTATACAGTATGGTATATAGCAAAGCAAACTTTAGCATTAACTGAACTAATTTTATAATAAATAAATCCAATTAAAACTAATATAATACATAGATATAATTTAAAACATTTGTTTAAATATTAGTTTTCTGAGCATATTAACATACAGTCAAACCAAAAATTAAGACACCAGATATAATTTTTTCTAGTGGGTGCAGGACACTATAGCTCATTTATGTAAGTGAGGATAGCAAAAGTAAACTGTGACATATTATACCCAAAAATTCTTCATACAGTGGACTACCAGTAAAATTTATAAAAGTTTAGGACCAAAATTATTCAGACACTTTGACCTGACCATGTTTTGCTGAAGTGTTTTTTCTTTAATTGCGAATGCAACCTTTTACACCACAGACTGAACAAAATGAAGCATTGCTTGGCCATTTGTTGAGCTAAATTGGTATTATCTAATTGTGTACTTAAATTTAACAGCTGACAGCTGATTGGTTGATTATAATCCATTACACTTGACATTATCAAGATGAATTTGTTCTGACACAGTTTAACTCTGAGTTCTTGTCATAGTTTATTACCATTTTCTAAACTATAGCGAGTAAACTGTGATAATGTGAGAAAATGTTTAAGGTTTCTGAATAAAGTTTGGTTTGACTGTAGCAATATTTACTTCAACAGTTACATCTAAGTATTTAGCATTAAAGCCCATCCCGAGGACTGACCATGTGAACTACACCCTGGTTAGCCATAAATACTGTAAAATAGGTCATTTAAATACTGTATACAGCAGAAGTACAATAGGTTCACAAGCAAGAAACAGGTCAGATAGAGGGAGCAAAATGGTCACGTAAATTTACAAGTTGCAAGAAATCTTGACTAACATAAAAAGTGGAAATAAAAAGCCATACACGTGTAAATGTGGCACTGGATATCATACCTGGTGCTCTTAGTTTGGCTTGGCTGGGCGATCGTGCCAGTGGAAGACTCTGTCTGAGGATGTTGGAGCGACTGAAGCCCAGCGGCAGCTCAGCGTCGGCCATGCTTTCCAAACTCTCCGCAGACGCGTAACAGAGTCGCCCTCCTACCTGCTCGCCCAGCGACTGCTGCTGCTGCAGCCCCGCAGCGCCGCGTGGAGTCCTGGCCTGCAGGAGACAGACATACAGAGACAGACGGATCAGTGTGTGTTAGTCTCACAGTGGAGGGAGGGAACGCGCTCTAATTGCCCATACTGCAGTTTTGCAAGGGTAATGATACCTCTGTGATGGGAAGGCAAAAGACCGTCTAGGGAAAATAAGAATGTTTGTTTGTGTGTGTGTGCGCACGTGTGCGTGTGTGGAGCTGCTCTAAAGTAGTGAAAGGAAACCCATGCGGGCAAAAACATCCTCAAATCATGCTGATAACATGATCATATCAGCACGACTGCTGCTGTCACTGAACCAAAAGGACACAAACCAAATACATTCTCAAAATTCATGATAATTTCTCAGTTTAGCTATTCACTCAAATTGTTATACTCACATAGATGTACACTATTGTGTAATTTTTCAAAAATATTTTTGAAAGAAGTCTCTTATGCTCAGCAAGGCTGCATTTATTTGATCAAAAATATAGTAAAAATAGAAATATTGTGAAATATTATTGCAATTTAAAATAACTATTTTCTATTTGAATATATTTTAAAATGTAATTTATTCCTGTGATCAGAGCTGAATTTTCAGCATCATTACTCCAGTCTTCAGTCACATGATCCTTCACAAATCATTATAATACAATGATTTGCTGCTCAAGAAACATTTCTGGTTATTATCCATGTTGAAAACAGTTGTGCTTGTGGAAACCATGATACTTTTTTCTTTATATTCTTTGATGAATAGCAAGTTCAAAAGAACAGCATTTATTTAAAATTTTGTAGCATAAATGCCTTTACTGTCACTTTTGACCAATTTAATGCATACTGGCTAAATACAATTATTAATTTCTTTACAAATTAAATTTAAATTGACCCCAAACTTTTGTATGTAAACGCCAGTGTATGTACTGAAAATTAAAAAAATCTAAATAAATAAATAAATAAAAAATTATGTATTTTCAATCACAAAACCATCATAGTAAAAACTAGAGCTAAAATTTAAATAATATAATACAAAAAAAGTTAGCTTGTATGATGTTCCAGAGATGTTCTAAAATAACAAACCAAGTCGTCAAACAGTTTAACAGACAGGCAAAAATCAAAACTGTGATTCAAACTACATGCAAACACACTCGATTTTAGGTTTAAACACACTAATATTCAGGAGGAAATGTTTCTACTCACACCAATATCTGCTTTCTAAACCTTAGTAAAGCACATGTGGAGGTCAGAGATGTGCCTGGGCATAACAGTGAAAGTTTGCAGACATAAGTAACTTTCTTGAGCACACCATTCCTGCACCTCTGATTGGCTAAGACAGTTTGATTAATCAGCCTTCTACCCAATCAGAATGTGTGAAGTCTTGACTGACAGGACAGATGTTTGCAGCTGTGCCCCTCCATGCCACATTTCATGGGTGTTAACAGTCCTGAAATGCCATAGTGAGAGATGTAATCGGGAATGTGCTACAAGTTTCAGACATCTATTTACAAACCAAATAAATGTAACAGTTTGGCAATATATTGCAGTTATGGACACATGAATCTAGTGAGACTCACCACACTAAAGTCTCAGTATCATTGATTCTCCATGGGCTACAGGTTAATGGCTTCACAATAAGTGTGAATTAACCTCATTTCCCTTTAATAAACACATTAATTAGCATGACAGCATCAACATGACAGCGCTTATTGATTGAGAAGTCTGAGTGTGTGTTTATGTGGCCAGAGAGGGAGGTTTGGTATTGACTTGACAACACCAAGGGAGTGTTTAACACTGTAAAGCCTGACATATCAAATAATAGATAAATTCTATCATATTTGATACATCAGGCATTTGTGGCTGATATAGGAGTATGATATAGTATACTCAACCTCAATTTTACTCAAATGCCCAAACAGAGCAAAAATATGTAATTTAGTGATTTTTATATGGCCAAAAAGAAATATGACATTCTGATAGCATGTAATCAATGAGATCTTTAAAGAGACTACTTGCATAAAGTGCATATAAATATCAGTTGTCACTCTCTCTCCCAATAATTTGTCTTAGTAGATGATATTTAAATGCTTAGTTTTATGACTTTTTTTTTTATTGTGGGGGCAAAACATGTAACGCAATGCAATGATTGAGAGATAAACAAATAAACATTCCACAAAAGCCTGAAGGATCATATTTGATACTCACATTTTAACATGATTTTGATGACTAAAACTTTAAAATGAAAGCGGTTAAAAACAAAACTGCATGCATTTTGCGGTAGAACATTGTTTTGGTTGTGCTTCGGCTCTGCGTGACTGTGAGGATGAATATGATCCTTCACAATAATAGATAATGCTTTACAATGAACTCTTTTAGAGAGCTACATATGGCAATTTATCTGTTCAATAAAATACCTGACCTGTTGATTAATAAAAACGTCATCTCCACGTCGCTTTTACAACATTTTAAATCCCTCAGTTCTTGCCATGTTGATTCTTGTTTTATTACAAGCTCTGTCGCGCTCTCTTTTCTTCAGCAGACTCTCTTCTGTTTGGCGTTTGGTTAAAACAGGTGATTCCCTGAGGTTTGAGATTTAGCGCCTCCATTTCAAGCTTTCTCACTCATGATAACTACCCTATGCCACTCCCACACCAGACACATAGTACCCGGAAAAACTTCCCTATTTACGGATATGACGAGACACGCACAGGCGAGTGACGCATGTCAATTTCCTGTGAAAACCATCCGGACAGGTCTAAAATATAAACACTTATAATAGGCTTACCATAGTGAATCAGGGTAAGACAAAAATATGTTTTGAAAGAAGGATTGATGATGTTTTGGCTCATTTAAATGTTGTTAATTCTGAACACAAAAAGTATAGTGTACCATTAAAATGAAAACGTAAAATATATATAAAAGTTAAACTATTAATAAAAATATAATAGCATCTTGATACTAAAATAACACTGCTTTGAGACTATTTAGTTATGTGCTCCTAACGAAATGGCATTCCACAGTCATTTAGCAGTCTCTTAACCCAACACGATTGCCTGCATCTTCCACGAGTCGTTCCTGAAGTCTCCTTTTACTTCACTGCCAGGCCTGTCTGTGCATCTAAAGCTCTGAGTAGTTCACTGGATACACCTCAACACCACAAGCCTGCTGTGTCACATTTGAGCTCGCCAGACAGTTACAACTTTGGCGCGTCATACTGATCTGGTTCACGTCTTGACTTGTCCTGGAAACTGAGATTTACAGACAGCATCTAGTGGGAAGTCGAGGAACTCAGTCCTTGTAATATTGATCCAGCTGTCATACGGATGCAAAATTGTTCACCTCAGTCAAAGGCTGCTGATCGATTGATCATGGGAGGAAAATGTTAATCCAGGACTGACATCTTGGGCAATGATAAACAGGACTATGGTTGTGTACACCAGTGGTTTTCAAACCTGTCCTGGAGGCACCCCAGCCCTGCACATTTTGTGTGTCTCTCTCATTTATCCCACCTGATTCAACTCATCAGCTCGTCAGTAGAGACTGCAAGAACTAAATTGGGTGTGTCTGATAAGAGAGACATACAAAATGTGCACTGGTGTACAGTATGTCAGAGCTGTAGGGACTTTTAATATAAAGAACAAATGTGTGATGGGAACAAAATAAGGAAGACTACGGATATACAAAAAATATACATGTACACTACTGTTAAAAAAATTAGGGGCAATTTGAAAAAAAATGCTCACCAATTACTCCATTTATTTAATCAAAAATACAGTAAAAACAGTAATATTGTGAAATAGTATTACAATTTAAAATAACAATTTTATATTTTAATATATTTTAAAATGTAATTTATTCCTGTTATCGAAGCTGAATTTCAGCATCATTACTCCAGTCTTCAGTGTCACATAATGTGACATTCCTTTTTATGGAAAGTAACACTTTAAAGCTACTTTTTCCTCACCATCAGTTAACTGTGACTATTGCAGTAAAAGCACTATGATTGACACTTGGCTTGCAAGCATTTTTTTACACAAAAGTGCCATTTTTTTCTACAATAAATGTATACAAATGACACAAGCCATAATTATGCGTCTGTGTGTTTTCTGACTTTTTAATGCAGCACAATTGCATTTATACATTAATCACAAATGCATGCCTGAATGTTACATTTTATCTTGACAACAAAATGTGCATCAATTCTATATTATAATCATTTTTAAATTAAGTTTAAGATTAATTACATATTATTTTTAGTTAATGATTTAAGTTTATGCGAGCTCCATGACAGACTAAATCTTATTTAGCATTATTTATTATTTATTTACTGAGAGTGAAAGACTGGAAAATGTTGTCATGCTCTGATTATCACCCATAATGCTCACACATTAAAGGGGATGTCTAATGCTATTTCATGCATTCTGACTTATTTACACTGTTAAAGAGTTGGATTCTCATGCTAAACATGGCCAAAGTTTCAAAAAACGAGTTGGACGTATGCCAGAGTAATTCTGTGCCAAATACAGTCCTTCAGGGTTTGCATAAATTTCGAGTATGGCCCTGTATGACATCATAAAGGGTGGAAATTCCTTGTATGGGCACTTCTCCTGGAAGAGTGCGCACAGCGGCAGATCGTTTGAAACTCATTTGAAAAGATCCCGTATGAGTCGAAACCGCAGACGGTAAATAAAACTGTGTCTAAAAATATCTGTTTTGTTGACAATCATTGTGTAAGTGCATATAATGTAAACAACACCAACATATATTGAATCAAAAGTTATCCAGGGATAATGTGATGGTTGGTGTGTGTGTGTGTGTGTGTGTGTGTGTGTGTGTGTTCGTGTGTGTTCGTGTGTGTATCTGTCTTTAATAAATCTGATAAAACTAAAGACTCTTTGGAGATATGAAGGATGCAATACTACTCTATAGGTACTCAAGATTAACATGAGACTGGCAGAAACTGTGTGTGTTATGTACCCTTTAAATATATAAAAAATGACAGTACTTTCATGAAAGACTTATCACAGTTTCCACAAAAATATTAATCAGCACAATATATGCAATAAAACAACTGTTTTGAACATTGATAATGTTCTCGAGCATCTAATCATCATATTAGAATGAGGATCATGTGACACTGAAGACTGGAGGAATGATGCTGAAAATTCAGCTTAAATCACAAGAATAAATTACATTTTAAAATATATTCAAATAGAAAACAGTTATTCTAAATTGTAATAATATTTCACAGTATTGCTGTTTTTACCATATTTTTGATCAAATATATGCAGCCTTGGTAAGCAGAAGAGACTTCGAAACGTGAAATCTTATCGATCTCTTTTGAACAGTGTGTATTTTAAGCACTGCTAACACTGGGTCCTTTTTTAAATATTTTAGGGGATTATTAACAGGATTGGACAGTGGACTACAGGAAACACTTTAGAGAAGAGGGATTCAGGGATCAAGAAACCCTCAAACTCATCAATTGCACACAAGCACCACAGTGCAATGGAAACCCACGTTACTTTCCAGGCTCATCTGCGACATCCCTGTGTCCTTGAGCAATACACTTTACTCCAGGACACTTTAGGGCAGAACTGTCCCAGCTATAAATGCATTTTTAATTGCCCAGTATGAAGCGTCTAAATGGCGTGAGTCTAAATGGCAACTAATTATAAAATGTTGAATTTTTAAAAATCTATTCATTATTGATAACCACTATTAATATTCAGACCTAACATACGCATGTGAGAAAAACCAACAGCAATGAAAGTATCGTGGACAGTTCTCTTGTAGTCCAGCATGCCGAGAGCTCATTGTTACACCTGGGGCCAATTTAACCAGAGCGAGCCGTGCTTTTCCACACACTGTCACATGCTGTCAAAGAGCTTACAATCATCATTTGAAAGATGATTTTTATCCAAAGGAATATACAGCACATTGTCTGCAGGGACAGAGCAGACCAGGAAAAACCTGAAGGTAAGTTCTATGCTCAAAAGAATCTCAGGAACACTTTAGATCGAAGGTTTGTCATGTCCAGCTCTCCAGGGAGTTGAAATCGACGATTAAGGCTACGTCTACATTAATCAAGTTACAATTGGAAATGGCATTTTCATTTCAAAATGCTCTCAGTCCACACCAAGTTTCTTTTACACACTGAAACTTCGGAAAATGCCTAAATCATCTTACTGTGCATTCGTAGAACATAATAAAAGCTTACTGAGATGATCCCGAGAAACCAGATATAATACAGTTCTCATGCTATTCTTCTGGCACATCATTTTATTAGCAAAATATCTCACCACTTACTGGTCTCGACATTCCATGTATGATCTAAAATGCAATTGCTCTCGTTTAAGTATTTTTGTCTTGTTTTCCAGTACAAATTGTGTTTACACTTTAGATTAGGGTCCAATTATCACTATTAACTACGACTTTTGGCTTAATAAAACTAATTACTGCTTATTAATAGTTAGTAAGGTAGTTGTTAAATGTAGGTATTGGGTAGGATGTAGAATATGGTCAAGCAGAATAAGGCATTAATATGTGCTTTATACGTACTAATAAACAGCCAATATCCTAGTAATATTCATGCTAATAAGCAACTAGTTAATAGTGAGAATTGGACCCTAAAAGTATGTTTAGGAGCTGTTTAATTTCATAAAATGTAATCAATATAAAAAAAATGGATTAAAACAAAATGAATAACTAAATTAAACTAAATCCATAAAATGATCCCATGATGGGAACCTCTAAAAGGTTCTATATGTGAAGAGCCTAACAGAACCTTTTAAAGTTCTTCTTAAGGCCCTGATATACTTCGATTATTTGCCCAGACCAACTGAATCGAACTGATGTGACGTCATGTAGAACAAAATCAGGCCAAAACGTTTGGAGTTCGTTTCGGGAGTTTAAAACAGCTTGATAAAGCGAACTTTCCAGAAAAGTTCACTCCGGCTGGTAAACATCCTTTCTAAACATCATTACTCCAGTATTACGAACTCCGTGGCGATTACAGTGTGTGTGGAGGCTCCACCTTCTTTCACATGGAAATCTTTTCCACTTCATTTCTCCTGTTGAGGTCAGACGTCAGCGAGTGAAAACATGAACACACTGGAAAGCCGCTTTATATTGGAAAATAAAGCTGTAGCCTACTTCTGATGAAATGACACTGACACTGTTTTTCATGTTTAATATGGTAAAGCTGCTTGATTTAAGCAATCTACAGTACTGCATAAAGTGCTATATAAATAAACGTGACTTTACTAGAGCTTGTGCAAGCATACCCACGTTGCTATGATCAGAGATGCTTTTCTTAGATGCTTTATTAAAATACTTGCATATTCATCTAACCAGTTTTGTTGAGCTTATTTTGTTATTGTGAGAAAAGCGTGCAGCACGTTTACATATTCATCTAACCGTCGCTCTCAGCAGTGTGGACGCCATCGGATGTTCGCTAACAGGGGTTTCCATTACAGATTTACACAAAACTTATGCAATATTTTCTAAATGTCGATAAAAAACAATTGCAAAATATGCCGTTTCCATTGCATTAAATGGTTACGCAACTAAAACGTCATTTTTTCCTCTCCCAATAAGTCATTCAAAAAATCATGGCAACGGATGTTAGTAGGTTTAAGTATAGTGCAGGCACTACACTAGTCCTTATTTTTAATCAAAGGAGACGTAGATGTGTTATCAAAGCATTAATGGGAAGGAAAAACCCTTATACTTGGGAGCGGCCACGTATGAGGTGTTTCTGGGTGTTTCTCCCTCCTATCTGCTTCGAGATCCTGATCAATTGTGGCATTTCTTTGTTGTTTAGAATCCAGTATACCCGTAATTCTTTTGTCTTTGAGTTTAATAAAGAACTGTCTCGTCTTCTGTCCAAACATACCATGCCTTCTTTAAAGAATGATCGACTTTTTTGAAAAACCCTTAAGAGTGTAGAGGGGGGAAAAAATTGTTTTCAAATATATCTGCATTAGTGTAGACGTAGCCTAAGGCTGCACAGTTTGACCAAACCAGGCCCAGGATGCTATGTAGAATTCTTTAACACCCGTCATTTCTCTCTTCCTGAGCCTGTGAAAGGTATATCTCAGGTCTGGAGGAGTTCCAGCACTGTTTCAATGCCAAAGATATGAGATACAGAGTTGCTCTCATTTATCACATCTTGAAGACCTGCAGAAGTCCCCAATGACTCCAGTGTTGCAGGTTGCATTTACAATGGAGGTGAGTCAGTGCACTGGAATCTTGTGGAGGAGCTTGTCTCGAAGGTGGATTTCCAGGAAAGAGTCTATAAATAAATAATTTGCCATATAGTTTCCACAATAAATGTTCCAACAGAGCTGCTGGCTTATCGCAGTATGCACTGGCTGTCAGAACGCATCGGGCACGCTTTAATGCTAAATGTTACTTCCCGTGAGGAATGATGGAGCAGCATTTCACTATTCATTGGCCCGCTAGCGTATTCATATATTTAAATCACTCAGTGCCATTTTGCGTCATGAATTGTTTAGTTTTATTGCACTGTGCACATATATTCTCATGTTTTGCATCTGAATTTTTCTTTGAGGATCATTAAACCACACAAACATACATGCAGAAACACAGATAAACACACATGTACATAGATCTGGAGAGGGAGAGACATCTTACCTTAAAACTCCAGTAATGTGGTTGCTAGGAGAAAGGCACAAAGAAGGGAAAGAGTAATGAGTAATACTGCATTTATGACAACATATGTTTGCTTTAACTCATCAAAATAAGTCAAGCAAAAGTTATACAAGATTCAACAAATGTTTTTTTTTTTTTAAGTCAGATTAATGTAATTTAAGTTGAAATATTAAATAACTTAAACATCCAAGTTGGTTGTACTTAAAAATGTAAGGCATCAACTTGCATTCATTTAAACACATACACTAGCATTCAAAAGTCTGGAGTAAAGAATGCATTCAATTGATCAAAAGTGAAAGTAAAGTCATTTATAGTGTTACAAAAGATTTATGTAAAAACTTCCTATTAATCAAAGAATCCTGGAAAAAACATACCACAGTTTCCACAAAAGTGCTAAGCAGCAGAAATGTCTTCAACATTGATAATAATTAGAATATTCAAATGACTTCTGAAGGATCATGTGACACTGAAAACTGGAGTAACGATGCTGAAAATACAGCTCTGATCACAGGAATAAATTACATTTTAAAATATTTTCAAACAACAAGAATACATTTTAAATTGTAATAATATTTTACAATAATTCAGTTTTCACTGTACAAATAAATGCAGCCTTGGTGAGCATAAGAGACTTTCAAAAACATTAGCGACCCCAAACTTTTACTCACACTTAAACTCTGTTCTGTGATTGACAGGTGCTATTTGCCAATAGAATTGGATCTATATCAATATTGAGATAACCAATGGAAACCAGTTTCTAAACAAGTGCCTAGAAAGAATTTTTAAACATATTTATACTCATATTTCACACAAAAAGTAAGAAAAGTTCTTGATTGTGTCAAAAACAAAAGGCCACAGACTTAACAGTGTTTTTGCATGAAGAAAATTGATTCTTAGGCTTCCAAGGCACCATAACATCACATTTACTGATCTTGAAACCAATCATGTGACCTTTAGAGATAATCAAGCAAATATTAATTTTACTTTTCTTAAACGCCATGTCTAAAACCAAACATCTTTCAACCAACCATCACACACACAGGATTGTGGGATATCACTGACAATAAAAGGAAACGCACATCTGTGCTTCTTACTAGATGGGATGTTATGCAACCCCTGGATCTGGACACGTCTTGATACCTACTGCATCATTTTTCAGGTTTCGGACACAGCCCATATAAAAAAGTGCTTCTTTGACATCTCATACTGGTGGCATCTCAAACATAGTAAAGTGCCTACAAAACATTTTAGCCCAGACGTTCAATAGTTCAATTTAAATGTCCTAAAATGCTGTCTAGGTAGGTAGCTCACTATGTCTGAGATACTATTAAGCTAATCGCTTAGACCAGCAAAAGTGTGTGCATCAGAGCATAACGCAAATGCTAGAAGACATTTTTTAATACACTAATTCACACGTCAGAACACACACATACAGCAACAGAAGGGTTTTAGTTACAGTAACTGTAGCTCAGAAATGAGATGAGGACCCACCCTGACCGGCATGACAAGAAAACCCACCTTCCTCTCATCCCATTCCTTTCACATCCCCCTCTCTGTCTCTCATTGTTTATGTCTTTCTTAGGATTGCAATACCCACACAGACATCATTCTCTCGTGTGTGTGTGTCTCTTTCTCCGACACACACACACACACACTCAGACACTGCGGCAGGCCACACCTGCTTCTATACTTGCATGTCATACAACCACCTACACCGTTGCTATGACGACACAGGCCTCTACAACATCACTACAATTTAGCATACATTAAATTCAGTGTGAAATCAAAATCCACCCTAATTACTTTCATAAAACACATTCCTGATGATACACGAAGAAAACTTCAAAAAGGCCTCAAAATTAGATGACCAATAATTATTATTATTAAATAAAAATTTATGTAAAACATAAAATAAAATTAGCTTGGAACTGATTTGACTCTCTATAGTTAAAGTTATAAATAAATAAATAATAAAAGTAAAAACAAAGTAAATAAAAAAATCTTTTTGAAATGCAGCAAAATACAGAAGTAAAATGGTATGCAAAGGTGACCCTTTCCACTTTACTTTTGTAAAACACATTCCTGACTTACTGTGCACAATTCATCAACCTCAAAATAATAATAATAATAATTATTGTTGTTATTAATAGTGCTGTCAAATCGATTAATCACATCAAGCATAAATGTTTGTGTATATATGTGTGTGTGTGAGAGTGAGTATATATATATATATATATATATATATATATATATACACATATACACACACACACACACACACACACACACATACATATATATATATATATATATATGTATGTGTGTGTGTGTGTGTGTGTATATGTGTATATATATATATATATATATATATATATATATACACACACACACATTATATATTTACGAACTTTTATATTAGATGCAATTAATCGCTTTGACAGCACTAGTTATGATTATTATTGTTGTTGTTGTTCTCGTTGTTATTTTTATCATCCTTATTAAATGAAATCCAAATATTTATATAAAACAAATAAATAGAATTACATCTTACATTTTTTCTAGTTATTTTTTTCTCTTGAATATTCGGTTTCATTATGAAGTATGTCAAAATACGGAAGCAAAACGGTATGCGAATACTCATGCTTTCATATCTGAGGTCCCACCATAATACATGTTCACACTCACACTATTGGCACCTGATTACATCCTCAATCAGACATCAGGCTGTCAGTCTCTTTCTTCCGTTCACTGTGGATTTCTCATGTCCTCATTGACTGATGAAGGTACGATTCCATCACTAATTAATTCGCTCTATTGTCTGTCGACTCTCTCCTGCTAGTTCTCCTCTCCTCTTCTGGGCTTTCGTCATCTTTGGATTGTAAAAACTTAGTTCGCCTCACTCTACAAAGCCAACAATGAAATCATAATTGACCCCATTTACATTAATACACACTCCTGGTCTGACTGTGCACGATTCAGTGCATGTTATTCCAAAGAAAACAGTTTGTCATCATAATTACCTGTGCAGCAAGTTTCCCTTTTGGCTGATTGTTAAATGTTATTTAACTAACTAATATAGCCAAATAACGATTTAGTCATTGTACTGTTGTAATGCATGAAATTTGCCAATATTAATTCAATGCCTGTTAACATTAAATGTAACAAAGGTTATTGCAATAAGACCAAATAACAATACATTTTAAGAAGCATTACCATTGGGATAGGTGAAGACGCTCGGAAGGGTGAGCTTGACCTTCAGCCTCCACGTCCCGGTCAAAAAGCCTCCTCAAAAAGTGTGTGCCAGTGGAGTTTCAGGAGGGAATCAGACTCCCACAATCCACTGCAAACTCACATTCTGATACGCAATGCTCACATTACAAGAGCCAATCGACTCCTGAATGATAAAACCAAGTCCTTCCCTACATTTTCTCTCGGTTCACGCGCGAATACGTCACGTTATGGATGTAAAAAGCGAAAGGCGTTTCATGTTGACTCTGTCGTTCAGCGGTTTTCCTCCCTCTGTGTCTCAGTACCCACTCCTGCTATCTGCCAGCTAGCTATGTGATATCATTGATTTCCCTACATGGGCTCGGTTACCATGGTAACGGTAGACTCCCTTCTCTCTCTTTCTCATTCCAGTGGTGTTTGGAGACGGTGGATGCAGCCAGACTGGCAAATATACAGAGCAAATACAAGGAAGGATGGATAGATTCCAAGGAGGAAAAAGAAAGAGGGAATAGATCATGACACAGAGAGAGAGAGATGGCTAAAGGAAAAGAGAAAATGACAATATGGATTTACACATAACTGCAAACATAAGGATAATTTCAGTGCTTGAGCATTCAAAAGTTCCTCATTCATGATGTTAGGCTGTTGTTTGTCGTTGCCAGGGTGTTGCCATGCGGTTTCTACGGTATTTTAGAATGTTAATGTTAACTTAAATGAAAGGTTAAGTTACATTTTGTGAGTAAAAAGGTCAATTGTCTATTGTTAATAGTGCAATGTACTGTAAAAAGCACTGCTCACATAGAAGCCACTTTTAAACCAAGCTGCTTCTATTGGTCAGCACAGCACAGTGAAGTCATGTGACCAACTTGAAAATGAGCTAAATCTGCCAGGGGAACTTATTCGCCCTTATTCGAATCTCGTGACATGATTGGATTTCACAACCAAATTTTGCCAAATGTGCTAAATGTGATCGCACCTTAAAACTATTAAAAACATTTTTGTTAATTGAAAATAAGCTCAACTAAAATAAAAATATTAGATGAAAAACTTAAACTAAATAATTTATTTAAATTTGCCAACTAAATGAAATAAGTTTAATTAATAAAATGACTAACAGAAATAAAACTAAAAACTGAAATAGAACTTTCTAGAAATATTTGTCAAAACAAGTAATAAAAAAAAAGACAAAAAGCACATAAAATGACTAAATTAATATAAAAATATAAGCCAATTCAAACCATTAATAACTTTTCATAATAAATAACAAATATTAATATATATATTAAATCAAACATCATATATTTATTAATATTTTATAATTTTTATTAATAAAAATACTATAATTGTTAGTATACTGATTCGAATAGGGAGTAGTGAGGAAATTTCACGAATGGACTTATTGCACAGGTGGCAACCTACCACGCTCGAATTCACTGAGCTCCTGAGAGCGACCCATTCTTTCACAAATGTTTGTAGAAGCGTCTGCATGCCTAGGTGCTTGATTTATACACCTGTGGCCATGGAAGTGATTGGAACACCTGAATTCAATGATAAATTACCTTTAGTTTAAGTTAGCAATAACAACACTGCCACATTGTTCCAATCCCAGAATGAGCAATAACAGTAGTGATGGTTGACTTATCAAGAACCACTTCACTCAAAAAAAGAAAAAAGAAAAGAATGACTGCAGAGAGGAGAGTGGTGAAAGAGATGATTAGAGGTGGGAGGAAGTATGACAGACAGAAGAGAAGAAAAAAACAGGACAAAAACCACACGACTGAAAAACACTAATCAAAGGCCTTTTCAATGTTTAAACATCATGATGATAGAACATAAAACATTCTTAGAACATTCATTCTGAGCAAGTGGAGGGGAATTGTGTCAACACAGGCTTGATTCACAGGTACGATCACCAAGGCTCAACATATCTGGAGCACTATATAGGCCACAAAATTACACACTCACACTCTCTCACATGCGTTACCTGCTGCCGCGCGCAGTTAGTGCTGACCAGTGTGGCGGCGTGCTGCGGAGGGTATTTGTTTCGCTGATGCTCCATGTCGCCGCTCTTGTGGAGCTTAGCAAAGGCCTCCATGTCGGGGTTGGAGAGGCGGCGCGTGTTACTGCCCAGAGTGTGATAGCGGCGCTGATATTCTGCATCTTCCCCACGCAACATCACAAGCACTTTTTCTGCCCAGTTTTTCTTCTAGTTCTCCCTCTCTCCTTCTCCGTCACAAAACTGTAGGGTGAAAAAAGTAAAGCAAAAGGTTAAGAGCTGGTATCTGGTATGTTGGATGGAGCCAGTCGATATATACACAACAAACGGTTTGCAAGATTAGGATTAGAGCTTTATAAATAATTGTACTTGAAAATATGATGTATAAAATACCAGGATGGCATGCTATTTCTGCTGTATTTTTATTTTTTTTTCATTGGTGCATGCTTTTTAGGCTATTACCCACAAAAATTCTCACTACAAAAGACAATGAGTTTCTCTCATGTGTTTCCAAAACTAATTTAATGATGTATTATGTCCCGGCTTACTGTATCGAAGAAAAAAAAATGTACTTGACATGTTGTTGTTATTGTTAACTAAAACTAACATTAATTAAAATATAATCAAATAATTAGATGAAAAACAAACTTAAAACAAGCTTAAAATTATAAATAAAAATTGCCTTGGCAAATAACTGAAATAAAAATAAGGGTTAAGTTGAAGTACTAAAATAAAACTGACTTAAAATACATTAGAGCTAAATAAAAATATATATATATAAAAAAAGAAAAAATACAAAACTATTAAATAAAAAAAAAAAACGGAATATCTAAAAATAAAAGCTAATTTAAAATATGAATAAATACTATTATAGCATATAAATAACACTGGTAATTGAGCACTGCCACTTTACTCAGATATGCCCACAAACATTTACATTCAGATTTTATCAGCATTGAATAAACCAAAATTAAATCTTGAAATTACTAATATTCGAATCCCTAGATTTTATGTCATAGCATAATGGTGCAACATGAGTTTGTGCAAATCACTAACCTGAAATATAAGCAATAGTAGTATTGCAAACATAATTAGCAAATATTAATAACAAAAATATAGATAAAATGTCTGAATGAACTAGTGTGACAGTAAAAGACGTGACATTCACACACAGTTTAACCCTGAGGTCTTCACACATGCGGTGTACGATACAGTCATATCTCTCAAGCCCAACGGGAGGGAAAACTGCCGTGTTCAAGTAGGGAATAAGAGGAAATCATGGATGTAGATAAGACAGGAAGATAGTGGGTCGGAAATTGTCTGATGATGTGATAAAGGCTGAACATGATGAAACAGGCAGGTTGTCATACCTACGCCTGGCAACCCTGTGCTGATCGCAGAATTATGATTTGTGTGTGTTCTGCAGGAGAATCCGGCACAGAGAGCTCTAGCACATGTCAGCCAACACTATTGCTGTCTGACCTGTCAAACTGAGAAACCCACAGCTTACAACCTCTGGACTCTCTCACAACACCGCTATTAAGCTGAGAACGATGTCATGCACACATACTGTTTATTTGAATTTATTATACAACCAAAAGTGAGATCTGCATTGCATTAACACTACAGCCAGAATGTGAGCTCTCAAATAATTAAGAGGAGCAGAGGACAACAAAATTATTTGTTGAAATATGTCTTACAGTATTGTAGACAATTCACATGTAAATGTGTGGTTAACATAAAATTTTAAGTGACAGCTTTTATAATTCTAGTACAGTTTTACACCATTTATACAGTTTTAGAACATATTGAGAGAATTTGTAAAAACAAACATAATAGTAGTAGTGATAATAATTAGTGCTGGAACTAACGATTACAGGTTTCGTGCATATACTGTAAAATGACTTTCAAAGACTTTTCAAGAACTACTTTATGAAACGATATCTTTATTATCTTTCAAACTCTAAAAAGGTAAATAGATAAATAAATATAAACTAATAAAACAAAATGTCCTTATTCACACTGATTTGTTTTATTAGAATATGATTGATTGACCTGAAGAATGAAAACTGTATTATATATTTATATAAGCAATATCATGCTCATAGACATGTGAAATGACTCTATATCTATCTATATCAGATCTGCAGCATTAATTTTATCAAAAAAAATGAAACACTAATTTTTAATATACCTAGCTATATTGTCTTTCAATAATTTAAGCACACAGTATTTTTTCAAGAATATGGCTGTATTCAAGGTTTTTCCAGGACTTACATTTCAAAAAGTCAAATTCAAGTACCTCCATCACTTTAAGCACCTTGTTCGAACCCTGCGATTTTTTTAAGCGATTAATCTATATATTATTTTTCGATTAATCTAATAATACGCTAATGAGTCACTCTAGCCCTAATAATAATAATAAATAATATGATATTTTTTTAATTGGTAACACCCCAGGACAAACTAACTAAATAAACAATTAAATAACTACCTAAATAATAACTAAAAGTTAACCAACTAACCAAATATTGACCAATTAACCAACTATCTAAAAATACAATAAAAAACACACCATTTAATCACCCTGTTTTAAAATAATGTGTTGCATCCTGCACTCAAGACATTCTAGCAGGTCGAACATGAAAATAAGCAGGAGAAAAACTCCAAAGAAAACTGGCGAGAAAAAAACTCAAAAGAAAAAAATGATTTTCTCAGTGGTGTTGTGGAGACACAACACCCACCAAGGAGCCCAAAATAGAGGCTCAAACTAATAAAGACACCCAAAACAACAAAACCCACTGAAGAGGTGCGAGATCAAAGGAGAAACCATTATATTAGCATACCGCAGGGAAGAAATGTAGATGGATAAAGCATTTTCAGAGAATGAGGGGAATTCATCCACAGATAGTCCCATCACATGATGGAGCTTTTAAACCTTCTCTAGATCAGATGGACAAGTGGGCGGAGACTATAGCAATCGACCAATGAGAGAGTGATCAGGTGATTACAGCATGACCCATCTACACTCACCTAAAGGATTATTAGGAACACCATACTAATACTGTGTTTGACCCCCTTTCGCCTTCAGAACTGCCTTAATTCTACGTGGCATTGATTCAACAAGGTGCTGAAAGCATTCTTTAGAAATGTTGGCCCATATTGATAGGATAGCATCTTGCAGTTGATGGAGATTTGTGGGATGCACATCCAGGGCATGAAGCTCCTGTTCCACCACATCCCAAAGATGCTCTATTGGGTTGAGATCTGGTGACTGTGGGGGCCATTTTAGTACAGTGAACTCATTGTCATGTTCAAGAAACCAATTTGAAATGATTCGAGCTTTGTGACATGGTGCATTATCCTGCTGGAAGTAGCCATCAGAGGATGGGTACATGGTGTTCATAAAGGGATGGACATGGTCAGAAACAATGCTCAGGTAGGCCGTGGCATTTAAACGATGCCCAATTGGCACAAAGGGGCCTAAAGTGTGCCAAGAAAACATCCCCCACACCATTACACCACCACCACCAGCCTGCACAGTGGTAACAAGGCATGATGGATCCATGTTCTCATTCTGTTTACGCCAAATTCTGACTCTACCATCTGAACGTCTCAACAGAAATCGAGACTCATCAGACCAGTCTTCAATTGTCCAATTTTGGTGAGCTCGTGCAAATTGTAGCCTCTTTTTCCTATTTGTAGTGGAGATGAGTGGTACCCGGTGGGGTCTTCTGCTGTTGTAGCCCATCCGCCTCAAGGTTGTGCGTGTTGTGGCTTCACAAATGCTTTGCTGCATACCTCGGTTGTAACGAGTGGCTATTTCAGTCAAAGTTGCTCTTCTATCAGCTTGAATCAGTCGGTCCATTCTCCTCTGACCTCTAGCATCAACAAGGCATTTTCGCCCACAGGACTGCCGCATACTGGATGTTTTTCCCTTTTCACACCATTCTTTGTAAACTCTAGAAATGGTTGTGCGTGAAAATCCCAGTAACTGAGCAGATTGTGAAATACTCAGACCGGCCCGTCTGGCACCAACAACCATGCCACGCTCAAAATTGCTTAAATCACCTTTCTTTCCCATTCTGACATTCAGTTTGGAGTTCAGGAGATTGTCTTGACCAGGACCACACCCCTAAATGCATTGAAGCAACTGCCATGTGATTGGTTGATTAGATAATTGCATTAATGAGAAATTGAACAGGTGTTCCTAATAATCCTTTAGGTGAGTGTATATATTCTCTTGTTCTCTCTGTTTTATACAGTAACCACTAGTATTGTCTCAAATGCTCAAATAAGGTGGACAGAATAACCTAGAATAGTATTTTAAATATTCAACAACAGAACTCACTATTTGAAGCAATATATACATTAATATACATGCATTATATGGCCTGATGCTCAGTGTTGACCTCAAGGAACCCTACTATGATTGAATGTTCTTGTGACTGAAGTCATGTCTGTTGGTGTGTAAACAGTCTACCCAGCTGGGCTAACATATTTTCCCACCAGAAGGCAAAGAACACTCACAAGCAGTCTGAGGTGAGCACACACAATTAACATTTAATACTAATTACAGATAATTTATTCATAACTCTGTTTGGAAGAAACCAACAACTGGGGTGGAGTCAACTAAATAATACAACTGCAGTAAAAGATAGAAATGTGAGGTACTTACAGCTTTTCCATTCCACTGCTCTACTTTTCCATTGTTTTTCTATGTAAACATTAGCTATAACACGTTCGTCTTTGATCGTTGACAGGGTTGCCAGGTTTGTGTAACAAAACCAGCGGCATCTTTGATTTTTAATGGGAATGAAAGCGAGGATGTGATGGCTAGACATACATCTGAGTGGTTTGTACTATGTAAAGGGTTAGTTCACCCAAAAATGAAAAATCGGTCATTAAATACTCACCCTCATGTTGTTCCAAACCCGCAAGACCTTCGTTCATCTTCGGAACACAAATTAAGATATTTTTGATGAAATCCGAGAGCTCCATAGACAGCTATTTAATTACCACATTGTTAAAATAGTCCATTTGACTACAGTGGTTCTACATGGACTATTTTAACAATGTTTTACTAACGTTACCTTTCTGGGCCATAAAAGCCCACAACCCTCACAGCCTGAATAATGCTCTGAATAGGTAAAAAAACATTGCGTTCCCAGGTGTAAAACTCGCTTCATCTGCGGACAACCCACAAAAAAACAACCCGCGGCATCAGTAATAAAGTAGCCTAATACCGACGGAAAAACGCGGACTTGGCAACACTGAGCGTTGCTGACCTCACTTATTTAGCAGTGTCTCGCGCTGAGTTGCGCATGATGTCACAGCTTTCTAATAATGCAGCACTCAAGGTTGAAATAAGTTAAACTTTTACAAAATGTCCTTGTATTTTCCTCCATTCCACTGCTCACGTCATGCGTTATTAAATGTAAATACCTGTCCTGTGTGAATGGTAAGGCAGTCAATTCTGCAGTAAATTATAGTGCAATCAGAACTATTTAATAGTCAACAATGCAATGCATGTTAATCATTTCGGATAAAAGTGTCAGTCAAAAGCATAAATGTAAGGTATGATTCATGTCGGTAGCATAAACAGTGGCAGATGGGATATTACGTATAATAGGCTATTTATGGTTCAGTGTTATTTTAGTATCACCAAAATACTATTATAGTTTAGTATTAGTATTATAATTATATCCTCTTTAGCAAAATGTGTATGTTTTTTTCTGAAAATCAAAGACTTGACAAAGAGAGAGATAAGGTTTTTGGTGTATCATATGAACTATAAACATGCTACCAGGACTGACAGGAAAAATTACAACACCAGAAACCTACATTAAAGCTGAAGTGTGTAATTTCTGTGCCACTAGGTGCACCAAAAATAATAATAATTATTTCTAAACAGGCTTCCTATACCAGCCTTCGTGTCCCACCCATATCTGCCAACAAAAAGAGCAATTTTAAAACGTTTAAAGTCTCTACAAGAATTCAAGCAGGCCAATAATGGTACCAAAGTAAAACAAACCATTGTGATAACCAATCAGCAACTAGGAGATCCCTCAAAGGACCAATCAGGGCTTTGCAGTTTTACATTTACATTTAGCAGACGCTTTTATCCAAAGCTATAACAAAGGAACATAACCAATTCATCACAGAGCCAACAATGTAGTATACAATGGCAGGTTTATTAGAAATCTAGATATTTCAAATTTCTCTTTAATTATTATCTGTCCTTAGTTGTAACTAAAGACATCATGCAATCCTGTTTTAGAGAGTACACAAAGATTGATTACCGCCCAATTTTAACACTCCTCAGACAGACACATAAACCAAGTGTGCCATGACAGGTGTTTCGACCCTCGGAGCCTCTGCCGCCTCTAAGCAGGTATGAACGATCGGCCGTAAGTGTCAGGGGATTCTGGGAATTCTCGCCTGAGGGGAATCAGTAAAGTGGCCTGGAGATTAATGATCCCTCGTTTAGTGTCATGAACAGATCAGAGATGATGAAAGCTGAGAGAAAAAATGGATGGAAATAGTGAAGAACAGGACTTTGGGGTCTAAATATTCTAATTAAATAAATTAAACTCTAATTTCTATAAGTGCCATATTTAATATAATATAATATAATATAATATAATATAATATAATATAATATAATATAATATAATATAATATAATATAATTAATATATTTCTGGAAATAATCTGTAAACTGTATTAATGAAAAAATATTCAGAAATCAGTTATTTATTTGACTTAATTCAACTGTAGGAAATTCTACAAATTAACAAAAAATAATCATAAAAATAATAAAATACAAAAATGTGTATATATATATATAATTATAAAATATATATAAAAACCAAATAAATAAAAAAAGAAAGACGATTATATTAAAAAGATTATATTACATTTTTATTTATTTTCTAGTCCCTTTTTAGGCCTGAGAGTGTAATAAGAAACGCCCCAGAATCCTTGACTGCAAGGGGGGCGTGTCAAGTGGTTCTGATTATGACATCACAATGGAGGACATCACTCATGGTTACGGTGACATCGCTATTAAACGCTCTCATGGACACCGTACAAACATTGTGTGTCACAGAGTGAGCAAACTGGGAGAGAGAGAGAGAGAGAGAGAGAGGGAGAGAGAGAGAGAGAGAGAGAGAGAGAGAGAGAGAGAGAGAGAGAGAGAGAGAGAGAGAGAGAGAGAGAGAGAGAGAGAGAAAGAAACTATTATTTGAAACTATTATTTGAAGTTTGAAGGTATTTACGGAAGGCCTACTGAGTTTAGGAACGGATCATGTGGTGTTTTAAAAAAAAAAAAGCTAATCAGAGGCGTAAAACGCACTGCGTTTAAGTATATAATGTGGATATCAAAGCAATAATTAGATTAGAGAGAGAGAGAGACAGAGAGAGAGATTATTCATGCTGGGTTTAATAATATAATACCGTACAATGGAAATCTAAAAGAGATCCATCATCTACAGGTGTTTAATAAAGCAGTCTGGACTGTGCTGGACTTCAATAACCAGACACAGTAATAGAGAAGTTCATCTGAAGACCCCCTAACAAGAGAATGAAAATGAGCGTAAATCTGAGAATATATGAGAAACTCATAAATGCTGTTACAACATCTGCACCTATAGTGAATCTCATGATGTGTTATCAAAGATTTCCCACCATGAGATGAGGAACTAATGAAATCACATGAATCAGTGGGGAAATGTTTTTAACAAATAAAATATAATATATTTTAAATATATTTTAAAATGTAATTTATTGCTCTGATGTTTTTGCTCTGAAACTGAATTTAATCTTATGCGATTTTGCTTCTCAAGCAAATAATTCTTGATTTAAGAACATTTAGATATTTGTACTGGAGTCAAAAAGTCAAAAATAGTGCAGTTCACAAGTTCCTCACGGGAAATTAGGGCGCAAGATATGCATGATCCTAAATTAAAGATATGATGATACTGAAGTGATGATGTCATAAAGGAGATTAACAAGCAATCATAACTTGCAGCCTATGTTTCGGAGTACATGAAACACCTGCTGGAAGGTGAAAGTCTGATTAGATTCTAATCAGCATTAGCCGAAAAAACAGAGGGACATAAACACACACTTGCTAAAGTGGAGGATGGAATAAAACTTGAACTAATTCTGCTTGTTATCCGGCACACAACTTATCACGCACACACTGAAGAGGCATGTTGCTTTGGGAAAATAACAAGGAAACTATCTAATTATAAGTATGAGCATTAAATCATCGCAGCGACGACTGAATGTTAATTAATTTCGCCGTGAGGAGAAACCCGTATCACGGAAATCGTCAGTGGACTGAGATTTCACACCAGTAGATTTAAATGAGGCACAAAATCTGACCCCACGCCACTACATTTTAATTAACATCTCTCCCTCTCTCTCTCAGGGGTCTCTCGGTGGAGACGAGACGGGATCCTGTTTAACCTTTGACCTTGTGACAGACCGCCCACTGGAGGCTGTAAACGGTCAGAGATTGAAGATTGACACTAATGTAGCCGTTCTCAGGGTCAGAATCCTCCTGAGGAGCCCCGCGGAGAGTCAGAGGACGTGTTTTAAATGAATAACCAATCCTACCTGTATGGTTCATCAGCAGTAAAACACATTTCGCTGACCTCACTGTCATCTAGCGATACTGGAAAACAGATTTAATGGCTACTCACGACAGCGGAGACACTTTCATCTGTAAGCATGCGTGTAAAACAGTCAGCATGCATATGGACTTCAAGACCAACATATGGGGTCACAGATGTTGTGTGAATAAAAAGACCAAATCTAGCTAAATATGCATGCACTTTAACCTGTAACCTTCATTGCAGTTTTGGCTGAAAATGAACACTATTGAGACCACCAGTCATGTTAAGTTATATCAAAAATGGAAGTAAAAATTACTCTATGAATTCATGTTAATTAAACTAGAATGTAAGGTCCACACTAGCATATGGCATATTTGGTTTCGAAAAGAACCTTTAACATCCATGGAATCTTTCCATTGCACAAAAGGGTTCTTTATAAAAGAGAATTTTAAAATGTTCTTCACACTAAGAAAAAAAAAAATCTTTTCACAGAAGGTTCTTTGGGGAACCAAAAGGGTTCTTCTATCGCATACCTGCAGAAAAAAAAACCCTTGTGAAACATTTATTTTTAGCTAGTTTGTAACTCTGTACTTAATTTGGTTGTAGCATTTGTTCTTAAGAACCTAGCTAGGTCGTAAGCACACCATAAAAAGTAATGCAGTCACATAATATAAGACGCCGTCGCTTACCTAATAATCCAATAACAGGATTCAAATTCATTAGAGAAGTTGTGTTGAAGCGCAGTGAATATTAGTTTATCCTGTTAAAGGGTTAGTTAAAAATTCTGTCATCATTTACTCACCCTCATGTCATTCCAAACCTGTAAGACTTTTATTCATCTTCGGAACACAAATGAAGATCTTTTTAATAAAATCTGAGAGCTTTCTGTCCCTCCATTGACAGTTACGCAACTACCACTTTCAAGCCCCAGTGAAGACATCATTAAAGTAATCCATGTAACTCCAGTGGTTCAACCTTAATTTTATTACTGTACTGTTTGCGCAAAGCACTTGTGTCGCTTCTTAAAATTACTTTCATGATGTCTTCACTACTTTTCTTGGGCTTGAAAGTGGTAGCTGCGTAAACTGTCAATGGAGAGGCAGAGAGCTCTCAGATTTCATCAAAAAGATCTTAATTTGTGTTCCAAAGATGGATGAAGTTTTAAGGGTTTGGAACGATATGAAGGTGAGTAATTAATAACAGAATTTTCACTTTTGAGTGAACTATCCCTTTAAGGACAACAATTGTTTATGGTTAACTAAACAAGCATGAAAAACATTGTTTCCAGTAACGATACAGTATATAAAGCTTATTTGGATTTTACATAGAATTATCTTTAAAATACAGTATACCCGAAAAAAGAACATTTCTTTTTTTCTGAGTTTATAAAAATGGCAATCTGCACCAAAACTATTCATTTCCAAGAAAACTCTGGAACAGTTTGCTTTTGGTGAGAATGAAATCCGACCCAGCGTAACAATGATCCGATTTTTTATCGTTTGATCGGTGTGGCTATTCCTTTACATTTAGAATGATTTTTAGAACTATCTTTATCGTTATAGTTATCGTCATCGTCCATAGTGTGATCAGGCCTTTAGACTTGCAGGAAGAGCCAATCTAACTAAAATAAGAGGCAAAAATTTTTTTTATAATAAAATAAAATGTTGCAGCAATCTTCGTGAACAGTTACACAGAAAACAAAAAATTAGCATTAATGTGTTTAGACTTTATGATCAGAATTTCTTTCCTTTAAGTGATATATGCTAATTATTTCACAGTGAGATATTTAGTTAGGCAAATCCAGTGATTATTTTCCCCAAATGTTTATGATGTCAATATCCTACCTTGTTCTCTGTGGACTGAGAACGACCGTTGAGTCAAAGACAATCAGAGACATTTTGGCAACCAACACTTGAAGCAATGCCATTGCAACAATGACAATTATACGATTGCTCACTCAAAAACACTCTCATACGTTCTTGCTTTACAAAACAGAGACGAAGACATTGAGAAACCGGCAGGAAAGCAGCTGTCATATGAAAAATCTGAATGGAGAGGGATTTGAGTGCCCACATCATCATGACATCAGAGCATGAAGAGACTATTTACAGGATTTTTGAGCATGAGGTACATGCGAGAGCTCTGCGAATTTACAAATACACAGCTCCAGAGGCATTTAACAGCCAGCGACTTCAAAAATGTCCAGCACAGGGAAAAGAGACGAGAGAAAGAAAAGGATGATGGAGAAGAGAAGCACGCAACCCACTTACTGTACAGCACCACTGCTGCAGGGGCCTTCAAAGGAAACTCTGCCCTGATAGGAAAATCCATAATCCAAACAGTAATATGAGAGAGAGAGAGAGAGAGAGAGAGAGAGAGAAAATGAAACAGAGTCACTGTCTTTTCTGACAAGAATGCAAAGCCTCGCGGGAGGAGAGACTGTCGTGTCAGATAATTGTCTGAACAAAACAAAATATTCAGAAATAAGAAAGTACAACGCTTGTGTAATATAAATAGCCGACCATCCTCTTTCACACTTGCACTGGGTTAAGACTTTTATCAAGAATGTCTAGTGCTGATGTCTTAAGCATCGTAAATTACTTATACATAGGGTTAATGATTCGAAGAAACCCCTAACCATAAATATTACACTTTGGTTCTTACAGAATGAGACAAGAATGATTCCTCAAATCGTGCAGATTATTGCGTATTATTTTTCTAAGCAATTTTTAACTCATGGATGACAAAACAGGCAAAAAAATCCCTCTGGAGGGAGCTGTATACTGTAAGGACCAGAACTTCATATAGAGCCACTTAGAACACCCAAGCAACCGCATAGCAACATGCTTAAATTTACATTTAGAAATAGCTTTGGCTAGTAAGCAACCACCTAGAGCACCATAGAAACCTTTCAGGACTCCCTAAAATTAGACCAATTAGGATGCTCCTGAAGCACCCTAGCAACTGGTGGTTCTGAGTACATTTTAGCACATTGCAAATTTAACATCTCTGTAACCGCATAGCAACAGCTTGACAATTACCCACAACAGAAAATGTAGAAGTCTATTTTACAATCTGAACTCTTAAGGGAATGATAATGATGGACAGATCCATAACACGAGTGAAAGACTGTAAACACTCTCCTCCTCCTTGACATCTCATCACTTCATGTATTACTGCTTCACCAATAGCATGACATTTTAGCGTTTGAAGCATTCAGCAGCAATAGCTCAGTGTAGGACTGAATCTCCAGGGACAGGTATATAGTTGGGAAGAATTTGTTTCATCTAGGAAAAGGTGCAGTGAGATTTGTTCGGTTAAGGGGAAATGTGGTTTTACAAGTGTGAAGGCATCCCGGTAGGTAGGTAGATAGATAAGATAGATAGATAGATAGATAGATAGATAGATAGATAGATAGATAGACAGACAGACAGACAGACAGACAGACAGACAGACAGACAGACAGACAGACAGATAGATAGATAGATAGATAGATAGATAGATAGATAGATAGATAGATAGATAGAACCGATGGATGATGGATGGATGGATGAACTGATGGATGGATGGACGGACGGACAGAGAGATTAACAAAATGATAGATAGAACCGAACGATGGATGGATGAACCGATAGATGATGGATGGATGGATGGATGAACCGATGGATGATGGATGGATGGATGGATGGATGGATGGATGGACAGAGAGATTAACAGAATGATAGATAGAACCGAACGATGGATGGATGGATGGATGGATGGATGGATGAACCGATGGATAATGGATGGATGGATGAACCGATGGATGGATGGATGGATGGATGGATGAACAGATGGATGATGGATGGATGGATGGACGGACGGACAGAGATTAACAAAATGATAGATAGAATCGAACGATGGATGGATGGATGAACCGATGGATGGATGGATGGACGGACAGAGAGATTAACAGAAGGATAGATAGAACCGAACGATGGATGGATGGATGGATTAACAGAATGATAGATAGAACCGAACGATGGATGAATGGCCAGATAGATAGATAGATAGATTAACAATGATAGATAGAACCGATGGATGATGGATGGATGAACCGATAAATGGTGATAGATGGATGGATGGATGGACGGACAGACGGATGGACGGACAGAGAGATTAACAGAATGATAGATAGAACTGAACGATGGATGGATGGATTAACAGAATGATAGATAGAACAGAACAATGGATTGATAGATCAACAGAGATAACGACAGAGATAGAGAATGATAGATAGAACCGATGGATGGATGGATGGATGGATGGACGGACGGACGGACAGAGAAATGAACAGAATGATAGATAGAACCGAACGATGGATAGATGGATGGTCAGATGGATAGATAGATAGATAGATAGATAGATAGATAGATAGATAGATAGATAAATTAACAGAATGATAGACAGAACAGAATGATGGATGGATGGATGGATGGATGGATGGATTAACAGAATGATAGATGGATGGATGATGGTCAGATAGATAGATAGATAGATAGATAGATAGATAGATAGATTAACAGAATGACAGATAGAACAGAACGATGGATGGATGGATGGATGGATGGATGGTCAGACAGATAGATCTATAGATTAATTTTGTTGGGGCAGGGCAGCCATAATTGTTGCACACTTGTAAAGTACAGCATTGCATTATGTCATTGTTATGCTGTCAATTCTAGCATGTTCTATGATGTATTTGTCTCAATGAAACGCACTATTGCAGCATGTCTGTATGCCGAAAGTCAATGCATCACCGTAATCCATCAAACCACAGGCGGCGTGCACATGCGCCTGTCTTCCTAATCCATGCAGTCTACAGGGACACACAGTAACGGAGCCTGTCTCTCTTCCCCTATCAGCCTCTTCCACCCCATCTCTCCTGGCACTCATTTACTCGTTAGCCGACTCCCACATCTTCCTTCCTCAGTAGTGAGCAAGCAGCTCTTTAATTCCCATCTCTTCAGCAGGACGTACGCTGTCACCTCAGCACTAATAGAACACTGCCAAGAGCGTATACGTGTGGTTGGTATGTTTTGGATGGTATCTTGCAAATGTGCTAAATCAAGTGTGAAGCTTTACAGTGTGCGTGTTAGAGAAAGAGAGAGAGGCTCTGGTCAGCAAGAGCAAAATTTGAGCGTGTCAGCCTAATAAAATCACTGCGGAGAGGGCTTTTTCCTGCAAGGTATTGTGTGTTTGAGCGTGTTTAAATACACAGCTAAGTGTTCTAAGTGTTTATCTCAGGCCCAGTACACATTCTGCCAGCATGTCAGTCTTTTCCTTTGCAAATACTGATGAGATATGTGACCCTGAACCACAAAACCAGTCACACGGTTAGATTTGTGGCAATAGCCAACAATACATTGTATGGGTCAAAATTATAGATTTTTCTTTTATGGCAAAAATCATTAGGATATTAAGTAAAGATCATGTTCCATGAAGATATTTTGTAAATTTTCTACCGTAAATATATAAAAAATGTATTATTGTTAGTAATATGCGTTGCTAAGGACTTCATTTGGACAACTTTAAAGGCGATTTTCTTAATATTTAGAATTTTTTGCACCCTGATTCCAGATTTTCATATAGTTGAATCTCTGCCAAATGTTGTCCTATTCTAACAAACCATACATCAATGGAAATCTTATTTATTCAGATTATTTCAGATCATGTATAAATCTCAATTTCAAAAAATTGACCCTTATGACTGGTTTTGTGGTCCTGGGTCACATATATGAAGAAGTAGCTTTGAACAAAAGCATCAGCCAAATACATAAAGATAAATGTATTCAACAAACCACAGACCAGATACAGTAAACATGAACTGAGATTTTTAATTATAACTGAATATATATATTGTTCATCCATATACACTGGTCAGGCATAACATCATGACCACTGACAGGTGAAGTGAATAACACTGATTATCTCTTCATCACGGCACCTGTTAGTGGGTGGGATATATTAGGCAGTGAGTGAACATTTTGTCCTCAAAGTTTATGTGTTAGAAGTAGGAAAAATGGGCAAGCGTAAAGGACTTGGACAATGTTCTGCTGGGAAACCTTGGGTCCTGCCATCCATGTGGATGTTACTTTGACACGTACCACCTACCTAAGCATTGTTGCAGACATGTACACCCTTTCATGGAAACGGTATTCCCTGGTGGCTGTGTCCTCTTTCAGCAGGATAATGAGTCCTGCCACAAAGCAAAAATGGTTCAGGAATGGTTTGAGGAGCACAACAACAAGTTTGAGGTGTTGACTTGGCCTCCAAATTCCCCAGATCTCAATCCAATCGAGCATCTGTGGGATGTGCTGAACAAACAAGTCCGATGGAGGCCCCACCTCGCAACTTACAGGACTTAAAGGATCTGCTGCTAACATCTTGGTGCCAGATACCACAGCACACCTTCAGGGGTCTAGTGGAGTCCATCTCTCGATGTCTCAGGGCTGTTTTGGCAGCAAAAGGAGGACCAACACAATATTAGGAAGGTGGTCATAATGTTATGTCTGATCGGTGTATATATCCAATTCTATATGGACTTAAAAAGTACAATAGATATCATACTAAGAAAACACACTGTACTTTCAGATCTCAATACTTCCTCATCAGTCCAGAAAGAGCATTTATACCTATTCTTAGTTATTTCTTCCGACATGACATCGGCACTACCTTCTTCCTAAATCAAGGACCCTGAAAATTTCAGTCTGAGCAACACAATGAGCATGTCACAATATGATGTAGCTTTACAAAAATGCAAATATTAAGGGATGGAGCAGCTAAAAACTGTATTTCACATGACAGCAAACCTGCAAGCAGTGTGTGATCAGAGGTGTGTGATCAGAGCTGGAGAAAGACTTCAGTGGTGTTACTCATTTCACAATCTTAGGGAGTGTTTCTTAAAGGCAGAGCAACAAAAACAGACCATTTAAATCTAAAAGGTCAAAGAGACAGAATAAAATGATCAAGAAAAACTCAAATATGGACACACTGTAAACCCTAACACTCAAAATAATCAATTGGTTTGAGTAGGGCAAACTTAATTATTGGTTCAAACAAATACATTTTTATGAGTATTTAGAACTTTCTTTTTCTTTTGAATTCATGAAACTGACACATTTTAAGCAATCTGAAATGTTTCACTGTTTTGAGTGTAATAAACTTGTTTTAATTAAGGCTAATTTAAATGTAACTGAACCTGGGCTGGGTTTTCCATTTTCCAGCATGCTTTGCCATGGCATTCGAAAAGGGAGCGTAATTAAGGGTTATATAATGTTTTTTTGTACAAGATTAATGTTAAGTGGGAGATTCAGTAGTGTTTAATGTTTTCTATTTGCCAATTTAGAAGAGATTATGTTATGTTGGGTTTTTTGGTGGGTTTCCATCATGGGGACGAGTAGAGTAGAGCTTAGTTTGAGAACAGCTATGTTAAATGTTTTATATTGCTTTACTCATTCAGCAATTGCTATGTTAATCAAAGCATTGTGCTATATTAACATAGCATTTAGTGAATTAGAAAATGATTGCTAGATATGTTTCCATAACTAAAAATATTTAAGGTGAGATTTAAGTTAAATGTGTATGGCTTACTCAAATACTTCAAGTTAAGATCAAAAATTCATAGTACAAAATAAAAATCTGCTAGTTCTGCTTACTTCAACTTTGAATTTCTTAACTTAAAAAATGTGGGGTAACTGATCAACTCAAATTTTTTGAGTTTTGCCAATTTATTCGGGTTTACAGAGCATTATAAGTGAATCTCAGGTCTACATGTCGGAATGAAACTGAAGTGATCTTTTTTTCCTTATTGTGACGTATATCCAAATGAAACGGCTTCTTGAACAAGAAAAAAACTTGCGAAAGAAAAATTAAGTACATTTTACTTATTGTTTTTTTTTTTTTGCAGTGTAGGAATTAAAAAACGGGGACAGTAAATTTTAGTATGTTTTGTTTTTTAATTGTTGTGCATTCCATTTACTATTATTATAATTAATAACTGTTATGATGTTTGTGAGTCAAACTGAGCCTAACTGGTTTTAATACAATTCCCCAAAAATCTAACGATCAAAAATAGTAAATAGTAACCATTGCAAAATGCACAGAGATCATAGCAGTATTATATTTTCATAACATTATGACCTTTGCGGAAGAGTTTATCACTAAACGAGGAGCTACCTCTACAATCTGGATTCTGGAACCTATATATTTTCACTCGCTGAGCACTTGGACTTATTTGACGCACAGTAAACACTAGCGTGATCGCGCCCGGCTGAGAGCGCTCAGTGTTTCTCACACACTCAAAGACAGAGCAAGAGAGTCTTATACCACGTAGAATTGACGTGCTACATGTAAACAATATTCTTTGCTGTATTTTCCTGTAAAATAACGGCGTTCGTTTGGAATTATACCGCATTTATGAACAAGCATAAACGAATGCGCAAACGGCAATCTCATTGGCTGGCACTCACCTATTACTGTTTGATTTCAGCAAATCAGTTCGAGCGAACGCTGACAATGTGATTAATATTCATGAACCCAGCAGCTCATCAATCCTAAATATTATTATCTTATCAGTATTATTGTTAGTTTTTTACAGAAACACTGAATGATCAACAATGTCTTAAGCACCAAGTTCAGTTAAAATGACAAATATGCAAGTTTTAGTTCAAATTACTTAAGTTATATCATTAAATCATTATTTGCAATTTTTTTGTAATATGAAGACATGGTTGGGATTATTACCATTTTTAACACTGTTTGCACCATGAAAATATGAATAAAACAGAATCTGTGTTTACATTTCAAACTTGTCATTGATTTGAATTATTATTATTGTTTGTATTGTGTGATGTTTTTCAATACAGTTGCACAATTAAAATTTGAACTGCACTTTTACAGAAGAACTTTTCCATTTCTGAAAAGGCTGGTGTTTGGATTTTTACTGTTGTTGTTTTTTTTATTCTTTTATGTAATTTGTTTATTATAGGAGCCTATTGATGATGGGTACGTTTTACTTTAGATCATTGTGTGTTTTTCCGAGGCTCTCTCAAGAATGTGTGCAGCTCTCAAAAACATGGGGAATGGTACTGAATTCACATCGTCATTGATATCGTTATCGCAATAAATACCAGAAAATATTGTGATATGATATGTATATAGACCTTATCGCCCATCCCTAGAACATATGATAAATAAAACTGTATTAAACAAATATTTTTTATTTGTTTAATAACAAGTATTTATTATTTTCACAAACAGTGTATATACTGTTATTACAAAATAAATCATTTTCAAATGTTGTTTTATGTTTGTGATTTTGGAGGCTATATTGGTCGGATGTATTTGCAGGCTGTTTTGAACATGCTAAAAATGGGGACATTTCCAGGGACAGAACACCAAAAACCAGAACTATCCCCAGAAAACAAGGACACATTTGGTCACCCTATTTTACATGAAATACAGTAAGTAGGCTTTTCTAAAGACCTTATATCCATTTTCCAAAAGACAACTATAGTCCTAGCTTCCAAGTCTTTTCTTGTCCAGTTTTTTTATGTCTCTTTCTCTCAAACACACTCAACTCTTCTCCTCTGGGTCTCATCTAAATCTACTTCCAACATCAGCTTTTGAAGCTTCATTGACCGAGAGACAGATGTTCATGACATCCCAACATCCGCCTGCTCCGCCTTATTCCTCTTTTTTGCTCCGTCATGCACACGCAACTTTTCTTTCTCTCTTTATCTCAAACACCAAACGCACAGCATCCCATTGAGACGCAAACGCTGTTGTGATGAGTGAAGCGTTACCATCAGACGCCACGCGACTCTCAGAGGTACGAGATGTACAATCAACAAACCGTACAAATCAAACAAGAAAACACTTGCCTGGCGCAGCGGAGCGGGCACTGCAAATACTTTTGTGTCTCGTGTTACGGTTCCATGTTGCGATGGGCATCCATCGTGTAAAAATACACAGATTCAGCTGCAAAGTCTTTAGGGATTTTGATGCATTCTGATCTAATATTAAAGTGCAGACACTCAGACAGATGTTAATGATGGCAGTCGACCAAGACTTCAATCATCACCACATATTTGCATCTTAATGGTTTGTATTGAAAGATCTTAAATGGTGAAGTGTGTGCTTTGTGAAACAGTTTCTCATATCCCAATTTTAACATGTAAGCCATTGTCACACTGTGACTCCTGTTTGGAAATAATCACTATTTTTACAATTCAGTTTGGTGCCACAAGTCGTGCAGCAATAACACTCTTCACCTTATTCTGAATTTGTAGTGTTTATTGTTTGACTAATATTATTTCTGCAAAGTCAACTTCACAGAAATAATGTTCTTATTATAATGAAATAATAAAGAAATAATGAATAAAGTCAAGATTACTTGCACTGGAAAAAAAGAAGAATTAAACAGCCTGTTTTTTTCTACTCTACCTTCTATTATAGTTGGCTAAACTCTTTATACTGCTGCTTTTTGCTGCTTGGTTTCAATAAATGGTCTGGGTGGACCAGAAAGACAGCTTTGAGTTAATATTAGGTCAGAAACAAACTCTACACAAGAAATCGATCTATCTATCTATCTATCTATCTATCTATCTATCTATCTATCTATCTATCATCCATTAATCTATCTATCCATCCATCCATCATCCATTAATCTATCTATCTATCCATCTATGTATATATCTATCTATCTATCTATCTATCTATCTATCTATCTATCTATCTATCTATCCATCCATCATCCATTAATCTATCTATCTATCTATTCATCTATCCATCTATTCATCTATCTATCTATCTATCTATCTATCTATCTATCTATCCATCCATCCATCATCCATTAATCTATCTGTCTATCTATCCATCCATCCATCCATCCATCCATCTATCATCCATCCATCATCCATTAATCTATCTATCTATCTATCTATATGTCTGTCTGTCTGTCCATTCATCCATCCATCCATCATCCATTATTCTGTCTATCTGTCTATCTATCCATCCATCCATCCATCCATCCATCCATCTATCATCCATCCATCATCCATTAATCTATCTATCTATCTATCTATGTATTTATCTATCTATATGTCTGTCTGTCCATTCATCCATCCATCCATCATCCATTACTCCATCTGTCTATTTGTCTATCTATCTATCCATCCATCCTCCATTAATCTATCTATCTATCTATCCATCCATCCATCATCCTTTAATCTATCTGTCTATCCATCCATCCATCATCCATTAATCTATCTATCTATCTATCTATCTATGTATCTATCTATCTATCCATCCATCCATCATCCTTTAATCTATCTGTCTATCCATCCATCCATCATCCATTAATCTATCTATCTATCTATCTATGTATCTATCTATCTATCCATATATCTATGTATTTATCTATGTATGTCTGTCTGTCTGTCTGTCCATTCATCCATCCATCATCTATTATTCTATCTATCTATCTATCTATCTATCTATCTATCCATCCATCATCCATTAATCTATCTGTCTATCCATCATCCATTAACCTATCTGTCTATCCATCATCCATTAATCTATCTGTCTATCTATCTGTCTATCTATCTATCTATCCATATATCTATGTATTTATCTATCTATCTATCTATCTATCTATCTATCTATCTATCTATCTGTCTGTCTGTCTGTCTGTCTGTCTGTCCGTCCATTCATCCATCCATCCATTAATCTATCTATCTATCTATCCATCCATTAATCTATCTGTCTATCTATCTATCTGTCTATCTATCTATCCATATATCTATCTATCTATCTATCTATCTATCTATCTATCTGTCTGTCTGTCCGTCCGTCCATTCATCCATCCATCCATTAATCTATCTATCTATCTATCTATCCATCCAACATCCATCCATCCATCTTCCATTAATCTATCTATCCATCCATCCATCCATTAATCTATCTATCTATCCATCCATCCAACATCCATCCATCCATCTATCTATCATAAACCTTCCAAACATTGTTTTTGTCAAGCCAACATTTAAAGTTTGGTTTTCTAGTTTAAAATTACAGTTATATGCTTTTTTATTATTATTATTATTATTTCAGCTTATTTTATTGTACTTTCTTACATTGAAATTTAAACTGCAGCCTAATTTCAAATTCTGTATCCTGTTTGCTAGCTTAACTCAAATTTAATCAAAATTCAGAAAAAGGCTTTCTCAGTTCAGATCACTCAATGCTGCTATAAACATGTCAACAGTTCAACTAACTTTTAACTAACCTGCTTAACAAGATTCTCTTCATAATGTTCTCACTCGTGACTCGATTGACCTAAAAGAGAAATATACGGTAGAAGACAATCGTTTTAAACTTGGTTTATACTTAACTGTAACCTTTCCGCGCGGCTCCGCATCCGAAGATGCACGAGTTCGAGGCGAATCTAGCCGAGCATGACGTCTCATCACACCTGCACCCAGTTTGCACGTACAAATGAGTTGCTTATATTTACCAAATGAGCCTACGAAAGCAGAAATAAGCCCTTTTATTGAAAATAATGATCCATGTTTAATATAAAAACTAAATGAAAATGTATAGTGAAATTAGGAAATATTTAAGAGATTGTTAATTAAGTTGTATAATGTTACATGTATAAATGTGTAACAAGCTTGCTTAGATAAAGCTGTATGATTTCATAGAGCTTGCATAGAGTGTTAAAGGTAGGGTAGGCCATTTGTTTCATAAACACTTTTTGTTATACTGCTTGAAACTCTCTTCACATCCTGAAAGCGATCAATAATAGAAGTGGTCTAAATATTAAAACATGTTCGTATTGATACCATGTCCTTACCTGCCTGTGAACATGTATTTCCTTACCTCTGCGCACCTGCTCGCGCAGACATCACACGCCATCAGCGCGTTCGAGGCTATGCTGAGTTGTAGACATTCACCGAGCGCGCAAACAACAACAACCGCCTTTTAGAGTTCCTCCAAAAGCAAAACAACGAGTTTATGCTGCGTTTGTAACCGTAATTACGAGATGGCAACCACACGGTTCACATCCTCAGACTCGGATTTCTGCATTTTTAATGGCAACACAATCAACGGCAAAATAAATCAGCAGCAGTCAGGTGCTACAACTAGAGCTCTGTAAGCTGTTTACGTTCATTATTTTTGCAATGTTATGTGCTTTGAGATAAGAGGAAGCCTAATTTAACGGCTTCTCTTGTGATGCTTTGCAGACGCTGCCGTGCGTTCATGTGTTTTGGACGGGAGGGTGGGATCTCTGCTTTCAAAGAGCTTGCTTGCTATTGCTAGCCTGTCCGAAACTGCCTACCTTTGTAAAGGAAAGTGACAGATATTGTTTTCCATATTGTAACGCACATCTAATCGAAACGGGTTATCTAAAAAGAAAAGAATGTAAGGCGGAAACTTGGTTCTATGCATCGATTGTTGATTGCTGATTCGATGAAGGCAGATCTGAATGCGAGATTCCAGTAGTCGATTGTAAGAAAGGGTTTAGGCGGACTAAATGATAAGAGAAGTTTGGCACACGTCACCAGAGAAAAGTCTGACATCTCACCCTCATGTCGTTCCAAACCCATAAGACTTTCATTTATCTTCGAAACACAAATAAAGATCTTTTTAATGAAATCTGAGAGTCTTCGTAAAAAAAAATCCATATGAATTTAGTGGTTTAGTCCAAATTTTCCGAAGAGACTCGATCGCTTTAAATGAATTTGATTAACAGATTGAATTTAGACTTTTATTCACATAAACATTCATCAACTCACACATCAGTTTTGATCAACAGAAGCTGCTCAATCATGTTGGCTTGATTAGTGAGAACCAATGAGGTTCGTTCTCATGTTACGCAGCACGTTTGAGCTTCTGCAAGAACCAATGAGGTTCATTCTCGTGTTACGCAGCACGTTTGAGCTTCTGCAAGAACCAGTGAGGTTCATTCTCGTGTTACGCAGCACGTTTGAGCTTCAGCAAGAACCAATGAGGATCATTCTCGTGTTACGCAGCACGTTTGAGCTTCTGCAAGAACCAATGAGGTTCATTCTCGTGTTACGCAGCACGTTTGAGCTTCTGCAAGAACCAATGAGGTTCATTCTCGTGTTACGCAGCACGTTTGAGCTTCCTCAAGAACCAATGAGGTTCATTCTCGTGTTACGCAGCACATTTGAGCTTCTGCAAGAACCAATGAGGTTCATTCTCGTGTTACGCAGCACATTTGAGCTTCAGCAAGAACCAATGAGGTTCATTCTCGTGTTACGCAGCACGTTTGAGCTTCCGCAAGAACCAATGAGGTTCATTCTCATGTTACGCAGCACGTTTGAGCTTCTGCAAGAACCAATGAGGTTCATTCTCATGTTACGCAGCACGTTTGAGCTTCAGCAAGAACCAATGAGGTTCATTCTCGTGTTACGCAGCACGTTTGAGCTTTAGTAAGAACCATGGGGTTTGCTCGCACGTCAAGCAGGTTAAGCTTCTGTTTATGTTCGCTGATCAATGTTTATGTGAATAAAAGGCTAAATTAAATCTGTTCATCATATAAAGTGATTGAGTCTCTTCAGAAAATTTGGACTGAACCACTCAATTCATATGGATTAATTTTACGATCTCTTTTTGAAGCATCAAAGTGGTAGTTGCGTAGCTGTCAATGGAGGGACAGAAAGCTCCAGATTTCATCAAAAAGATCTTCATTTGTGTTCTTAAGATGAAGGAAAGTCTTACGGTTTTGGAACAACATGAGGTGAGTAATTAATGACAGAATTTTAATTTTTGGGTGAACCAAAAATGAGAGCGAGATACAACCACTGCAGGGCTGAATTGATTCTGTCCTTCCTACTCATCCTTACCAACAAACAACTGCTATAGATTTAAATCAGATCTTTTGAAATCTCAATGATGGTGTAGTCGGATAAAACATTCCTTCCTCATGGATTTAAAGGGATCGTTTACCATTTACCGTCTTTTAATCACACTCATGTAGTTCCAAACATGTATGACTTTCTTCTGTGGAATACAAAAGATATTATTGTCTCAGTGTTTTTGTCAAGAGGTTTATTTCTTCAAAATAACTTCCTGTGTTCAACCAAAGTAAAAGATGACATATTTGTTATTTTTGAGTGAACTAACCCTTTAACTGTCATTGTGATGTATAATCCATTCAGCAAAGGGGGCATGAAAGACAATATATGATCAGTTGGGCAATTATGCAACCTGACAGTATTTGGTGATTTATCATGGATTGGTCCCTTCTTGTGTCTCTTCATCCATTCATCCCTTTTTCCACGGCTCAATTCTCTCTACACTCCACCTCCGTTGCTGTCATCGCCTTTCTCAATATCCTTTCCTGTTTTTTTTTCAGTCTGTCATACGCATGTTTTCCCATCTCATGTCTATGATGTTTCCATGTTGACCTCTCGAATCAAACTACTGTACACTTCCAGAGATCTACTTCCACCTCAAAAGCATCTTCGTTCCTTCACCTTTTCGTCAGCTATCATTCCCAGACCTGTAAATCTCATTTTCCTGCAGAGGACTGACTTTTCCCTCTCGGATCACTTTAAGAGGGTCTTTCTCCCCGTCTGTCTCTCCAGCGGTCTCACTCTCTCTGCAGTCTGTGAAATGATGGAGAGACAGCATTCGCTCACACACTTACAGGAGTTCATATAGCTTGCACGCAGAGTCCATTACAGTGCATTAAAATCCACAGCAGCCATGCATCAAGACATGCATTTGTCTCTTTCTCTCTCTCTCTCTCTGCCTGTCTGTCCTTCCGACTCTGTGAACACTAGAACAAAAAGTGCCTGATGAATATTGATTGTTTAAATGCAATCAGAACTGCATTTAGCAGCTTCAGCATTTAGAGGGAAGAAAACATGGACACAAACCTCTCAGTCAGAGTGAAACCAGAACAATTGGCTGTTTGTTAATGAAGCAGGCGGTAAATTGTGCATGAACTGCTTCATGATGGGAATAGATGGGCATCTTCAACCCTAGAGGGTAACGGTGATGCAACGCCACATACCTGCTGAGGCTGTGCTGTCTGTCCTCTCCACCCTCGGTTTATCTCTGTGTTTCTCAGCTGTCTTACGCAGCCTCGTCCTCCTTCATTTCTCCTGTAACACCCATCCTGATCTCTCTCTCTCTTTTTCTCTCTCTGTCTCAGATCTGTGTCTTCAGTTGGAATTGTCTGCACTAGCCTTCATGGTGTGTGTGTGTGAGAGTCTGTGTGTGTGTGTGTGTGTGCGCAGGTCCGCATGGCACAAACCGAGCTCATCTGATATTCATATAAACCCCCCACACCACCACCAGCCCCCACCCCCCCTCCTCCTCCTCCTCTTAAAGGTACAGTGAACCAATACACTACACATATAGGCTGAGCAGGTTCATGGATTGAACCATCATGAGGAAAGAAGGGGGAGGGTTGGATGGGTGGAAGAGGGTGAGAGATAATTGCAGGATTGCTACACTACATGAACTGCAGAGCTTCAGGAAAAATTGAGAGAAGAACTGAAAGAAAGATAATGGTCATCTCTAATCAAATTATTAATGACAAACGACACAAAAATTAAGTAATTAGGAATAGTAAAAAGGAATCTAAGCAAGTGCATATAATGAGGTATAATTTATCTAAAATATGTGCATTAAAAAATATATATGAAATAATGATATAATATTAACATTTCAATATAAAATAAAAAATATTTTTTGTTGTCAATTTATTTATTATTTATCAATATATTAACATAAATACTTATAAAAGTAAGTGCATAAATTAAAGTATTATTTATATAAAATATATATATTTTTTCATTTAAAATATATTACAGAATTATATAATAGTACTAATATTTTAATAATAAAATAAATAGATAAAATTATATAAATAAAATAAATATATTTTAACAAAAATGAAATAATTATATTAAACGAATGATACACAATCTAAGCAAGTGCATATTGTATGTATATATGCATATGTATGCATATAGTAAGTATTACTTATGTAAAATATGTTTATTTTTAAATAATTTAAAACAGAATTATATATTAATACCAATATTTTATCAATGCAAAATAATTTTTTTTTAAACATTTAAATATTAAATACTTTATATAAAATATATTTTTTAAAAAAACATTTATAAAATATTATAATTGAAATGATAAAATAATTTAAATATATTAAATTATATTTAAAGTAGCATGCATGTAAAAAATACTCTTAAACAAACAAAACAATAAATACATGCATTTTAAGTGCAATCCAAATGTAACAGCAAATTAAACTGCTTTAAAATTGTAATAACAGATGGTAATACATTTGAATTGCTGTAATTATGCAGGTCATCAGGTAAAAATGACCTGATCAGCCAAAAACTCTTTGATGGGACAGGACAGACGTCCCGTAACAGAAGCTGAAATTTAATCCACTTCTGTCACCCTAAACTCTCAGAGTCATGCGTCACTTGAGCTTCAGAAGAGAGACAAACTATTCCATTTACATATATCAACCTCTCCTGCACAGGAAAGTGTCATGAAATGCACTTGATTTTATTCCTAACAACACTACAGGAAATATGCATGAATTTAATGCTACTCAGAGCATTATAGATCAGAGCCTGAGACCAGTTCCAATTCAGTTAAGGCTTATTTTAAGTTGAAAGGTAAGAATCATAAGATCTCAGAATTAACTGGAACAATTAATCTAACTTCTGATCTTGCTCAAATGAAATTGATTTGAACCCATTTAGTAGACCCAGTTAAAACTCAGAAGAGCCTTGTGTGTTGTTCTCAGTCTCTGTGGCCTAGTTTCAGAAGTGCTGCACCTTGTAAACACCACAGTAAGGTAGAGAGAGAGAGTGTGTGTGTGTGTGTGTGTGTGTGTGTGTGTGTGTGTGTGTGTGTGTGTTTGTGTGTGTTGAAAAAAGGACGAGAAAAAGCTTTTATGCAAGTTTGGGAACATTGTTCAATCTTAAATAAATCATACCTCATAAATAATTAAAATGGGTGACTGACCCTGCGGTAGGTGTAGGGTGGAGCTACGGCGAGCTGGTGAAGACAAAATACAGAGAGGACACACAAGTCACAAGCTAAACAACACTGAACTACTGTATAACAGCTGTTTGTGCTATTAAATTGGTTGATCAATATCACTGGAATTAAAAATTATAATATACTATTATAGGATAATTTCCATTTTTACTCAGTTGAAATTAAGACCAACTTCATGCATTACACTCTACAATTCTTTTTTTACCCTATATTGATATTTAATATAGTCAGGATGAATAATGTGCCCTTCTCTGACTGACTGATTGATCACTGTCTCCTTTATTTACCCTTATAATATAGCATTAATATATGATTTATCATCAGCTACAGTGAGGTGATCACCCCATTTACATTTGAATAAATTACCATCTCATTGAAAAATCTGATTCTGAGTGAGTCATGCAAATCAGTCTCAACATATATAGCGGATATACTTTAGCCTGGACTGTTGACCTCCTTTGAATATTAAAGGAATAATCTCCATGGCAACAACACAGTGGAGACCTGACAACTGATGTATTGGTGATGTCAAGTTAACTGAAGCATACAGAAAAATACACACACACATACACATACACTGGGTTTCCATGTTTTATGGGGACTTTCCATAGACATGATTTTGATACTGTACAAACTGTATATTCTATCCCCTTACCCTAAACCTACAGAAAACTGCATTTTTACATTTTAAAAAAACTATTTAATATGATTTATAAGCTATTTTCCTCATGGGGACCAAATATGTCAATTTTGACCCCATAATGTAGGGTTTAGGACCACACACACACACAGGCAAAGACACAGACACATGGGTACACACACACACACAGACACATTTAAAACTACTCAAATAACACAAACACTCCATTTACTTATTTACAATTACTTCAATTTGGGGTCATAATTAAACCACATACAAATAAGCACAACTGTCTGTTAACCATTGGAAAAAGTACAAAACAAAAATCAAATAGTACAAAACAAATAGAAAATGCAGAATCAAGCAAATATTAACTGGCCTCTATTATCTCAAATATCTCTATTATAAAATAAGAACCCATAAATTACACACAGTGTTGAGCAAAAAATAATATTAATAATAATAAATCTGCTACATTCTTCTGCAACTTCTAAGATGCATTAATATATCCCTGCATGTCTACTGCATAAATTAACAATTGAGAATCCCTGAGAATTCACGTGCAGCTATTCAAAGCACCAGTGCGCCACCTAGTGTTGAAGGGAGGAATAGCAAGAAATTCCCATGTGCTTGCACTTCCTGGTTTAGAAAAAAAATTTGGGATCCGGATAGAAGCATGATGAGTTTTTTGGGTCGGATAAACGATATTACAGACCTGTGTAAGCCCAAAATTGTGCTACACGGGATTAGTATATAAAATATAAATAGAAACACTGCGTAATGTCCTGACATCCACTGTGAGTCATTAACTTTAATGGTCCAGAAACTGGTGCTGGGTCAGTTAGGTTCCAGTTTTGGGGAGAGGTCAAAGTTCAAGGTTTAGAGTGCAATGCGAGTACAGGGGTGTTTGAGACAAACAGGCAAGATGCCACGGTTGATCTGGTGAAAATCCACCAACTGCAGCAGATCTGTAAACAGTGTGACGCCATCGTCCATAGTGTAGTACAGTCTGTCCCCCTGCTCCAACTACAGAGATACAGAGAAAAACAGACCAAGATGAAAATGTCTCATGTATGCAAATGCAGTTTCAACTGTCCAAACAGAGACTTTTCTAATGCACAGTGAGAAATAAAGACTTACGGGAATGATGAGGTAGTGTTTCGTCTTCAGTTTATAGCACATGGACAACACAAAGCACTCTATGTGCAACTGACTGTCACGAATCAAAAACATCCTGCAGAGAACGGAGAAAACCATATAAATACAACTTTACAGCGCAAACGTATGCAAGCAAAAAAAAACTGATTCTTACCCGTCCACCTGACCCTGCTCCTCCAACAGCCTTTGAGCTTCCTTACGAGACACGCCCCCATGGAACCACGGCTGAACCCGATGAACCGCTGTAGACACACACAGAAAGATTTTACTAATGAGAGATTCTTTCTTGTTGCTTATATGTTGTATAATGTGGATGTTGACATGAGACTCACCGGAGAGCTGTGACGCGTGACCGTTTGTGGGTAAACTGTGACGTAACGCTTCTCTCTTCTGAAGTACAAAAACACACCATTAAGGAAAAATGCAGTGATAGTCTACATTCATTTATTCATGATATATTGGAATTTAAATAACTCAGTTTGATTTTTAATTTTATATATTGTTTTGAATTTAATTTTAATTACTGCAAGGTTAAATAAAAATGACAGTAAAGTCATTTGAAATATTACAAAAGATTTTTTAATAACATTATTAATAGTAATAACATTTCACAATAGTACTGTTTTTACTGTATTTTTGATCAAATAAATGCAGCCTTGGTGAGCAGAAGAGACTTTCATTATGCTCACCAAAAACAGTGTATATACAGTACACCGATCAGGCATAACATTATGACCACTGACAGGTGAAGTGAATAACACTGATTATCTCTTCATCACGGCACCTGTTAGTGGGTGGGATATATTAGGCAGCAAGTGAACATTTCTTCAAACAAGTCTTCAAAGTTGATGTATTAGAAGCAGGAAAAATGGGCAAGCGTAAGGATTTGATCGAGTTTGACAAGGGCCAAATTGTGATGGCTGGACGACTAGGTCAGAGCATCTCCAAAACTGCAGCTCTTGTGGGGTGTTCCCGGTCTGCAGAGGTCAGTATCTATCAAAAGTGCTCCAAAGAAGGAACAGTGGTGAACCAGCGACAGGGTCATGGGCGGCCAAGGCTCATTGATGCACGTGGGGAGCAAAAGCTGGCCCGTGTGGTCTGATCAAACAGACGAGCTACTGTAGCTCAAATTGCTCAAGAAGTTAATGCTGGTTCTGATAGAGAGGTGTCAGAATACACAGTGCATCACAGTTTGTTGTGTATGGGGCTGTATAGCCGCAGACCAGTCAGGGTGCCCATGCTGACCCCATGCTGAACAGTGGGCACGTGAGCATCAGAACTGGACCACGGAGCAATGGAAGAAGGTGGCCTGGTCTGATGAATCACGTTTTCTTTTACATCACGTGGATGGCCGGATGCGTGTGCGTCGCTTACCTGGGGAACACATGGCACCAGGATGCACTATGGGAAGAAGGCAAGCCGGCGGAGGCAGTGTGATGCTTTGGGCAATGTTCTGCTGGGAAACCTTGCGTCCTGCCATCCATGTGGATGTTACTTTGACACGTACCACAAAGCAAAAATGGTTCAGGAATGGTTTGAGGATAACAACAACGAGTTTGAGGTGTTGACTCAATCCAATCGAGCATCTGTGGGATGTGGTGAACAAACAAGTCCGATCCATGGAGGCCCTACCTCGCAACTTACAGGACTTAAAGGATCTGCTGCTAACATCTTGGTGCCAGATACCACAGCACACCTTCAGGGGTCTAGTGGAGCAGTGGCAGCCCTTTTCGATTGTACTGCAGTGCCCCCGTGAGCGCGATGGCCCATTTCTACCGAATTTCTACCGAGGGGGACACAGAATATATATATTCTATCGTTCAAACTTTGTCACAGGAAAGAAAACTATGCTTACATGAATATTACGCAAAACTCTTGCTTATTATAATTGCATATCAACTGATCTGGGAAGCTTTTGGCTGAACATTACATTAGAGCAGGTATTCACAGCATGTTTCAGCACTGTGTAACATGAATTCTGTTTACAAAATTGATTTTCATAGTTTCCCTCGAGCACATACACATACACACCCGCCAGTTGTGTCCTTCCTCCTGCTCTGCATTCTGGGCCTCATGTGGGTTCTGAATCACTCGTCCGCCGCTCTTCCCTGAAAAATCCATGGCAACCATCGACTCATCCCTGTCTGTAAACTGATGATTACACAGTAGAGGAAGACAACACGTGTGATGAAGATTTGAAGTGAAGATCATTGAATACATTACATTTTCAGTCTGTTCCTCACACAAAGCTAACATGTGATATCAGAATATAGTGCACAAGTCGTATGGATTACTTTTAGGGCTACTTTTAAGCTTTTTTGGAGATTGAGAGAAGTTAACTGTACCTTGGAGTCTTTGTGAAGTCTGGCGCTGGACTGGGCGAGCTGGTAATTACACTGGAGCTGTTTCCCGTGCTAAAACACACCCACAAATGTCTTTTGTCTTTCATTGCAAATTTCAGATGGAACTATTCCAGTGTGCATTCTTAGCAAGTCAGTGTGTGTTCACTGTTCATGTACCTTAAACAATCTGAAGGCCGTGATCCAGCATGTACGGCTCTGCTCACTGTCGGCACACATCAGCTTCAAGTCCTGACAGCGAAACCTGTCTTTTGAGGCCTAGCATACATATACACACATTTACATGTTCATTCAGCTGTCTACATGAGGAAATACCATAGACTTATATTGCTGTTATGTATAGCTAAATAATCCAAACCCCAAAAGAAAACCATTTTGCATTTTTAAAGCTTAAAGTGCCCCTATTATGCTTTTTCAGATATTATCTTTCTTGTAGTGTGTGATATGACTTTGTGCAAATGTAAAAGGTCTGCAAAGTTTCAAAGATCAAAGTGCAGATTAATGGAGTTATTGTCTCTCAAAATAAAGAAACGATCCTGAAAGGCCTGAAACGAGTCGTCAGTTATTCCAGTCTTACTTCCTGCTCAAACCTACGTAGGTTTGTAACAGATTTGCATAATGCCAGTCTATGATCTTCATTGGCTGCCCATGAACAACGTCTACTTTGACCCTCACACATTGTAGTTGTAGCTGAGACTGGAAGAGTTTGGTTTGTTCAATTCAATTCACATTTAGTTGTATAGCACTTTTCACAATAAATATTGTTTCAAAGCAGCTTTACAGAAAATGCATATGTCTACATTACAATTTAGAGTGATTTGTTATCAGAGGTGGCTGTGTTATGGATTTCAGAAATATACATACACAAATCACACAGTTAACAATGTTTTAATAAACAATGTATTAATTTAAGGCAGAAACAATGAGGTCATTGAAGTAAAGAATACATGTTGTTAACAAATGATTAGGATGTATAGAAAAAGAAATTGGGCATTAGTTTGTGTTGTTCATTTTGAGAAGACACTGTTTTCTGTGCTGCAAAATCAAATCCACTTTGCTGCTTTCGGAGCTGAAATGTAGATATGGTAATAGGCATTTTCAACACACGCTATAAGCGATAGACCAATCACAACAGACTGAACCATTTGACCAATCAGAGCAGAGTAAACCAATCACAACAGACTGGACCATCTGACCAATCAGAGCAGAGTAAACCAATCACAACAGACTAGACCATCTGACCAATCAGAGCAGAGTAAACCAATCACAACAGACTGGACCATCTGACCAATCAGAGCAGAGTAAACCAATCACAACAGACTGGACCATCTGACCAATCAGAGCAGAGTAGACCAATCACAACAGACTGGGCCGACTCACCAATCACAACAGACTGGACCATCTGACCAATCAGAGCAGAGTAGACCAATCAACAACAGGCTGAACCATCTGACCAATCAGAGCAGAGTAGACCAATCACAACAGACTGGGCCATTTGACCAATCAGAGCAGAGTAGACCAATCACAACAGACTGAGCCGACTCACCAATCACAACAGACTGGACCATCTGACTAATCAGAGCAGAGTAGACCAATCACAACAGACTGGACCATCTGACCAATCAGAGCAGAGTAGACCAATCACAACAGACTGGACTATCTGACCAATCAGAGCAGAGTAGACCAATCACAACAGACTGGGCCGACTCACCAATCACAACAGACTGGACCATCTGACTAATCAGGACAGATCAGACCAATCACAACAGACTGGGCCGTCTGACCAATCAGAGCAGAGTAGACCAATCAACAACAGACTGGGCCGACTCACCAATCACAACAGAGTAGACCATAACAACAGACTGGGCCATCTGACCAATCAGAGTTTAGAGAGACTGAATCCTTTATTGAACCATTTCAGACTCTGTGAGAAAAGAGCTGATGCTGCAATATTACGAGAAATTATAGACAGCATAATAGGGGCATTTTAAACTAATTTCTCTATTTATGAATTATTCTTATTGGTCTTATCTTATTGGTCACAGTGAATTTCCTAAAACTAAAAAAAAATTAAAAATAATTTTCGTTAATTGAAATAAAGCTGAAATAAAATATAGATCTAATATAATATAAAATATTACATCTAATATAACTAATATAAAATAAAATAAGCTTAAGTTAAAATACTAAAAATCACTAAAGAAAAAAAAAAAAAAAAAAAAAACTTGATATGAATAAACACTATAATACTATATATGATTCTCTGTTCCTGTTGCTTACTTTAATGCAGAAGACGTGCGTTCCTGGTGCCCCGTAAAGTTTACGGCCATTGAAGACTGTAAACACATCCAGATCTTCCAGATCTCCGACAAACTGCAGGTGTCGAGGTTCCTGCAAACATACATATGCATCCAAATTTGACATGTATGTTTATGTGTATATAAACTGAAGTCATTTTTCAAACAGAGCGCTGCGTTTGTGTACGGCACCTTTGATTGTCCTTTGTTGGAGCAGTACAGTCCAGACCGTCGTAAAACGAAATAGAGTTTCTTCCAGGATTTTTTCCCACCCTCTCTCACATGGAGAAAGCCTTGAATCTCTGGACAGGAACCACTCTTTACCATATTCTTCAAGAGAGACAGACATTTACTGGTTTTATGAAGACAATAAAATTGCCATTTGTTGTTTTTAAAAGCTCTAGATCGTCATACCTGCACCAGCTCTGATGATGTCGTGCCTTTAGTGACATCAGCGCAATCAGAGATCATGTGCTCTGGCAAAAATAACTGCATAACGGCGGTGGGAGGAGAAACAAACACTATTAAAAATGTCTACATTTTCTAGTTGACGCTCTTCACTTGGAAATATGTCACAATGTAGAAGAAGGATTGTGATTGTATTTTCATTAAAATGGCATCATGCTAAGAGTATTTTTAGACGAAGAAGAGACTTCATACCACAGGTTTTTTGAAGAACTCGTACTTGGCGTAGTTTTTGCGGAAGATCAGCTTAGTGTCGCTCTCTACAGTCCAGGAGGACTGCACCTGCACCACAAGCTCATGGTCTTCCAGACAGCGCTCTGAAGAAAACATTCACGCAATGAAATTTTGAATGCAAACTCATAATAACACAGCACTTATTTATGTCCATCTATCACCTACAGTCCTTAAACAAAATAGTTAATAAAGAAGGACATAATTAAAGCTTTTAGTGTGAAGAAACAAATGGTTATTTTTTTCAAATTAATCAATACATTTCTTAAATTGAATTCAAACTAATAATTTAATTTAATTAAAACTAATTCATTTAAATTCAAACAAATTATATAAATATTAAGAAATAAATGGTTAATTTTTTTAATGAATACATTTCTTGAATTAAATTAAATTCAAATAAATTAAATGAAAAAGTATATAATTTTTTTGTAATACATTTTTTTAATTGCATTACATTTAACAAATTTGATAAAATATTAAGAAAGAAATGGTTCATTTTTAAAATGAATCAGTACATTTCTGAAATAAAATTAAATTTAAACAAATTTTATAAAATGTTAAGAAACAAATGGTTATTTTTTAGTCAATATATTTCTTAAATTAAATTCAAACTAATTAAATTAAATGACAAAGTATATAAAATAAGAAATTAATTTTTTAATTATTCAATACATTTCTTAAATTGAATTAAAAAAATTACATTCAATTAAAAAATATATATAAAATATTAAGAAACAAATGGTTAATTTTTCTTTAAATTAATTAATACATTTCTTGATTCAAATAAATTAAATTTAAAAAATATATATATTTAAAGTATTAAGAAAAAATCAAATGTATTACATTTTAAAATGTAAAATGGTTTTGAAAACAAAATGGCCACTAAAATCTTTTGTGGATCTGATATTAGAATTATTAAATTAAACAAATTATTACTAGTTTATTATTAAACAAATTTTTACCAATTAAACTGTCATACATTAAGGTTTATTAATATCAGACACCATCACAAAATGCAATTTCTGAAACCAAACGTTCATCCAACCCAACACCTGTCAAAAACATAACTAAAGCAATTATAAAAGCCTGTACAACACGTTGGTTGGGTTCATTTCAGTGCTATTTTCCACATAACAGCCCTTGGCCAGATTTCTCTCAGCAAAGAATCAGTCCATTTAAAAGCACAATTAGACATGTCAGCTTTTTATAAACTTTAGAAACAAGCTGGCATTTGAGATGACATTTAGTGGATTTTGTCCAAACAGTGAGCCATGAATGTGCAATGAATGCATGTTGATTTATCAAAAGCTAAACACTAGAAGGTCATTTGTTTTGCAGTGAAAAATCAATTGCATGCAAACAACAAAGTGCATGCAAAGCAGCAACTCACTGTGTTTTACAATTCAAAAATTTGTAGGTGAATTATGCAATTTTACATTGCATTATGAAAGTATTTGTGTTATGTTAAATTATGGAAGATGAAACTCACAGGAGAGTAGTGGAAGTGTATCAGTAATTGCACCATCCTCATGTCTTACCCAGGCCCAGAGCAGAATGATGTTCTATGAGGGCCCAGCTCTCCTCGTCCGTACAGTGGGCGCTCTGCGCTAGCATATGACAAACATCATGTGCTGTCGCCCCAGACGACACCAAGACCGAACGACTGTGTGAGGCGTCCCCAAAAACCCGAACCACCTACGAATACACATACACAACAACCTGATCATTAGTCTATCAGGAACTAAGATGCATCTGACATTCCATGTTTCAATTTCAATCATGAACTTTTTGGAGTGCCAAAATATGTGATTGTACTGTGTATTTTTAATGACACGTCTATGAACTCAATGCCCAGTGATGTGTTTTTGTGTGTGCATGCTTGTTTTTCCCCAGTGGATGGCACGTCATAGCACCTGTCACCTATTATAATTACTTCCACGGGCAACTGCCTGTCATTTGTATCACCGATTAAATCATCCAGCCATGCTTACATGTGTGCTGCTGTCAGAGCCGAGAGATCCGGTCAGCACTGGGGAGTGCGTCGGACTGCAGAGCTCCGGAAAAGGATTGGGAATCAAAGGTGCAGATGAGGCTCGAAATTCCTTATTTGGTGGAACACTAGAATCACAAGACCAGGGAGAATAATAATTTGAAAGCATCATGAACATGTCAACACATTTTATTTCCGTAATCTGACATGCATACCACTGAAACAGGATTTTCAACAAAAGTAAATGTAAAGCAGTACATTTGCTAAAATTGCATTAACATTTTTTTCCTAACAGGTCATAAGTAATTCATTAAAAGACCAGCAATGTGTACAAATAAAGTAAATAGGGTCAATCTTGCTTTCATGATGACTTTCAATTTAACTTGGAACGCTTATAAACTTACAAAAGTTTAAAATAAAAACATTACTTAAATTTTATTATTTGTGTAAAAAATACATTCAATCAACAGAATTACATCTTTAAAATCAACGTGGAACTGTTTGAAACTGTTTAGACACTATTGCTAGAAATAAAATAAAATTAAAAATTAAATATTCACAATAAGACCAGGAATGTTTACTAATAAAGTAAATTGTGCCAGTCTTGATTCCATGTTGACTTTAAATTCAACTTGAAACTGTTAATAAACTATTGCTATAGTATAAAATAAAATATATTTAATTAATATTACATTAAAAAAGTTTACTAAATTTAATAATATAGTAATTTATATTAAATTAAATATAATTATTTATGTAAAATAAAAATCGCCAGATATACACTATGTCTACAGTAATACATAAATAAAATTAAAAAATAAACCAGCAATGTGTACTCATACTCAAGGAAATAAAACGTTGAACTGTTGGAAACTGTTTAGGCACTATTTCTACAGAATTTAATTTAATTTAATTTGCTGGTATTTAATTTAATTTAATTTAATTTGCTTTAATTTAATTTAATTTCATTTCATTTCATTCCATTCCATTCCATTCCAGCAATGTATACTCATACTCAAGTAAATAGGGTCAATAAAGTCATTATTGATTTCAAGTTGATTTTAAATCTAACTTGGAACTGCTTATAAATTATTGCAATAGTTATAAAATACCTTAAAATAAAATAAAATAAAATAAAATAAAGCGTACTAATAAATTAGATTGGCACAATGGAATGGTTTACAAACTTAGCCTAGCTTACTAACAAACTTACAAAGTTTACTTAGTCGATTTAGTTTATAGTCAATTTAGTTTTAAAAAATGTTTTTATTAATATTGAATAAAATAAATGATATGAAATAAAGTAATTTATATTTTATAAAATAAAATTATTTATGTAAAATATCAATAAAAGATTAAAAATAATTTTTAAAAAAAGAATTATCATTGCTGTTTTTTTTTATTATTATTGTATTATTACAGTTTGTATTTTAGGCACATTTTCAACCACAGCCAAATAATACAATAAACTCCAAGTGCCATGAGTACCTGTGGGTGCTTCTCATGGTCAGAGGGATCGATCGGGGCGTTGACATCTGAAGGTTTTGTGATGATGGAGAACATTTCACAGACACCGAATCTCTTCTGGACATCGTCTCAACTGTTGACCTCCTAAACACTTCCACCTCTGGCCTACAGCCTTCCACCTCCATCACTGCAGAGAGAGACACGACAAACAGAAGTGAAATAATTACACCACTTCCAAGTGTGATTCATACACTGAACTATTGCTACTCTACACCAACCACGTGTCGCAAGACTCGCAACAACATTCAAAATTTGTTTTCCTAGGTACAGACAAAATTTCCCTTCCCAAAATAGATCTTTACTCAACACGACAGAACCTGATTTTCAGCCAAGAACAATAAGAGACCAATGACGTGTGCCGAATCTGTGTAAGAGAGTGTTTAAGTCACACCTTTCACAATTGTTTGTTATTAATCTTTTATTCACTGTTGCTAAAGGAGACAGAATTGTTGACTGTGTCTGATCACACAAGAACTTGTGAACCAGGAAGCTGGCACTGAAACTCAACCAGTCACCTCTTAAACCAGAAAACACACACTCCATAATAAACAAATGCTTGTCAACACTTCTCAGCAAGTCTGTTTGTGTTAAGCACAAAGTGCTCTGACGTAGAAAATCAACATGTTCTAATATTCATGCAACTACACAAAGAAATCGCACACAATTGCTTTCTTTTCTGTCTCTAACACACTCAAACACTGTCTTGCACCTGTCAAATTAAAAGGGTGATGTCACTCTCGGGCAAATAAAGCTCCATTGTGCATGAACAAGGCTGCGGGCTCTACTTACATCATATAACAAAGAAGGTAAACCACACAGACCCCATTTTCATGCTCAAAGAGAAATTTGTGGATTTCTCTTAAACGTGTATCAGAAACCAGGTGACTACTACTTCAGAGAGGTTGCATGTTGAACAAAGTCAAAGTGGCGCACAAACAAACACGTTGGAGAAATGAAAGTGCAAGCCGTTATGCACCTGTTGCTCCGTCCATTGCATGACGCGCTGCCACACAAAACTCTTGTTTATTCTGCTTTGAACTGTTGTTTTGTCACCTAAAACGAGGCTATAGTAGGACTATAATATAGTGTAATATATAGCATTGCTCAACAAATGATGAGAACATCTGCCTTCCATCAATAAAAAGTAAACAAAATTAAATACTACTTGATAACACTTTATTTTATGTGGTCATTGTTACATATGTTACATGTACTTACCACGTAAATTATGCATAATTACATGCAACTAACCCTCAACCAACCCCTAATTCTACCCTACCCCTATAGTAAGTACATGTAGGTAATTAATATTACTCAGTACTTAAATGTATAATTACACTAACAATGGCACCGCAAATTGTGCCGACATAATTTTTGGCCAGGCTGTCATACAAAGAAATTATGAACACTCTAAAAATGCTGGGTTGTTTTAACCCAAATTTGGGTCAAATATGGACAAACCCAACCGTTGGGTTCAAATTGTAATTTAAAAATGTAACCCAAAGGCTGGGTTTGTCCATATTTAAAAAAGCATACATTGACTACAACATAATCAGTTTTTAATATTTCATAGGTCCTTGCTGGGTTGTTTCAACCCAAATTTGGTCAAATATAGACAAACCCAACTGTTGGGTTAAAAGAATGTAATTTAAAAATGTAACCCAACAGCTGGGTTTGTCCATATTTGAAAAGCATATTGACTACAACATAAACATGACTACAACATAATCAGTTATTAATATTGCATAGGTCCTTGCTGGGTTGTTTCAACTCAAATTTGGGTCAAATATGGACAAACCCAAATGTTGGGTTAAAAAAATGTATTTAAAAATGTAACCCAACGGCTGGGTTTGTCCATATTTTAAAAAGCATACACTGACTGCAACATAAGCATAAATTAAATACAACATAATCAGTTATTAATATTTTATAGGTTCTTGCTGGGTTGTTTCAACCCAAATTTGGGTCAAATATGGACAAATCCAACTGTTGGGTTAAAAAAATTTAATTTAAAAATGTAACCCAACGGCTGGGTTTGTCCATATTTGAAAAAGCATATTGACTACAACATAAACATGACTACAACATAATCAGTTATTAATATTGCATAGGTCCTTGCTGGGTTGTTTCAACTCAAATTTGGGTCAAATATGGACAAACCCAAATGTTGGGTTAAAAAAATTTATTTAAAAATTTAACCCAACGGCTGGGTTTGTCCATATTTAAAAAAGCATACATTGACTACAACATAAGCATAAATTAAATACAACATAATCAGTTATTAATATTTTATAGGTTCTTGCTGGGTTGTTTCAACCCAAATTTGGGTCAAATATGGACAAATCCAACTGTTGGGTTAAAAAAATGTAATTTAAAAATGTAACCCAACGGCTGGGTTTGTCCATATTTGAAAAAGCATATTGACTACAACATAATCAGTTATTAATATTGCATAGGTCCTTGCTTGGTTGTTTCAACTCAAATTTGGGTCAAATATGGACAAACCCAAATGTTGGGTTAAAAAAATTTATTTAAAAATGTAACCCAACGGCTGGGTTTGTCCATATTTAAAAAAGCATACACTGACTGCAACATAAGCATAAATTAAATACAACATAATCAGTTATTATTATTTTATAGGTTCTTGCTGGGTTGTTTCAACCCAAATTTGGGTCAAATATGGACAAATCCAACTGTTGGGTTAAAAAAATGTAATTTAAAAATGTAACCCAACGGCTGGGTTTGTCCATATTTGAAAAAGCATATTGACTACAACATAATTAGTTATTAATATTGCATAGGTTCTTGCTGGGTTGTTTCAACTCAAATTTGGGTCAAATATGGACAAACCCACCCGTTGTAAGTGTAATGAAAAAATGTAACCCAACGGCTGGGTTTGTCCATATTTGACCCAAATTTGGGTTAAAACAACCTAGCAAGAAGCTATGAAATATTAAAAACTGATTATGTTGTAGTCAACAGCTCTATTCGGACGGTAATTGTTTCTCGTGTGGTCATAAGGTATTTTCATCATTGATGGGCTAGTCAGTGATTTTATTGCCGTCCGAATCCAGAATGTCAGTGTTTTTCTCTCACCACCTGAGTAAAAATCCGAATTACCTACTGTTTTTAGACAAACACCAAGGTCGTGTGGTAATTTTTTTGCCATCCGAATCCACATCTCTGAGTTTTCAAGAATATATCACTTCACAATTTACTGTTTATATCCTTTTTGACCACTGCAGAGCACCGTACGGTTGCGCTTCGCGTGATTTGGATGCATTTTAAAGATCTCGACTTTTATTACTGAAAAGTTGGCAAGTATTTACAAGAGCAATATATTTAATCACCGCTCAAAAAAAAAAAAAAAATTAGAAAAAATTGAAATGGGCCGTTATTACAGCAGCAATATGTTAAAATAGCCAAGCAGCATTACGTTTACCTCATGTAAATAAGAGACTGTATTATTTCCGCTCATTTCCATGTGGAATAAAATGACATCCTTTATTTTGAGATCAAATACAAGACAGAAAACCATTTTAACTATAATGCGCGTCTCTATATCTTCCTATTTTTAAACAGATTTAAATAATGAAATAATAACTAGGATATTATTAAATTAAATATGCATTTATTATTATTATTATACCAAGCATATGACATTTCATTTACAGCAGACAATCATGTTATTGACCACGTGAGCAGCGCATTCCCAGGTGCGCAGGATCACAAAACTCGCTCCTCCACCGGGAATAAATCACCATCCGGATGCACGAGTTTATCACTGAGGTTACATTTATTTTTTGAGAAAGAAGTACCGTCCGAATAGGGCTTTTGTATGCTTTTTCCTGTGAGCTTATTTTTCTACACTTAATAATCATTAAAAAATAATGACATTGATAACAATGAGTAATTTGAACTTGTTCTATGTTTTCTTTATTCTTTTCACTGTCCTACAATTAATGGTCAGAAACAGTAGTTTTTTCAACATTTATGACATTCGTACTAACTAGAAAATACCATGTTATTCCCATGCACCCTCGAGTGCCGTGTATTACCTAAATTGGACCAGATTTTGGCATTGAAATGACCATGACCATGTAGCCATCATGGTAGGCTTATATTAAAGAAACCTACCGTTTTTTCGGCTATAACCTATTATAGCAGTTGTGTAATCAGAACTCATTAAGCAAATCATATTTCTTCTCAAAGAAATAAGTTTAATATACAATTAGGACATCAGGTATTTATGAACAGCTCAGTGTCGCAATTTAGATCATGAATCGGAGATTTTAGTTTCTGTTTTAATATGTTTGACATGCAGAGCCATTGAGTTGAAGTCATAATGTGTAATACAAAACAGTGTAAAAGACTCACCTACATGTACACTGTCCACTTGTTGTTGAACTCTGGTATCGGTATAAGTGCGACACAAGCAGAAGTTTGTAGAGGCTGTCATCCAGTCCAGCCGGCATGAGTAACATCCTCTTTACTCCAGTCGAGTTTCGTTTGAAAACACCTCACCTCGCTCGTGGGCGGAGCTCGTGAATGCACAGCTGCAGGAAGGGCAGGTAAAGTTCATGCCTACGCTTAACAGACAGGTAAGTGATGAGGTCATGCTGGTCTTTCTACTACTCATGTGTAACTTAGTTCTGCCATGTCCTTTTAGATTTTTTAAAAAGAGATGATTTATGGGCATTTAGGTCATCATTTACTCAGTCCAAACCTGTACAGGGCATAAAACCTGCCAATGGCCAATGACTTAAAGGGACAGCTCACCCAAAAATTAACATTTTGTCATCTGCTCCCTTATGTTGTTCCAAACCGGTATGAGTTTCTTTCTTCTGTTGAACACAAAAAAATACATTTTGAACTCAAAATGTTGGTAACCAGTGTTCTTTCCTACTATGGCTGCCATCAACTATCTGTGGTTACCAACAATCTTCAAAATATCTTCATTAGTGTTCATCAGAAGAAAGAAACTCGTACAGGTTTGGTGAGTAAATGATGACAAAATCCCTTTAAGAAACTGAAACTGTTTTTGCAAAAACATTCACAATTCTCTATTTTTTACATTTCAAGGCCACAGCTAAAACGACAAGCCTAACTAATATAAATTTGAAGACAAGTAAACAATCAGTAATAAAATAAGAGTGTAAGCAAAAGCATAAATAAATACAATATAACAAAGGTACAAATGAAATAAGCAGTGCTTTTCAGGTGTACATAGTCTTCACTGTATAAATTAAACATCCTTATTAATTCATCCTTAATGTTACAAAAGTTATTCAGTCAAAAGCAGAGAGTGATTTTTTTCTTCGTCCTTTGTTGTTTGATTAACGTTAAAAGCACAGACAGCAGCAGGAATATTAGGCTGCTGTCGCTTTAAGAGCGAATGCACGGATCTAATATACTGATACTTTACATATGCGTTTACTTTCTCAGCTGTTTCCGTTCTTAGGCACAACTGACTATGTTTACTAGGATACTTTAACATCATTTTGTGTGAATTTGTCCACTCAAGTGCAAGACGTGAAAGAGAGCTCAGTTTATTATCAGTTCAGTTTTGAGTCTTCTTGCGCTTGAATATTTAAATTGTGAAGGCTTAAACTTTCGTGTCGAAGCAACGCTGGCCTGTCAACTGTTCTGAGCATCATTCACGTTTGTTCAGGTTCATGCATTGTGAGTATTCATAAAAATGTTACCGGCCAACTGGTGTGTGACACCGTTTCATATACTGTTCATATACGAGTGTTAATTTTAGGCCCTGTCTGTATCTGTGAAATACAAAATGAGAAAAGCTGAAAAATGTCCATACAATGCAAGCCAGTGGGGTCTAATGTTGTTTTGAACTTCATTGACCTTTATTGTATGGACAAAACAAAGCACTATTTAAAATATCTTCTGCATTCCATGAAAGAAATAGTCATGTTTGGAACGACATGAAGGTGTTTAAATTATTAGACAATTATCATTTGTGAGTGAACTACCCTTTGAAGGTTGTCCTTTAAGCAAATTAATACTAATTCTATTTAAGGATGTGTCATCTACTTAAATTAGAAGAAAACATCTGGAACATAGGGATATAAAAATGTGTTAAGTGACACACCTTGACCCACATTAAGTGCCATGTCATAGGGAAGTTGAATCATTGAGCAACATTTCAAATACAAAAATGAATATACACTCACCTAAAGGATTATTAGGAACACCATACTAATACTGTGTTTGACCCCCTTTCGCCTTCAGAACTGCCTTAATTCTACGTGGCATTGATTCAACAAGGTGCTGAAAGCATTCTTTAGAAATGTTGGCCCATATTGATAGGATAGCATCTTGCAGTTGATGGAGATTTGTGGGATGCACATCCAGGGCACGAAGCTCCCGTTCCACCACATCCCAAAGATGCTCTATTGGGTTGAGATCTGGTGACTGTGGGGGCCATTTTAGTACAGTGAACTCATTGTCATGTTCAAGAAACCAATTTGAAATGATTCGAGCTTTGTGACATGGTGCATTATCCTGCTGGAAGTAGCCATCAGAGGATGGGTACATGGTGGTCATAAAGGGATGGACATGGTCAGAAACAATGCTCAGGTAGGCCGTGGCATTTAAACGATGCCCAATTGGCACTAAGGGGCCTAAAGTGTGCCAAGAAAACATCCCCCACACCATTACACCACCACCACCAGCCTGCACTGTGGTAACAAGGCATGATGGATCCATGTTCTCATTCTGTTTACGCCAAATTCTGACTCTACCATCTGAATGTCTCAACAGAAATCGAGACTCATCAGACCAGGCAACATTTTTCCAGTCTTCAACTGTCCAATTTTGGTGAGCTCGTTCAAATTGTAGCCTCTTTTTCCTATTTGTAGTGGAGATGAGTGGTACCCGGTGGGGTCTTCTGCTGTTGTAGCCCATCCGCCTCAAGGTTGTGCGTGTTGTGGCTTCACAAATGCTTTGCTGCATACCTCGGTTGTAACGAGTGGTTATTTCAGTCAAAGTTGCTCTTCTATCAGCTTGAATCAGTCGGCCCATTCTCCTCTGACCTCTAGCATCAACAAGGCATTTTCGCCCACAGGACTGCCGCATACTGGATGTTTTTCCCTTTTCACACCATTCTTTGTAAACTCTAGAAATGGTTGTGCGTGAAAATCCCAGTAACTGAGCAGATTGTGAAATACTCAGACCGGCCCGTCTGGCACCAACAACCATGCCACGCTCAAAATTGCTTAAATCACCTTTCTTTCCCATTCTGACATTCAGTTTGGAGTTCAGGAGATTGTCTTGACCAGGACCACACCCCTAAATGCATTGAAGCAACTGCCATGTGATTGGTTGATTAGATAATTGCATTAATGAGAAATTGAACAGGTGTTCCTAATAATCCTTTAGGTGAGTGTATATATGAGGGAAAAAATACTAATGTACAATTCAATTCCAAACCAGCCAGGAAAATGTTTTAAACTCAGAATATGTATAGTGAACATTAAAATTTGAAGATAACAAAATATTGCTATCCAGGATATACACTAAAAAAATAAGCCTTTAAGATTTTTACATTTCAATTGAAATAGTAAAATTCCATGAGATTAAATTGAATAATCCTTACATATTTTAATAAATGAACAATCATTAATAAATTATTCAATTAAAATATGTAAGGATTATTCAATTCAATCTCATGGAATTTTACTATTATTCGAAATGTGTAAATCTTAAAGGCTTAATTTTTTTTCAATTAATACATTTTCCCCCCTGCTGCTATAAAGAAAATTACATTTATGACAAATGACAAAATAAAAAACTGCAAAACCGGTTTTATCATAAATACATTCTTACCTGTAAATCTGTATATCATGGGCTCTTTCTAAATATATCATAGGGCAATTAATCTATCCGTTATACATTTCTACCTTAGAAAAATGTACCATGGTAACCACAGCTATTACTATTAATTTAATACAGGATCTCCTTTAAACAATAAGTTCTTAAAATCTGCCTATCCATTTAGACAATTGAGCACAATTTTTATATTTACAGTAACACAGTTCTTTATTTTGGTGGAAACGAACTATTTTTAACATTATTAATAGTAAAAAAAAAAGTTTGAGCAGCAAATCAGCATATTAGAATGATTTCTGAAATAATGATGCTGAAAATTCAGCTCTGCATCACAAGAATATTTTTTTTTATATATTCAAATAGAAAACAGTTATGTTGAATTATTTCACAAGATTACGTTTTTTTCTGATCAAATAAACATTCATGGTGAGCGTAAGAAACTTCTTCCAAAAGCATTAATCTTAGACTCCAAACTTTGTAACATTATAAATGTCTTTACTGTCACTTTTGATAAAAAGAAACTTAATTTCTTTAAAAATTAAATAAAAGTCTTACTGACCCCAAACTTTTGAATGGTAGTGTACCTTGCCATATATTTGAATCTCACTAAATGTTGGAGGAACATTTAAATGTTTAGCTAACCTTTAGCTTTGTTTGTAGTTAGCTTATATAAGATTAAATAAATTAATGGACACCATTATTGAAGACCCCTGACCTACAACACACAATTCAAGCAACCATTTCATTTGATCAACTCTAGATTAATCTTTGTGGAAATACTTTACAAACACTGGATTGCTCTCGTCTTTACACCCCGCAAGGTTCTCCAGGATGCACAAAATGAACATGACGAAACGTAATATATGACGTTTTTAATTCAAATCAAATCCAACAATTTGGTGGTAGGGGGAATGTTCAGCAGTCTGTGATTGTGCTTGGGGTTTGTGTGGCGGCTGGAAACAGGTAGTGTACAGTAGGAAACCAGAGATCTGCCCACAACTCCACTACCCACATTCGGACACATTCACAAATTAAAATATGGGACCTGAAAATAAAACAGCTTGAATTTCACATGACTCCAAAAGAACGATCAAGGATGGTGGTGGGGGAATCTGAGCGAATCGATCCTCACCTGATACAGGTTACAATGCATTTTTCCTAAAGATACAGGGCAGGTTTTTAATCTCAATGTAAAGCTCTATGTCTAAGTGTACGTGTTGTATATCAGCAGGCCTGTAATACTGGCGGAGGAGAGGTTATTTGGTCATCGCAGTGAACGGTTCATTACCGACAACCTTGGTTCTTTCTTCGCCATGTGAAAACCATGCATGGTGCAGTATGGAGCAAAAACAACGAGTCGTATTACAGTTTGTGAGGTGGAACGAGAAGAGGAGATGTGTGTGTATAAAAGGCACGCCAGGGGTCATTCCCAAACCAAGCAAACAGACAGAAAAGCCTTCATACACACATGAAACGATACATTCTTGCTAACGTGCATACTAAAGATAAATGCTTCACTATGCACACACACACACACACACACAAAAACAGTCTGAATCAGCAATGCCCAAACCTAAACGAATGAGGGGGAGGACATGGGATACCGAGTTCAGTCAAAGTCTGGGTCAGTACTGTAGCTGTGTGTGACTCGCTCTCTCAAACACACACACACACAAAACACACACACCTACCCATTCACACAACAAACACACGCACAGATTTGGAGGCTGTAGACTAGCTCATTTCTGATTTTTCAACTGATTGGAGAGCCAGTCCAGCCCCTCGTAGAGCCCGTCTCCGCTGGTAGCGCAGGTGGCCTGGATATACCAGTTACGATGACGGAGGGCGTGAAGGCCCAGTTTATCTGTAATCTCAGCTGCGTTCATGGCGTTGGGAAGGTCCTGTGATGGACAGGAGACAAATCCAATCAGAGATTCAAACCCACCACACAACATACACAAATCATGTAAAATCAACATGAAAGGGCATTCACAACCTATTTTACCTATGTAATGTGACATTTTCAAATTAATTTTATCCTGCAAGAAGCTCTAAGATTGTGAAAAGCAAACCCCCAAGTATTAATGTTCGTGATGATTTTTGTTTTCACCCTTAAACAAGTCTTTAGAAAACCATTTAGTTTAGGCAACATTTGCATCAGGGTATAATTTGGACAAATGTTGCCAAATTGCCATGCTGGGTAATATATACGCATCCACAATTCAGCACACAAATATATTTGAAAATAATACAGTAGTGGCCAAAGATGATGTCCAGCCAAGGAAAATTGACGACATCATCCTTTATTTAAATATTATTAAAACATGTGTTAAAGATTTTGTAAGCATATTGCATAGTTGTGCTTGGAGTCAATTGTTTTATTTGTTATAATAACACAATGAAAAATGTTGTGTGTAAATAATTTTTGGATAGACTGTCAAACAAAGAAATTATGAACTCATGCAAAAACAAGAGAAAACCAACGAAATATTAATAACTGATTATGTTGCAGATGTTGTCCTGTGAGAGTTGCCAAATAATTTTGTCAAATAAATACCTTAACCAAGTTTAGTTCTTTGTTCATCCCTCATATCTAAAATATTGGTAACCCTTTACAATAATGTTTCATTTGTTAACTTTAGGTAGTTAACAAGAACGAACAATGAAAAATATTTCTAAAGCATTTATTAATCTTATTTAATGTTAATGTCAACAACATTTAATAAAGCATTATTAAAATAAAAAGTTGTATCTGTTAACATTAGTTAATAAACCTGAACTAACATGAACAGTTTTTATTAATGTTAACAAAGATTAATAAGTGCTTGAACGAAATATTGCTCATTGCTAGTTAATGCATTAACTAATCTTAACTAATGTAACCTTATTGTACAGTGTTACCAAAGTATTAAAAAATAGAAAATATTTTCCTCATTTTTTGATCGATTAATCGAAATTGGAGGGTCATTAAAAAAAAAAAAAAATCACTTTTGGCCACTGTATATTCCAACCAGTAAGGATACAGTCATGGAAAATTTTAATACTGTAAAAAAAATATTCATATCAAAGCATATTCTAAATAGAATGTAGTCATTTTAATATCTCTTAATTTAAATGAGACAATGACAAAAAAGCTCAGAAAACACCTGATAAAAATGGAATAAATTTTGTATCAATTACTGAATAGGCTCTATTGAGTGAAAAGAGATTGACCCCTATTGCACAGCCGAAAAATGGTCTCAAATGTATGCATGTTCAAAATTTCAGAGCATGTCAGCTTTTCCCCTATCACAAGATATACAGAAATAAAAATATTTGATGTCAGAACAAACAGATAACTTGTTCCAAAAGTGTTAAGAATTGTGTCAGCTGGCTGGTGCCATTTTGTGCGACTTTAGCAAGATATGTGCCATCAGCTACTGTTATGTGTATTTTTACCCACATTTAGTGAAAGTATTATTTAATTTGCTAATATATTTAATTGCGTTATACAAATGTATGCTGGGTCTCTGAGGGTTAACATGTTTTTAATGTGGTCTGGCTTGAATTTTCTGCATGTCTTTTTAAAGATGAGAATATCATGCAACCTGTCCATGTTGGCATCTGTCCAAATTGACAAGCTTCTGAATTTGTCCAGTTAAATTTGTGCCAAAATCATGTAGCGTTTGATTGCACACAGTGCTTTTGATGTCAACAACAAAAGGGTAGCATTTCCTTCTCTCTTTTAAAGCAGACAAGTCAATTTATCTTACCACCATGACTATGCATGACAATATGGTTAGTTGCTTTTATTATTTGCATGTAATATTGCTTCAAAGAGCCCTGGAGAGATGAGCAATACTGCAGATAAGTGATGCTCACCTGTTTGTTTGCAAAAACGAGAAGGACGGCGTCACGCAACTCGTCTTCTGCTAACATTCTTGTCAACTCCTCTCTGGCTTCATTAACTCGTTCCCTGTCATTACTATCAACTACGAAGATCAGACCTGCCAACAGGAATATCAGGAAAATCATTACAATTATAATTGTAAATTCTCAAGCAAATTTGCATCCATTTTTACAGCAAAACACACTCATTTTGATTGTTTTTAACTCTCATACCTTGAGTGTTCTGGAAGTAGTGCCTCCAAAGTGGTCTGATTTTGTCTTGGCCACCAACATCCCAAACCGTGAAACTGATATTCTTATACTCTACCGTTTCTACATTAAAACCTGCAGGTGAAAAGAGGAGAAAATAACTGTAAAGCTTAAGCGTTACAGACACAAATTCAACACGCATACAGAAAAACACAGCAGATAATGTGAATGTAGCAACGTTGAGATGAGAACAAAAGAGTTTTGTGCAACATGATGCACAAGTCAAGGTCAAACAGTGAGAAATCAAGACAGCAAACACTGCCAAAAACAAATAACAGATGTAAAAACAGATGACGTCTTCAACCGTACCGATAGTGGGAATGGTGGTAACTATTTCTCCCAGCTTGAGTTTGTACAGGATGGTGGTTTTACCGGCGGCATCAAGACCGACCATGAGGATTCTCATCTCCTTCTTCCCGAATAAACCCTTAAACAGGTTTGCAAAGACATTCCCCATGCTTTACACTGCAAAATTAAGAGTTAAACATTTTTCAATTAAAAAGAAGAGGTTATACAGCACATAAGATACATAAAGTACATGCATTTCAGTGCTTTGACTTTAATTAAACAGTCCCATTTCAAAACAATACCCTGTAAAATTCATGCAATATCTTAAGACATACAAAACAGTCATACATTTTCATAAAGGTTCACAGGAAGAATAATCTGATAATATGACATAAGATATAGCTTTTTATTTTTTTAACGAATCAAAGTATACAAGTACAAACATCTGTCTTGGAAACTGGGATAGACAGTCTCTAGGCTTCAAAGCAGTTTTCAAAAACACATAAAAATAAGTCTAATGTCATTAAAATGACTGTTTATTATACAATATAAGGCACATTTCGTGAAATGTCTAATGAAAATGGACAAACGCCATCAGATGTGTATGGGACAGAGACTGTGGCAGACTATCAATGCGTCCATACTTAAACCAAAGGTTTATTAAGTTACTTTAAGACATAAAAATAGGATTAATTTAATATTTAAATTGCATAAAAAATAACATAAGTTGCAATACATTCTAATTGCGAGCGATAACCCTTATTATAAGAGCAGCATAGCTAGCTTTATCTACACTATTAACCATGAACAATTTTTAAGATGATTTTACAGACAGTTTTAAGTTGTAATACATAATTTTTGAGACGTGTTTTTTCTCAAACAAACAGATTTTATGGACCAATCATCTTTAGCAGATTAGCCGACTAGCTACACACAAGATAAGAGCCGCCAGCTGGTGCTTCAAATGACAGATTTTATCATTTAAATACGGATTAATCAATGACTAATGAGCTTAACGTAATCGTCAATAAGTGAACATGTTTATCATGAAGGCACCAAAATAAAATCACCTCTAAACCGGGGCTTCTCGAGCTTTATGTCTCCACTGCTGTAGCGCACCGCTGTCACTGCAAAATGGCGTATGTTGCAACTCAACGCACCGGCTAGACAGGTCCCGCCCACCACATAAAACAGTCCAATCAGGTAAGGAGAACAATGCGGAATCCCGCCTTCTGCAAGTGTGATCCAATCAGAATGACCGACAGATCCGGTTGGATTTGGGAAACGAGGAAGTAAGAACTTCCGATCTATTGTAGTGACAGTACAACGCCTTAATTTACATTGTAATAGCGTTAGTCTTAATGCACAAAATAAATGTATGTATTTTATATAAAGTATTGAGTATTTTCTTAAACGGTGTGTCTATGTATCTTTTAATATTGTCTATAACATTACAGTTAAACAGTGTTGTCTTCATAACAATAACTATAAATACAACAAATTTACAATGTACCTGTACAATTGCGCCAAAATAACTCTATAATTTGACACATTAGGACTGAATTCAATCCAATCCAACACAAGTTAATACACAAATGCATAAGTGAAAAATGAAGCAAGCATACAAATGAAAAGAATAAGGATGTATACAACTCCAGTTCTGTTTGTTTGTCACTTTTGTTAGAGTGCCAGTGTCGAGCAGGTGTCTGAATGTTCATCATATTCTTGCAGCTCTAATTTTCCATCTCTGACTCTCCAATCCCATCCGGGACTGCCGTCAGGAGCAGGAACACACTGCAGCCACATGCCCGACTCACACACTTCAGTGTCCGGAGACACCAGCCGCCCATCCAGGGTGGCCAAACTGAAGGTCCTCAAAGATATCTGTGACACAGACATAAACACAGACATAAGATTGATGCTCAATTTCATCAATTAAAGACAAGGTAGGCGATTTGTTCCAGAAACATTTTTTGTTATGCTGGTTGGAAGTCTCTTCACACCCTGATAGCAATCACTAAGTTAATAATGTATTTATATGTATATATATAATCTGTGGAAGGTTTCAATGGCGACACTATCAAGGCTAAAATGAATCTCCAGCAGTCAGGTGGTACAACTAGAGCTCTTTTAGTTGTTTATGTTCATTAGTATTGTAATGTTACGTGCTTTGAGACATGAGGTAGTTTAACGCAGTCTCTATTTCGCTATACAGTCGCTATTGCTAGCCTCTCTGAAAATTGCCTACCCTACCTTTAATAAAAATCTAATTAAATTGTTCATAAAAACATGATAAATATTACATAAGACAAATTGTGATGGAATCTTAAATGCATACTGTACATTACACACAAATCTCACCTGTTCACTGATTCCCACAGCAATGTGTCCGATTTTCACCTGTGGCCTCTCTCTGATCTTTAAACTCTCTCCACTTACATCTTCCACCCAAATATCCACGCCAAGACCTGCACACGCACAAATCAATACACACCAACATGACATACATAAGCACCTTAAATTGCACTATACTGATGAATCTTACCTTCAAAGTAGCAAGAAGGCGTCTGATCAGTTGACACCGACCAATCCACATTGAAGCTTTGATCATCTGCTGTGCTGCAGGAGGAGAAGACCCCTGAGCTAAAATCATCTGAGTCCTTTAAAGCAAGAACATGGGGTTCATTTGATGCTCTGGCACAATAACCTTCATAAAACACATTATGTCTGCATGTTCACCTCCTCACTAAGATCTTGCTCAGAGTCACAGCGGCTGGTGCAGGTGAGAGGTTGCAGTCCATGAGAATCAGGTAAACTTGGGCTTTTTTGTTCTGTGGAGAACAAAAGAGAACTCATCAACATTGCATACAGAATGCTTGACATTCACTTTGTATCAGAACATTTGAGCTACACTTGTTTGATGCACTGTGTTTGAGACACTGATACGCTCCAAAGGTGTATGTGAAACAAAACAAAACAAAAAAGCAAAATCTTAGGAACCAGAGGAACATTTAAGCAACTAACCCCAAGCATACTCTTTTCCTTATTCTTAATAATTTAGTTTTTTTAAAAAATAATTTTAGGTTGCTTAAAAGAACCTTTCAGTGAACAGTTCTTAAAAGAACCATTTTTTAGTGTGAAGAACATTTCGATAACCTGAAGAACCTTTTTCCACTATAAAGTAGCGTTTGTGCAATGCAAAGAAAACATATCCTACTTGCATAAATAACATATACTCTTAAATATAAAAGTTCTTTATTGGCATCTATGGTTCCATGAAGAACCTTTAACATTCATGGAATCATAGATGCCAATAAAGAACCTTTATATTTAAGAGTGTATGTTGATCAAGGATGTTGATTCATGAACTTATCTATACGATATGGCAAAATAATGGTCCTCGAGTTACAAAATTTCTTTCCACCAATCAGTAAACTCAGATCTTAAAGAGATAGTTCACCCAACAATGAAAATTGGCCCATGATTTACTCACCCTCAAGTCATCCTAGGTGTATATGACATTCTTCTTTCAGACGAATACAGTCTAAGTTATATTAAAAAACTTTAAAATGGCAGTGAATGGCAGTTTCTGTTTTAAAGTCCCTTTAAACTAAAACTTTAAGGGTTTTAACTATCCCTTTAAGGGTAGTGTTACTGTTCAGGTGTGGTCACATTAGCAAAAACAGGTCCATTGTCAATGACATAGCGACGTATGAAGCACTGAAGTTAGTTTCAAACCAAGCAGCTTTTGGTTTGTAAGCACGGCAAATTCACGTGACCAACTTGAACGTGAGCAAAATCTGCATGGGGAAACTTTGATGGCGCAGATTACTATTGGAATGACTGGATTTTGCCTGTGAAATTTCACAGAACAATGGTAAATGTGACCGCACCTTTAGAATTACGTACTGTATGGAGAAGAGAAGCTTTTCAATGAAATACACTTAAAGTTGGCCTTTTCTAAATGAACAATTCATCCATGCATTTTGTTTTTTAATTTTGAATCCCATAATTTTTAACCAAAATGTTATATCTCAATTTATGGTGTAGACTTTGGTGACGTGTGCTTGACTTCTCCAATCATTTAGTCTGCTTAAACCCCGCTCCACAATTGACCAAAAGCATAGAACCAGTAGCCATCCTGTAATTTTTTCTTTTTCGGTAATCCGTTTCACTCAGCTGTATGTCACAATACAGAATAAAAGATCTGTCACTACTATCGTTTCATTGCGACTTTAAATTTTGGTCTTTTCTAAACAATACTATCACATTACTTGAGAAGATTTTTTTTTAAAGATTTTCTTTTGCTGTTTTTGCCTTTATTATGGTAGGACAATAAGTAGACAGGAAGGAAAGTGGGAGAAAGAGAGGGGGACAGGATCGGGAAAGGTCCACAAGCCGACCTGAACTCTGCACTATATGTCTGCGCTTCATTTTGAAGAATACTGAATCTGTTTTTGTGCAAGTGAGATGAGTAAATGTCTGTTCAAATTCAGTCTAGAACTACAATAACCATCATGTTTAAACAGAGCACACAACGCCTCTGCACTTACTCAGATATTTTGTTGTAAATTAAAAGTAATGTGTTTCTTTGCTAGTTACTTGAAAAAAGTAATCTGATTACATATTGCATTAGTAGTAATGCGTTACCCCCAACACTGGTCGTTATATTTGTGGTATGTACTTCTCTATTCTTTTAATTTTAGAAAGATTTTTAAAACGATATCTTTATCATTATATTTACTGACCTTGGTGTGAACGGGCCTTTAGAATATAGTGCACAAGTTATATGGACTACTACTTTTTATCACTTTTGGAGCGTGACAGTTCACATTCATATAAGGCAAAGAAAAGCAGCATTCTCTTAAACCTTTTTTTGTTCCAAATAAGAAACTCATACAGGTTTGGAACAACATGAGGGTGAGTAAATGATGACAGAATTGTCATTTTTAAAAGGCATTTTTGTCCCTTTAAAGCCGAACAACTGAAACAAAAGTGTTATAATAGTACAGAATTGACTCTATAGAAGTATGTACAAACTGGAAACAATCAAATCAAGCTTACACAACCACCACTCACCACTCTTCCTCAGCATGACTGACTCTTCTTCAGACTCAGAGTAGCTGTCTTCTTCGCTATGCAGTTGAGCTTCTTTCGAGCGATAAAGTGTCTGGAGCTGCAGAAATGGTTCCCACTCTTGTGCACAATTGCTTCCCAGCTCTCGAAGACTCTCCAAATCACTCTCCACCTCTTCATCATCCACAAAGCTTCTGGTCTCTCCATCCCAGCTCTCCGATTCCTCTAAAAGACTTCTGTCATGTTCACCACATCCTCCAAACACAACTCTCTTTTCCATGAAATGATCAGTTTTGCTATCTTCAGCATCTGTTTGATCTGTCAGATTTTCGTTGATCTGTGATGTGTCTTTATCACAGATCTCTTCATCAGAGTCCAGCTCTCTGTCATCATCTGAATAGTTTTGTTCCTCATTATTTTCCTCCTCACCCCAGTATCTGTCCATCCAGCTGCTCGTTTTGTCTCTTGTTAGTTTGTTCACATCAGCATCCTCATCCCACTCGCTTTCCTCTGAATCATCCTCATTTGATGCCATCTGTCTCCATGTGCTCACCCAGTGGATTGAGGGTGCTGAGAGGTCTTCTGGGAAGCTAGGAGGCCGTGTTGTCCTGGTAGATTCTGGGGTTTTCGGGATGGATGGGACAGAAGACTCATGCAAGCTGACATTCAGACAGTCTTCGAATGGAGGTGCTGAATGTTGTTCTGCTGATGCTCCAGGCCCAGAGATCCCGCAAACTAAATGTGCATAAAATAAAGGGCTTAATGTATTACCGTTCAAATGTTTGGTGTTGGTAAGATTTTTAAATTAATACTTTTATTCAGCAAGGACACATTAAATTGATCAAAAGTGACAGTAAAGACATTTATAATGTTACAAAATATTTATATTTTAAATAAATGCTGTTTTGAACAATGTATTTATCAAAGAATCCTGAAAAAAAATTCTTGAGCAGTAAATCATCATATAAGAATGATTTCTGGAGGATCATGTGACACTGAAGACTGGAGTAATGATGCTGAAAATTCAGCTTTGATCACAGGAATAATTATATATTCAAATAAAAAACAGTTATTTTAAATTCAAATAATATTTCACAATATTACTGTTATTACTGTATTTTTGATCAAATAAATGCAGCCTTGGTGAGCAGAAGAGACTTCTTTCGTAAACATTAAACGACCTTACCAACCCCAAAAATGTATTTACAATATATACATATTTTATCACCATAAAACATTTTGAACCTGTTCTGAGTGCTTTAACAGTTTTCTGCAGCAGTTGGGATGCTGAGTGTCTCTCTCCCGGCTCCTTAACCAGTCCCCCTCTGATGACATCACAGGTCAGGGGGTCACAGTCAGGTGGAATCTCCCATAAAGGAGGGGGCTCACTCACGATCTGATAATCATAACACATTTCAACATAATTACACAGACAGAATACAGAGTCAAAGCACCAAAAGTCTTGAAAACACACAGATATTATGCATGTATATATTGCACTAGTCAATTTTAGTTTATCATGATCTTAAACATATTTTTAATAAATCTAAATCTTACGCTTAAATGTGTGAAATTAGGTTTAATCAGAATGTTTTGAAGTTTTAAAATTTGGTTATGCACCGATAATAAAATTGTCATGTTATGGATACAATCAATAGTATGGAAGCTTTTTTTCCACCAGTGAATAAAAATAAAAAAGTTAACTGCGACTTTATCGTTTTCTCGCAATTGCGAGTTTATACCCCGCAATTTTGACTTTATAACTCGCATTTGCAAGTTTATATCTCACAACTCTGAGAAAAGTCCGAATTGTAAGATAAAAAGTCGCAATTATCTTTTAAATTGTTTAAGTCTGTGGCAGAAACAAGCTTCCATACAATAGTCAATTAATAATCACTAATCAATAAATAACTATTTTAACTATTTATTAAAATTTTTCAATTATATATTTAAAAAATAAAATAAATAAATTATATATATGTATAATATTATTATTATTATATTATGTTTTTATTTTTTTTTCTGGACAAAATATATTTCAAATATATGGTAAATATATGTTGTAAACATTGCAGCTTTTTCAAATTGAAAACGTTTGTAAACATATTTTTGTAACTATAAAATATAGGTTAGTTCTAAATATAATAAAAAAATATATTATTAAAAATATTTTTTGCTATATGGGTTGTCTAAATGAAAGCCTAAAATCAATCAGTTTAAATTCTACAAATAAATGTATAAATTAAAGATTTACTTTAAGTGAGCGTTATGTCAAAGGAAAAGGCATCAAATGTCTTGAAAAATCACACATGATGCATAAATATATTGTGTCAGTCAAAAGTTTGGACAGAATTTTTTAATATTTGTTTTTTATATATTAAACATATGTTGATCCAAATCTCAAATTGTGCTTAAATGTGTAAAATTAGGTTTGTGGACAAATATACATTTTATGAAAAATGTATTTATTACATATATTGTACATATTTACCGGTATTTATTAAAATGTTAATAAATAAAGTGTAAGTAAATAAATAGATAAATCGACTTTACTATTACTCTAATATGTAGAAAATTGTCATAATTAAGAATGAGGAGGTGTGTCACTTTTGGCTAGTATTGTCTAATAAGGTGACTTGCTTTCTAAGCAACACACACACAGACTGCGTGCTCACTTCACCTTCAGATAGAGGGGATGAGGATAGTATCGTGTCCAGGGCTGGTGTCCATTGAGCATGTGCAGTAACATACAGCAGCTGCTCCAGACGTCAGCTTTAGCAGAGCGAGGGTCGCCCTTCGCCACCTCTGGAGGCATATGGGACTCAGTGCCACGCAGAATGTTCCCTGCACACACCACACACACTGTATCTATTATTATGTATCAGTAGGCATGGATGCATGCTGGTGTGTGTGTGTGTATAGTCACCTCTGAAGGTTTTGATGCTGTATCCGCCATGACTGAGTGTCTCAGAGAGCCCAAAATCACACAGAAAACACTGTCTGCCATCCTCAGACAGCAACACGTTGTCAACTACACACATGAATTATATCAGTGCACCAATCAGTGCCGTTTTGTACTAAAAATCCATAACAATGACCGTGCCACAAACCTTTCACATCAAGGTGTACGACACGTCTGCTGTGCAGGTGTTCGAGAGCCTGCAGCACCTGAGAATGATAATACAGAGCCAGTTCTTCAGAGAGTCGACCCCGCACTCTCAGCAGCTGAGCTAGAGAACCTAGAGAGAGAGAATTGATTGGCTCAAATATGACTTGACTTGCTTTTTAGAGGCTTCCACTGGTAAAAGTGATCACCTCTTTTCAGGTCCATGAACAGAATCACATTGGGTCCTTCTCTCACGGCTCCATACAGCTGGAGGACACGAGGAGACTCCATCCTGGTCCATGTTTCTACTTCCTCCCACCTAAAACTACAAAGGGGAATCTTCACAAGAGAGCAATGCATTGGATCAGTAAAGGAAAAATCACAGAGAGTCACAGGAAATGGTTTTAATGCAATTCAAAAACAACTTTGTCTGAATATAGTGCATGCAATCAAGAATATTAGGAGATATTTTGGCTTACACTCTTAAAACTGAAGGTTCCAAAGGGAATTTTAGTAGAAATGTCAAAGAACCTTCCAGTGAACAGTTCTAAAAGGAACCCTTTTTTCTTAGTTTGAAGAGCATTGCAAAATTCTAAAGAACCTTTTGTGGAATGCAAAGTGGATGTTTAAGGTTCTTCATGGAACCATCAATGCTAATAGAGAACCTTTAAGAGTGTATTTTAATATATGAGCCTGAAATGGATATTCACCCTCTTAGCGGCACATGTAAATCCTGTTTGTTTGTCCCGAATGCTGAAGACGTCTCCATAAGATCCGTTTTGAATGTGGCGAAGAAGTGAGTATTCACGACCCTCTCGATATTCTGAGTTTTTCACCTGGAGGAACTAAGAAATAATGTGCACCATGAAAACTTCTGTAAATTACTGTATGACTGTATATGCTGTAAATAATAAAATATATATAAATAAAAAGTTTATCTGCCTGGCTAAGATTTACCAAAATGATCAGAACTGTTTTGTTTTGAAATTGCTAAAAACTAGGTAATAAAATCATAAAATATTCACGTTATGGCCAATAATTAATAAATTAAAATTCTTAAAATAAAAAATATAAAAAACATATAATGTATATTTTATATATTTAAAATATGTAATATAGATTATAATTTTTTCCTAGCCAAAATATATGCTAAATATATGTTGCAGGCACAAAATGTACTACAATGGGCAAGAAAACATTTCCAGCCCTACAATACATTGAGTAAATGCAAAATGTTTTTTGTAAATATATTTTGGACAATATAAATATATTTAGTTTGACAATAAATAAAAAAAATATGAGGAAATATAACTAAAACGTATTGATGTAAATATATTTTAAAATATATATTAGAAATATATTTTTGTATAGTTAATATAGTATAGAATATATAAAGATATTTTAAAATATCTGAAAATGTTTTTTTTTATTTATTTATTGACTAAATTATAATGAAATCATATAAATTAAAGATTAACTTTAAGTGAGTTTTATATGACAACGGTTATCTAAATGAGAATGAACAATTAAATATCCAATATCAGGCAAAACCGTATTATTTTGCCCACTTTATGTACAGTATAAAAATTCACATTTGTATCTTGTTGTCAAGCTGCATTAATGTCACACACCTGCTTAGGGTGGAACAGAAACCCCTCGTTTACATTCACTTTCTCTGTGTCTTTCTCCTGTGTTACTTCTTTAACCATTTTACCGAAAAATTCAGAGAAATGCCAACGGTCCGTTTGAGTTACAACGCCCCACAGTTCACCCGTTTCCAGTTTAGAGCAAAACCTTGCAATGGAAGACTCGGAATTGCTCTCTGTGTCGCGACAGATGTCTTCAAATGTACGTAGAGCATCAAAACAACCTGGCAAAAACACTTCAGGGCATCCGTCTGGGAATCCTATGCCACCAAGACCCTCTAAACCACAGCTGTCTGAATCTGAGCTGCTTGTTTGTCTGTCCGTGTTACAGTCTGTAGTGTAGCATGAACTCTCAGAGCTGTAGCTCAGTCTAGATGAAGCTGAACCCCACTCCGCCTTGACTAGACTGTAACAATGGTCGGTTTCTGTGCTCCTATCCCAGTCTGTGTAAATACAAGTCAAATTAAAGTCAAAATCATCTATGAATGACCCAAAGCCATCAGCGTTCAACCTGGAAGTATAGCGGGAATATCCAGAACCTGCTGTAGCTTCTATACTGCAACCAGGCATGTCACTCGAGATGTACAAATCACAATCTGAGTCTTCAGATTCTTTATCAAAGCCATTCCAGACAGATACAGGGTCTTGTTCATTGCATGTATCAAGGGTATTGAGGGTATTACAGTCAACTGAAGTAGTGTAGCAAGAAGAGTCGCATCCCTTGATGCTCTCAGCGTAAATATACTCAGAGTCGAAGTTTGACTCCACACCGCCAGATATCGAGCTGCGAGACTCAAAGGTAGAAGGGAAGTCGACCTCCAGCCTGTGAAGACATAATCTGGAAACGCCAACATCCTGAGGACATTCCCACACATGGAAATCTGGAGTTTGAGAGATCTGCTGAGGTTGGGACAAACGCTCTGGTGTTGAGGAGCTCTTCTGGTCAGAATCAACAGGAGCATTTCTTCTCGTTCTTGCTCTGCCTTTTCTACACGTTTCCCTTCTCTTCTTCATGTCTTCAATCTCTGTTCTGCGTCTCCTGTGACGTTTCCTGAAGCAGCAGGATGTAGCTTTCTTCTCTCTCTCACTTGAGTCATCTGACCTTTGAATTACCACAGAAAACACCCCAGTTTAATAAATAAATGGAACCGTAAACGTGTAATTTAATTGTAAGTCACATTGTGCAAACCTGTTGCTGATGCACGACTGGATATTGTTGTCTTCTGTACTTGTAAAGCCAGACAATTGATATTCCTCGCCTGTAAATACACGTAAACATCACTTAAAAACATATGAATATTAACACATTAACATAAAATCTACAACTACAACAACTTCCCATCCAAAACAACCTCTAAAATGCACCATCTCTCACAAAAAAACAGTGCTGTCATTGTTAACTAAAACGAAATCATTTTTATTAATTGAAATGAAGCTAAAATAAAATAGACCTATGATAAAATATTAGATGAAAAACGTAAAAAATAAAAAATAAAATTTGAAATAAAAAAAATAAGTTAATTAATACAACTAAAATGGAAATAAAAATAAATTCAAGCAGAATAGAAATATTTACTGAGGGTACGTTTACACAACAACGATATAAAAATGGTAAAGTTCGACCTGTGAACTCTGGGCACATCGATCAATCCCACCTTCAGTGAGATGTGTCATCAGTCGATGTCACTTCCAAGATTAGACATTTAAGTTTATCTTTTCTTCAGGCGTTTTCAACGCAAGTTTATGTTGTTGTTATTCTGTTTTTGACACAAAAACATGATATGCTCTCATTGTGTGTCTGATAGTTAAAAAAATTGGACATGAACGCCCTCTCAAGTCAAAATTTTAATATTTATGTAATCACGACTTTAGAAGTGGCAAGCAGAAAATTTAAGATAGCACGTGAAGGCACTTCTAGGAAATAACATCTGAAACGCAACTCGAAGTCGGACATTCAACGTGTGAACTCGGAGTACATCGATCAACCCCGACCTCAGCGAGATGCATCATTTGACGTTACTTTCAAGATGTCGTCAAGTCCTGCTTCCAATGAGCATAAACGTAAAAACTAACTTTAACAGTAGACATTAAGTTGTAATATGCCTTCGTTTTTGTTTTTCGTCTGCTGTTTTAAAAACAATTTTATGTTATTTTTATTCTGTTTTGACACAAAACCTCTATATGCGACATCATGTGGTCAGCCTGAACGTGACCTCAGATTGACTGAGGTCTGAAGTGGGACATTTAATTTGGGATATTCCCACATCCAACCTTGTCTGGAACACAGCATCAGTTGGACATTTATGCTGCCTTCACGTGCTATCGGAATTATGGTAAATAGTTTCCTAGTTTAAAAAAAAATTGGACATGAATGCGCTCTCAAGTCAAAATTTGAATGCAAATCACGACTTAAGGCAGTGTTAATTGAAGGCAGCATTAATTTGATTTTCCCACCAACTTGGGATATTTGTCGGGAACGAAACATAATATGCATGTGCATAACAGTTTACACAGATTCGCGTTTGCAATAAGGGTATGTTTACACGACAGCGATGTACTAAAACAGACGAATATGCGAAAATGACTAAAATGGCTGTATTATGCATGCCAGGCCAGTAGTTGCAGATTTTGCTTTGTCAATCACACCCCGTGAACACGTAACACGCATGCGCATGACGTAAGAGTTTCCACAGATTTGCGTTTTTGTAGTTTACACGTAGACGATAAAGCTATCGTTTGCAAAATGTTGCGTTTTCAGACCCCTAAAACGCCGTTGTCACGTAAATGAACATTAAAAAGTTTTTAGTTGAAAACGGTGTCATGTAAATGCCAAAAGACAAAGACCGTCAATACTACAACGCTAATAGATGGCTCTTGGAAGAAAGTTTAATCTAAGAATATAAGACCCCCTTCTATCTAAAAAGTGGTTGACATCCTCTCTTGAACCCATTAACCTTTAAAGTGAGTGGCTGTCCTCTCTCACCCCTTGGCATGATGTTTGATATTCTAGTGTCTTCTACACCCACTGTCTGTTCCTTTAAAGCTCTTGGCTGAAGTTCAGGCTCCTCTCCACACTCTGTGCCTGACGTCGAGGTCCCTTCATCCAGATAAACCAGTGTGGACACCTCTGTAAGCCTGCTGGAGCGAGACATGGTCGGTATCGCCATTCCTCTGTCGTCTCAACTGAAGAAATGAGCAAAAACGGAGGTCAGTAAGATAATGAGGGCAGTTTTCACCATCACTTTCTTCACACTTCCTGATACACAAACACACTCTCAGATTGAGTGTTCATTGGAGAGCAGTTGCTGAGGTGTATTAATAGCAGTGACATTTTGGCACGTTTGAAGCTGCATGTCTCTCGCTTCCCTTCAGCTGTCCCAGTCTCTCCCTTTCACACTTTCTCACACCGGATCATTTATCAGAGTCCAACATTCTTGCAATTTTTGTCATTCTCTTTACAGTCTCAATTGAATTTTGATTTCCACTTAGTATTTGCTGTATAATCAAACTTTCATACAGTGATTTAGTTCCTTCGCTACCTCAACATAATACCACATGCTCAGAATGCCTTCATTACAGACAGAATTCACACCTATCAGCTCCATAATCAGCACACAACAACAGTTGAGTTATGCAAGAACTACAAGTTACACTACAGTTCAAGAGTTTGGGGTCAATTAAGATTCTTTTTTAGACATTCAGCATTAAAAAGATTAGTAAATTCTGCAATTTTAAACATTCTATTAAAGAATCATAAAAGTTTTCACATGAATATAAGGCAGCACAACTGTTTTCAACTGATAATAATCAGAAATGTTTCTTGAGCAGCAAATCATCATATTAGAATGATTTCTGAAGGATCGTGTGACACTGAAGACTGGAGTAATGATGCTGAAAATTCAGCTTTGATCACAGGAATAAATTACATTTTACAATATATTCACATAGAAAACAGATATTTTGAATTGTAAAAACTTTTGAATGGTCCAGCACATGCACTCAGATTTAGCTGAGATCTATTTTTACAAACCCACTTGCTTTAATTCAGCTCACACCGGTATACTAAAGTTGTTCCGGTCAGATGTTGTGCAAGTTCTCAAGCGGTGACACACAAAATGTCAACGTACCAGAAAAATCAGCCGGGACAGAGTTCTGGAAATCTGCAAGCTTTCTTGTTTTCTTCCTTCGTCAAACAAATTTTATTTTCAGCTCTTGTATGGCTTCAGCCGAATGGTAACAGTGTTTTAGCCGGTCTGAGTGAGACCTCAAACACACACAGAACGGCAAGCTGTGAAACATGAGTCCATCAAGCAAAAGCTATTTGGAATAACGGTGTCAGCCTCTCTGATTGGTTAAAGGCATTTACATGCCTATTCCAATACTGGTAAAAATTCAATCACATTGCAGTGATGGATCTGCCAACATGCACCATGGAAACAAGACAGAGTTTATCAAAACAGTCCGATGAGACATGAATGAGTCAACGTGCAATCTATTTTAAAAGTATTTATTTCCTGGTATAATTAACCAAAGACAAACTAATCCACTTCAACAAACTCAAAATCTCAAAAAACAACCTCATTGTATCACAGGTAATCAGCAAGCAAATTTATTTGACCATTCTGTAAATTTTAAAATAACATATGTAAATGTGAGAATGAAACTTGCATTTGAATATAAACACTTTCAGGCATTAAGGAAAAACTTAATGCACGCAGACAGCTTGGAACTTTTCAAATGAAAAAGCAGATAATTCTCCTCGACAAAGCGGAGTCAACCCTAGTCTCTTAGTAAAATATAGCGTTAAATGCTTGGCAACATCCATTCTTGTTACGTGCCAATTGCAGTTACAATTCCGGAACAAATTTTATAGATTAAAATTTGCTCGTCACATTTTAAAATCACTATAAAGTTGCTTTTGTGGTTGATGCACTGGACAGCAGTTTTAGGTTTAGTTCACTGCTGACACATTCAGTTCTGATTCTCAGTAGCTTTTCTCCCTTACGGTGATATCTGTTCTTAGATTGTGTGGTAATCAGCAATACAATTTAAAATGCATAAAATAAACATCCTCTAACATTGCACATGATTGACTTCAGGTATAATTTACTTGGCTTTGTATGTCACTAATGATCATTTCCAATGTCTTGTAAATCACTTCTATAAATCAATCTTTAGCAACTAAGAAACATGTAGAAGTTGAGACTTGAAAGTGAAATAATAACATTCAAAATGTGCATTGTTAAGGGAAACTGACAACAAAACCAAAGTCAATTTAAATCAAATACTAAAAAGTCTCTCAGTGTATCCTGCTCAAGCGTAAGGCTTGGTATGTTTTTATTCTGGTAAAAACAAAACATTAAAGAAAAACCATAATGCATAGTCCCTTGTCTAAAGAGGGCATCTTAAAAAGCAATGCTTTATGCAACATGTCTGAGTGCTTGAGTGTGTATACAGATGTGTATGTGTTATTCAGTGTCAGTCTATGGTTCTTCACTTAAAGAGAATTATCCCACCACGTGGCTGTGGATGCTTTAGTGCAACCTTGCACTTCCAGGTCACATTTGTATCCAATAGGGCAACAGTGCTTCATGTCTTCACAGCACACTGCCTACAAAGAGAGAGAGAGAAACATCTGTTAAATGTTTGCATACTTCAGTGAAGATGCTATCAGTAGTACAGATTTTACTTTATGCATGCATATTTCCGTAAACACAAAAATAAATAACCAAATAAATCAAATACATTTCAGTAAACAAAAATAAAAACAAAACACAAATAACAAATACATAAACAATAAAAAAGAAACAAAATAAAAATAAATACATTTCAGTTAACAAAAAAAAGAATAAAATAAAGTAATTTAATTCAGTAAACGAAATAAAATATAAAAATTCAAATAAACCAATAATATAATAAACCAATAAAAACAAATAATAAATATACATTCATTTCAGTAAACACAATACATGAGTAATTTTTATTTGGTTATTATTTATTGAAATTATTTTTGATATATATATATATATATATAAAATTATAATTTTTTTGTTTGTTTGTCTTTACTTAATTTTATTCATTTATTTGGTTAAGTAAAGACCAAGTTAAGTAAACAAATTACAGTAAGCAATAAAAATAAGTATTTAATATATTTAATATTTTTAATAATTACAAAACAAAAACAAATTTCAGTAAACAAATAAATTAAATAACAAATAAAATGTAAAATTAAGAAATAATTTAACAAAATGCATTAAACATAAATAAAACACATAATAAAAATGTAAACACATAAAAAATACATTAATAAAACAAATAAATATACATTTTAGTAAACTACATGAACAAAAATATATTAAAGTAACAGTGATAGTGATGCTTCCTTTTTGCGAGCAGCACGAATATCAGAAATCAAAGAAAAACAATCACTAGATTTCATACCTCTTTATATGGACAGCAGGCCCATGTGGAGTCTGATAGTCTACAGCAGGTCTGTGTCTTTGAGCAGCGCATCGATGCATCACACAGCACCTCCTCTTCTAAATGGGTATCTGTGCGTTTGTGTAATTGTGTCAGAGGAACACTGCGCGCGCCGGACGCTTTAACGCAGGTTCCAGATTCGAGGTTGCAGGTGTAGCCCTGTGGACAGCAGTGCTCATGGTCCTCACAGCACACAGCCTGCAGAGAGAAAACACAGCCTATCAGTGAAGAGCACACAAACACCCCTGCATAAAGAACATCAAATGAATGCAAAACACATGAAAACAAACCCTGTGGTGCTCAGAGTACTCAAACTAAACTCAAAGTCAGATGAAAACAACTGCTAAAGATCTCAAGAACACACGTATAACTAATAGAATAAAGGTGTTTTAATCCATAAAGTCTTTCAATTATTGTAATAAACATGTAAAGCTATTTAACCCTGTAACATTTGCATGATATATGCAGAGACAGTAGAAGAAATAAATGCATACGGCAAAGCACATTCCCATTTACACCTGGTGTGTTAATCCGTCTCTTTTGTCCACTTTCAAACACTTCTGTCCTGATTTAATTGAGGGGAGGGTCTATGGACGGGTAAATGTTTGGGTTTTTCCAGATCTTTCAATCGAATGGACGAAATAAGCTTGCACAAATTTACATATGAATGCGACCAGAGACAACGGAAAAACAGCAGCTGGTCTGACAGCCGCAAGACCAGCCAAACGCTGAGAGTGTGTGTTAGAAATCAGGAATCATGAGAGAACATTGTTCTTGGCACGTTTTTCATCTTCAAACCCAACTTCGGTCTTCATCCGGCAAAGTGTAAATCCTGCCTGTCTAGCGCGATTCCCAAAATGTTTACGCGTTAGATCAGTAGGCAGAGAGTAGGCATCTTTTGTGGCTGTTCAAACACATTTGACCACAGGAGTGTTTACACTACGAAAGCAATCTGGTCGAATGTGTTTGCCTACCTCTGGAAGTGGTCGAAAGTGGACAAGCTCAAAATGTTTTAACCACGTTTACACCTGTATTTAGCGTCGTCCACTTGTGATCCGATCGACCAAAATGCATCTTAATACCAGGAATAAACGGGAACAAAAAGACTTACCTTGACAAGAGGACAACATCCCCACCCCCCTGTGGATAATTTGCAACAGGTAGAACCAGACGCACAGCTCGTCGTTGAATCGCACTTCACATCTTTGTCTCCAAACAACACCTCTGACCCCCTTGTGACCCTGGCCTCTTGTTTTGTGTACCAGGGGATCTCATGGTAGCCTTTAGTGCAGGAAGTTTTCTCCTCATTGCATGTGTAGCCTCTAGGGCAACAGTGATCTCCATCCTTACAACACACCGCCTTAAAGAGAGGAGATGATATAGTGTGAGAATTAATTCCTTCACTACATTCATAATGGGGTACTATATACAGACTGCAAATGTTTCTTAGGAAAGCAGTACAAAATGGGCAACAGTAAAAAATTCAAATGGCATGATGCTACATTATGTTGCATGTTTATTGTATCTTGGAAATACAATTATTTTTATTTTGCATTTTAATCAAAGCAAATAAAATAAATACATAAACAAACAAAAAAATAATAACTATAAAATAACTAAAATACAATTAAACAAACTAATAAAATAAGTAAAAATAAATAAATGCAAAAATTAAATAAAATTACTAAATAAATTAACTAACATATATATATATATATATATATATATATATATATATATATATATAACATAGAAATAAAATAAATGTATAGACATTTAAATAATGAAAAATAACAAAAAATTACTAATAACTATAAAATAAAGAATTAAATAAAAAATACAAATAACTAATGACTAAACTTACAAATAGTCACTAAAATTTATAACTACATATAAATTAATTTAAAAATAAAATAAACGTATAGAAATAAAAAACAATGAAAAGAAACAAATTACTAACTATAAATTAAATAAAATAAATAAACAAAAATAACAAATAAATAAAGTAGTGTCTATTTATATACACACTCACCTAAAGGATTATTAGGAACACCATACTAATACTGTGTTTGACCCCCTTTCGCCTTCAGAACTGCCTTAATTCTACGTGGCATTGATTCAACAAGGTGCTGAAAGCATTCTTTAGAAATGTTGGCCCATATTGATAGGATAGCATCTTGCAGTTGATGGAGATTTGTGGGATGCACATCCAGGGCACGAAGCTCCCGTTCCACCACATCCCAAAGATGCTCTATTGGGTTGAGATCTGGTGACTGTGGGGGCCATTTTAGTACAGTGAACTCATTGTCATGTTCAAGAAACCAATTTGAAATGATTCGAGCTTTGTGACATGGTGCATTATCCTGCTGGAAGTAGCCATCAGAGGATGGGTACATGGTGGTCATAAAGGGATGGACATGGTCAGAAACAATGCTCAGGTAGGCCGTGGCATTTAAACGATGCCCAATTGGCACTAAGGGGCCTAAAGTGTGCCAAGAAAACATCCCCCACACCATTACACCACCACCACCAGCCTGCACAGTGGTAACAAGGCATGATGGATCCATGTTCTCATTCTGTTTACGCCAAATTCTGACTCTACCATCTGAATGTCTCAACAGAAATCGAGACTCATCAGACCAGGCAACATTTTTCCAGTCTTCAACTGTCCAATTTTGGTGAGCTCGTGCAAATTGTAGCCTCTTTTTCCTATTTGTAGTGGCGATGAGTGGTACCCGCTGGGGTCTTCTGCTGTTGTAGCCCATCTGCCTCAAGGTTGTGCGTGTTGTGGCTTCACAAATGCTTTGCTGCATACCTCGGTTGTAACGAGTGGTTATTTCAGTCAAAGTTGCTCTTCTATCAGCTTGAATCAGTCGGCCCATTCTCCTCTGACCTCTAGCATCAACAAGGCATTTTCGCCCACAGGACTGCCGCATACTGGATGTTTTTCCCTTTTCACACCATTCTTTGTAAACTCTAGAAATGGTTGTGCCTGAAAATCCCAGTAACTGAGCAGATTGTGAAATACTCAGACCGGCCCGTCTGGCACCAACAACCATTCCATGTTTAAAATTGCTTAAATCACCTTTCTTTCCCATTCTGACATTCAGTTTGGAGTTCAGGAGATTGTCTTGACCAGGGCCACACCCCTAAATGCATTGAAGCAACTGCCATGTGATTGGTTGATTAGATAATTGCATTAATGAGAAATTAAACAGGTGTTCCTAATAATCCTTTAGGTGAGTGTAGTATCTATATGAAAACAATGACCACCAGCATCAATAGTCTGCCACAGTATAGATGTATGAGAGTATTTATTGCATATATATGAAAATATATATTTTAGGCTTTTTAAACGTACTGTAATATATGTGTACTATATGTGTGAATTATCTATCTGTAGCTGAGTGGACTGAGTGGTCATTTAAGGCTCACATGTGGCATTTACATTGTGTTATACAGTGAATGGTTTAATATTGCATGTCTAACCTTTGGCAGTGGACAGCAGCCCCACTTGCCGAGATTGCTCATAAAGCAGCAGGTGTCGTCTCTTGGACAGCTGGTATGAGCATCACACATGTGTCTGTCCACTGGATCAGCCAGTTCTGGAGTATTATCATCAGACTGCTGGCCCAATCTCAGTGCAGACTCCTTCCTGAACCAAGGCATGCTGGGAAGGCCAGTACGTACACAAGTTTTCTCTGCCAAGTCACACTTGTAGCCTTGCGGACAGCAGTGCTCCTGGTCGGCACAGCACACAGCCTACAATATTAAAATATCCACATTGGCAGCTATTTATTACAAGATTGATATGCAATTATTTCTATTAATCAGCCTGTCATGCAATTAATTTCATTAATTTATGTTTTAATATATACTCTATATTCAGTGTACACATCAATGCAATTATGCAATTGCATTCTCTGTAAAGGACACATGCAATGCTGTCAATAACAGCATAATTAACATAGTAAGCACCCTACCTAGACAGTGTCATATGTCATTACAAGTGCAAGCATGTGTGCACACCTGTGCTTTAGAGCTTCAGGCCTAAACCATTGTTGCTAAATGTGTGTTTACCTGTGGCATAGGACAGCAGGCCCATGCCCCTAAGGTTAGTCTACAGCAGGTCGTCCCTGTTGGACACATCGATGTCTCGTCACAGTTTTGGTTCTGTGATGGCAGGGTCACTGCGGCGATCTTCTTCACCAAAGGCACAGAAAAACGGAGACCCTGATCGTTGGCACTGTCACAAGTGCTGGCGGCCAGATTACACACAGTATCGTGGGGACAACAGTGGAGATGGTCCTCACAACACACTGCCTAGAAATTAATAAATGTAAAATGAATAAATATTTGTATTTATTTAAATAAATACTGTTTATAATATAAATAAATATTATATGTATTTATTTTGCTTTAAATGTATATTTATCTGTTATTTTATTTTAATATATTATTTTACTAGATTTTTTTTTACATATTTCAAAATAAATATTAACATTTAAATATAAATACACACACATATACGTGCGTGTAATTATATATATATATATATATTAGTGTATGTATATGTATGCATGTACACATATATACACTCACCTAAAGGATTATTAGGAACACCATACTAATACTGTGTTTGACCCCCTTTCGCCTTCAGAAATGCCTTAGTTCTACGTGGCATTGATTCAACAAGGTGATGAAAGCATTCTTTAGAAATGTTGGCCCATATTGATAGGATAGCATCTTGCAGTTGATGGAGATTTGTGGGATGCACATCCAGGGCACGAAGCTCCCGTTCCACCACATCCCAAAGATGCTCTATTGGGTTGAGATCTGGTGACTGTGGGGGCCATTTTAGTACAGTGAACTCATTGTCATGTTCAAGAAACCAATTTGAAATGATTCGAGCTTTGTGACATGGTGCATTATCCTGCTGGAAGTAGCCATCAGAGGATGGGTACATGGTGGTCATAAAGGGATGGACATGGTCAGAAACAATGCTCAGGTAGGCCGTGGCATTTAAACGATGCCCAATTGGCACTAAGGGGCCTAAAGTGTGCCAAGAAAACATCCCCCACACCATTACACCACCACCACCAGCCTGCACAGTGGTAACAAGGCATGATGGATCCATGTTCTCATTCTGTTTACGCCAAATTCTGACTCTACCATCTGAATGTCTCAACAGAAATTGAGACTCATCAGACCAGGCAACATTTTTCCAGTCTTCAACGGTCCAATTTTGGTGAGCTCGTGCAAATTGTAGCCTTTTTTTCCTATTTGTAGTGGAGATGAGTGGTACCCGGTGGGGTCTTCTGCTGTTGTAGCCCATCCGCCTCAAGGTTGTGCGTGTTGTGGCTTCACAAATGCTTTGCTGCATACCTCGGTTGTAACGAGTGGTTATTTCAGTCAAAGTTGCTCTTCTATCAGCTTGAATCAGTTGGCCCATTCTCCTCTGTCCTCTAGCATCAACAAGGCATTTTCGCCCACAGGACTGCCGCATACTGGATGTTTTTCCCTTTTCACACCATTCTTTGTAAACTCTAGAAATGGTTGTGCGTGAAAATCCCAGTAACTGAGCAGATTGTGAAATACTCAGACTGGCCCGTCTGGCACCAACAACCATGCCACGCTCAAAATTGCTTAAATCACCTTTCTTTCCCATTCTGACATTCAGTTTGGAGTTCAGGAGATTGTCTTGACCAGGACCACACCCCTAAATGCATTGAAGCAACTGCCATGTGATTGGTTGATTAGATAATTGCATTAATGAGAAATTGAACAGGTGTTCCTAATAATCCTTTAGGTGAGTATGTGTGTGTATGTGTGTATATAATTATATACATATATATACACACACACACATATATGCACACACATACACATACATATATACACACACACACACACATACATATACATATACATATATATATATATAGTAAATACATTGCATTTCATATTTTAATTGATCTAATATGTAATTTGAGTTTTACCAATTAGTTTGCAGATTTTAAAATAAGAGAAAAATAAAAAAAGTCTTTACTTTTGGCAGTGGGCAGCACCCCCAGTCTCCAGATGGGAGTTTGCAGCAGGTGGAATCAACAGGGCACGAAGTGGTCTCATCACATTTCTGATTGGATGGAGCTATTGTAAAGGTAGGCACCTTTGTCACCCAGGGTACAGACACTGAGAGTTCAGCAGGGTCATCACAGGTTCCCGCCGCGAGGTTACACACTGTATGTTGTGGACAGCAGTGGGCATGGTCCTCACAACACACTGCCTGGAGGTCAGGAGACACGAGACATCATAGACTACCTTTGCATTATTTGAAACTAGGGGTGTAACGGTACACAAAACTGACGGTTCGGTGTGTACCTCGGTTTTGAAGTCACGGTTCGGTACAGCAGGGGGAGAGAAAACTAAATATAATTCTGTTAGAACCGTCAAAGATGATTGACAATTAGCATATAGTTTGGATTGGCGGTATGGTTCTGTTCTGGGCAAGAACTCCCTGCGCATCCATGCAGCCTAGCATGGAGGTGAGCAGGGAGAGCAGCGATAAACCCCTCTAGGGTAAACAGAACAGAACCAACAATGTATTGAAGATATCATTAATGTCAATATTAAAATGTACAACATAATTCGGGAATTTAGTCTGATTCAGGGGGAATCAGAATGCCAAATCCTGACTGACGAGAGGTGGAACTGTAAAGGAGGGTAATTAGCTGATACCTGATAAACGTGATATATTGCTGATAATACTGAAGGAGCTTATATATGTATGCTGTGATAGGCATCGTATTCCTATAGGTAGACGTGATTAGCTGACAGTCAGCTGATGCGAGCTTGACTAACGTGACCTGCCAGAACTAACGCTACGCTTGATAATTGCTTTTTTTTTATTATTAAACAGTCGTTTACTAAAATCAACACTCAAACAACACATTGTATGCAAACGTAAACTTCACATAAGGCAGTTTTTGCATTAACTTCTTAATCTAATTATAAAATTATGTTTTTACGCCAATTCATTGTTGAAATATAATCATTTATACACAGTGGCTGTCATTTTCATGACAGATTTATTTAAACATACCTTAAATAATCAAGACATCACTAACAGGTTAAGTAGAATATTATGAATATATAGGCTAATTTAGTGCACATATTTAGCGAAAGAGTTCATTTTTTCTAGGTGAACTAACCAGCTGTGGACACTGAATAACTGCCTGAGGTAAATGTAATGCTACATGACATTGTTGACAAGCTGTTTTATTGACGTCTTTCTGCCGTTGAAACACTGACTGAGCGATTACACAACATAATGATATGTTTCAGTAAGTTGTAATGCATCCTCACGATACCTTCAGATGTTAATTCATGTTTCTTTGACTAGGAAGAGATTATCGCATTCACTCACGCTGCCGCTTGAACTGACGTGCCTATACAGTGATCGGTCACACCACATTAAAGAAAATGTCAAAATTTATCGTTTGAATTTTGTGATAAAATGGACAGAATACTTCATATGTTTGTGTGGGAACTCGGATTTGAAGTATGTTCCATGCGTAAAACAAGCCTACTGCTAACTGGTAAAGATTGCATTCGGTACACATGTGCACCGTACCGGAAGTCCTGTACCGAAACGGTTCGGTACTAATACGTGTACCGTTACAACCCATACTTGAAACATTTTTTTTGTGCAATAAAATTTTTAGATTTGATCTCAGGATTGATCAAGTAGATTTGAACTTTTGTTATGGGCTGGGTTTTAAAAGATTCTACAAAGCCATATAACACTCCAATGTTGAATTTGATATGAAGCGGACAACTTTTTTGCAATGCCAAATACCTTTGGTAAAGGGCAGCAGGCCCAGGTGCCGCCTTCTGTTATACAGCAGGTGGTTCCGCTAGCACACGCTACCGTTTCATTACAGGGAACTAGTTTATCTGCAGACAAAAAGATGACAAAAATATGTATTGATGCATATTCTATATTGATCCAATTAAGCAACACTCACAATATAGAATGGTTTGAGCTATGAGGTTCAGCTACAAATACAAAACTTTTAAATTGCACAAAGATAAAATAAATGGATTTTACCTCTAGGCTTCAGGGCAGTGACAGCTGGGATCTTAGTGGCCATTTCCATGACGCCATTGGCTGACATACACATATTATGGACAAGGTCACAGGTCGTGCCCTCTGGGCAGCAGTGCAAATGATCAGAGCAACACACAGCCTACAGTAAAAACACATTTACATTTGTTAATTTATGCTTATGTTGAGTAAAATACATGCAAACCACAAGGTAACCATAAAAAACAAATTTCAAACCCTACAGAAAAATACTTAAATATACATTAGGGCAAACATGAAGCACCTTTGGCATCGGGCAGCATCCGTAGCTGCCGGTTCCTAGTTCACAGCACGTTGTATCATCTGGACATGTGGAAACCTTATCTGGACAGATCACTGCCCACATAAAAACACACACACAGAATCCTGAGGCATCAGTTTTACCAAAGACACTTGTTAATACATAAATAAATAATACATAAAATAGTGCTTGTAGATAAAAAAATAAAAAAAACTGCTGGTGTCAGATTTAGTCTTACCATCTCTAATATCACTGAACTCTGCAGGCGGATCAACTGCAATAACATGAATACAATATAAAAACACTCATTAACAGGTGTGAAACTGACAAGCAAACTTAAGGATATTCTACTAATCCCTTAAGAACTTCAAATCAGTTTATGAAATGTTATACCATTTTATGCCCTTGTGAACAAGACAAAATGTGCATGTGCAATAAGAACTTTTTGTAAATTAATAAATAATGAAAGCAAAATAGTGAAAGCTTATTGTCCTCAATACACACGTTGCAGATAGCAGAAAAGCAATATCTAGGCTAATGCTTTGTTGTTATTGTAAATATGGAAATGTGTGCTAAGTATTTGAGGAGCATCATCTTAAAACATTCCCAGCTTTTCATTTTTATATTTTATCATTTTATAATTTTTTTTCCATTGTCATATCTGCAAGGTTTTTGTTACGTCTCACACGATTATAACAGTGACTAATATATACTACTGTTCAAAAGTTCAGTGTGTTTAACCAATTAAGTAAATTATCAATGATGCAAATAATTCATCAAAAGTCAAATCAAATAGATTTTTTCGTCAAATAAAAATAGCAGGCCTACCTCAATCCACACCTTGACTGGTTTTTTTTTTTTTTAAAGTAACATGTCTAAATGATGTGGGTAAAGGCCGTTACATACTCCACAAGAACAGAGAAAAAAGTTCTCGCTCCAAGGGCTGTGAGAACAAAATGACATCATTTTGTTCTCGCAGCCCTGGTTTGGGAGTTCTCGCAGCTTGTTCTCGACACATCATCTGAGTAGAACTTTTTTCTTGTGGGTGTCCGAGAACTATTTTGTGATTGAAAACCTGCTTAATTATGAGAAATGTTTCTTGAGCAGCAAATCAGAATATTAGAATGATTTCTGAAGGATTATGTGACACTGAAGACTGGAGTAATGATGCTGAAAATTAAAATCACAGGAATAAATTACATTTTAAAACATAATACTAGGGATGCTCATTTCGGTTCATTTTCACAACTGACAACCAATGCTCATTAATCGATCATTAATCAAGAAAACCTGCTTAATTATGCACACCTGAATATAAGGCATTTTTCACTTTCAGCCTTCCTTAATTATATATCACTTATGCACGCACTATACTTCCTGTATTATGGCTGACATAATGCTAATAAAAGCATGATGCACCAAGTAAAACTGTCATATTTCCCACTGTCATACCTGCTTTTTTCTCTGATGGTTTCCTACGAGAAGCAGCGAATTTCCTCCAGAAGGGGGAGGATCCATAGGCGGCCGACACACACATTGACTGCTCAAGGTCACATTTGGTTCCCTCCGGACAGCAGTGTTGCTTATCTTCACAGCACACAGCCTAAACACACACATGGGGAAAGAAAGACCAAGTTAAACATTACCATATACATGTAACTGCATTCTAGAATAGAAATATGATCAAACAGTTGTTGTACATTTTTCATAGGACAGCAACCCCAACTCCCATCAGGCATCTGGCAGCAAGTGGTGTCATCAGGACACTCAGACTCCTGATCTGGACAAACTACAGCGTTCTAGAAATAAAAAAGGAGAGATCCATTTCAATGCTGAGTATTTACTCAAGGCGTATCTGAATTCATGGCTGTGCAGGTATATACACATTACCTGCTTTGTGGCGACTCTTTCCACCCAGTCTAAAGCGTGTGTCTTATTCACACACTTTGAGTGTTCCAAGTCGCAGAGAGTGCCCTGGTAACAGCAATGCAAATGATCGGAGCAGCACTCTGCCTGTAAACACACATACAAACAAGAGTCATTAACTGGTCTTGGAATAGTTCACAAAGAAAAAAAATATACATCTACTATGAAACACAAAAGAGATGTTTTAAAAGTTACGTTTGTGTTAAAGGAACACACCGACTTTTTGGAACTTTAGCTTATTCACCGTATCCCCCAGAGTTAGATAAGTCCATACATACCATTTTTATCTCCATGCATGCCATAACTCGTCTGACGCACCCACCGCTAGCCTAGCTTAGCACAAAGACTGGAGGTAAACGGCTCCAGCTAGCCTACTGCTCAATAAGTGACAAAATAACGCCAACATTTTCCTATTTACATGTTGTGATGTGTATAGTTACATCGTGTACTAAGACCAACGGAAAATGAAAACTTGCAATTTTCTAGACTGATATGGCTAGGGACTATACTCTCATTCCTGCATAATAATCCAGGAACTTTGCTGCTGTACCATGGGTGCAGCGGCGCAATGATATTACGCAGTGCCTGAAAATAGTCCCCAGCACGCTCTCTGTGCAAGCAGGTTGTCACGTTGGTTATGTTGACGGAAGTTAGCCTGTTTTCAGGCGCTGCGTAATATCATTGCGCGCTGCATCCATGGTACGGCAGCAAAGTTCCTGGATTATAGTATAGTCCCTAGCCATATCGGTCTAAAAAATTGCAACTTTTAATTTTCCGTCGGTCTTAGTACACAATATAACTATACACGTCACAACATATATATATAGGATAATGATGCTGTTATTTTGTCATTTATTGAGCAGTAGGCTAGATGGAGCCGTTTACCTCCAGTCTTTGTGCTAAGCTAGGCTAGCGGTGGGTGCGTCAGACAGAGTTATGGCACGCACGGAGATAAGAATGGTATGTATGGACTTATCTAACTCTGGGGGATACAGTGAATAAGCTAAAGTCCCAAAGAGTCGGTGTGTTCCTTTAAGAGAGAAAGTCACACAAGTCTGCAATAACATACAGTAAGGGTGAGTACATGATGAAATAATGTTCTTTTTTTGGCTGACATATCCTTTTAATAAAGCACACATTAAATAGGGTAACAAAAGGAAATCATTAATATCTTAAACACTAAAAAAAAAAAAAATTTAAAGAAATTTACTTAGTAGTGTAATATCTTAGTTTTTAAAGAAATTAATACTTTAATTCAGCAAGGATGAATTCATCAGAAGTAACAGTAAAAGACAATTATAATGGTACAAAAGATTTATATTTCAAATAAATTCTGTTATTTTGAACTTCCTATTCATCAATGAATCCTGAAAAGAAAAAGGTATCTCGGTTTCCACAAAACATACGGTTTTCCACAACAGCACATCTGTTTTAAACTGATAATAATCAGAAATGTTTAATGAGCTGCAAATTATCATACTTGAATGATTTCTGAAGGATCATGTGACACTGAAGACTGGACTAATAATGCTGAAAATTCAGCTCTGATCACAGGAATAAATTAGATATAGAAATCAAATAGAAAACTGTAAAAATTGTAATAATATTACACAATATTACTGTGTTTACTGTATTTATGATCAAACAAATGCAGCATTGCTGAGCACATGAAACTTTAAAAAACATTTTTAAAAATCCTACCAAACCCAAACTATTTATGTTTAATGCCATATCAAATGTAAAATAATCATAATAACAATATCCCAATTAATTGTATGCAACATCTCTACAAACAAAATATAAAATTAAAGCTGCTGTCTGTAACTTTGTTTGTGTTCAAGATTTACGAAAATGATATAATAAGAATGTACAACATGAATCAATTTTCCAAACCGTGTTTTTGTCTTACCCTGAATCATTATGGTACACTTATAATAAGTGTTTATATTGACTATTTCAGACCAGTCTGGTAGGAACCGCTGCGGAGGAGCACAGTCCCTGCGTAACTCGCCATAGACATAAACAGAGAAGTATCTCCGGTTGCAATGTTCTTCCGCAAGACGCATGCAGTTCTGTTTATTAACCGCTAGAGCGCAAAAAGTAAATGAGCAACAATAATAAAGGTTTAATATTTTCCCATGAAAAAAATAAAAGCATTCCCTAATACAATTTGAAGCAGGAAATTCCAATAAAATATGATTTCTAGTAAAGGAAGACTTACTGAAATTTTCCCCTTTTAATAAATATACATGATTTTGACATTTTGTATACACAGTGTGCTCATTTCTACTTTCAAACTGAAAACAGCAGTTAGGTCTTTCATTTATAGCTGGATTCACATCATAAAATTGGTTATGGACATGTTCATCCGATTCCATTTACCAGCCCCAAACCTTTGAACAGCAGTGTAACTCCCAAACACACACATACAGCTCAAAGCCTCTCTTACGTTGGGTAGCGGACAGCAGCCATATCCTCCTGATGGTGTTTGACAGCAGGTGTTTCCATCTTCACACATCCCTCCATCAGGACATATCAGAGCGATGCACACGTTCAGACACACACATAGTAACGCTACGACACTCGCACGCACCTGAAAGACAGGAAATGGCCAGGAACTGAACATTATTTGATTCTGTGTTTAGATTATGACACTATCTTTACTATGACAGTTCTGATACATAAGGATCGTTGAGGAATGAACTTAGGGGAAAGTGAATTCTATTTTCTATTTATTAAAAACATTCCACATGTCTGAGTGTCTTAGTCAGTTGACCGACAAACATAAATGGATTACAATATTTGAAAAAGAGTCTCTTAAAGACGTACATTTCCCAATTTAGTGAGAAATACAACGCTAAACACACTGCTAACGGTCTCATGACATTTCCAGGTCATGTCTGGTTGATGTACAATCGCTTCATCAGACTTATTAAAAAAAAGACGATATTGTGTCAAAATAGAAAAATCTGTCGGATTTCATCTCGTTTACAGTAGCAGTGAAAGATTTAGATCACAATATAAGAAATATTAAGAAAACCAAACTACTCACCATTGTGTGTGTGACTGCGCTGACCCACAAAACTAATGCTCTTCAAATGTTCAGATGCAAACCCATGAATGACTTGCGCTGTAACACAAAACATACGCATTACTAAACCCAGTACATTCATACAAGGTTGGTCACACTGATATTAAATTCGCTAAAAATGTCAATTCATCAATAATTCAGTTGAATTGTTTATAATCATTGGGGTGTATGACCCATATAAAAACTGCAGTTCACATGTATATCATCAGTATGACAATTCCCGGATACATGAGAATATTACGCTATACTTACACGACTACAGATTTCAAAGAGACAGAGAGCAAAGTGTTTGCAAACTTTATCTGAACCTATGTTTATTTTTTTATCAGATAATCTCATACAATTGATCACATTATATGAGCACTGTTTTAAAGGGATAGCTCACCCCAAAATTAAAATTTGGTCATCATCTACTCACCCTCATGTTGTTCCAAACCTGTATGAAGAATTTTGAAGAATATGGGTAACCAAACAGTTGATGGACCCCACTGACTTGGAAAAAATATATATAATGGAAGTCAATGGGGCCCAACAACTGTTTGGTTACCCATATTCTTCAAAATATTTTCTTTTGTGTTCAGCAAGAAGAAATAAACTCATACAGGTTTGGAACAACTTGAAGGTGAGTAAATGATGATCAAATTTTCATTTTTGGGTGAACTATCCCTTTAATAAATGCATCACTTTTTTTGTAATCACTTTGTGGCAGCGGTTAACAAAAAAATGCTACACTTATTGACCATATTTAGTTTTAATTTATGAAACCTGTCAAATGTATATCTACCAAAGCTTCAATTTGTGTTAGGTAACCAGTTAGTATAGGTTTAAAACCGGTTTTGAGACGCACTAAATCAGTTATTAAAAACGCATCTTTCTAAACCGCTGTTGCAATGTTTCGTATTGTTTCCAACGGAAGCGCGTGAGCTCGGCCGGAATAAACCCTAAACAAAGACTTGTTTTATTAAAAAAACAAGATGACATATGTATAAAGAGCTTACCGTAACGTATTTTCACGAGGCCGGTGAAAAAAACACACACCGTAAAACTGGACGCGGTGAAGTGGATATAACGCTGTTCTCAGCTGAGTTTGAGTTCATTTGTTTATCACGTGACCTGAGAGTGTCACATGACACACTGAGTCAGGCTTGTTTGTCTTTTATTTAACTATATTAACCTGTTCATTTAGTTTAAAATGACAAAATGATTTACATTATGCAAACGATATACATGGAAAAGTAAAAATTTAATAAAATTATAATAAAAAATAATACGTATGACTAAACAAAATTGTACAACATTTAAAAACATCTCTAATATGATTATATATCTAATAAATATATTCGAAAATATTTAAATTAATTATAATAATATAAATAAAATGCAAGTAATAACAGGTTTTTTGTTTCAACCATCCTAAATGAACAGCATACAGTAAATTTTGCTCTTATATGGGTGAATCTCACAGAACCTGTCAAAAAATATCGAGGTCATGTATTCCACCCCACCAACATAAATATATCGGTAAATTCGTGAGATGGATGATATACCTGTATATCTAATCTCATACTAACAGTAGGTGGCAGTAATGCGCTGCTCACGTGTGCGCGCCGCCGCTAAAGGACAGAGGGAAAGACAGAAGTTGTGTTGTTGTCAGGATGTCGCTAGTGTTGTTTGACATTTAAACATGTCGTGTGCAGCTTTGAATTGTACTAATCGTCCCTCACCAGGGTCCAGTATAAGTTTTCATCGGTCGGTTGGTTATTCAATTTATTTAGTCTCATTTAACCGTCCTGTCACATTGTCAAAACTGTGTTTGTCTTTAGATCAATCGCGTGCACTTCATATGTATTAAGAATTATTTGTCTTGTAATGAATAATAGACGATAACATTTTGTGCATATTAATTATTTTTGGAAAAAGAAGCCTATTTAATAACCTACATGTGCAAAATAGTTCATAAGAGAAATCTTAAAATATTATAAAAAGTGTTTTTATGTTAAATTAATAGTTTTTCCAAAAATGAATCCCATTCCCAGTTACAATCCCAAAGTGGAGTGATTGTTTTGTTTTGTTTTATTCTAAGAATACTACTTTTATGGTATGGCTTTTATCTGCTCCTATTGACTATATGTGAGCTAGTTTTCTTTTAAAATCATATTTGACTTTCTCTCCTGTTCTCTAATCCATCTATCCATTCATTTCACTCACAGTTTCCCATTAGGTGATAAAGATCGGTTGCAGCGATGGATTATGAACATCAGACGTGACAATTTCAAGCCATCTCCATCTTCTCGCATATGTTCCCACCACTTTGAAGACAGCTGTTTCTTCAAGAACAATAAAGGTCAAGTGTGCCTTGCTAAAACGGCTGTCCCCACCAAATTTTTTATCCCTGAATCCTTTAAGATGGCATGGTGCACCAAATTATATAGAAGGCGGAGGAATGTGGAAAATTATGACAATCATGAATTTCATACATACAGTCTCAAAAGGGATTCCAAGAGAAAGTTTGTGGAGGAGGAGGTGGTTTTAGAAGAGTTTGTGGAAGATGAGAAAGATGCCTCGGATCCAGACATGGCTGAAACCAGTGTGACGCCAGTAATTTACCCCACTGAAATATGTGTCACTGCAGTTAGACATGATCACTGCTACCGTTCTTGGTCTTCAAACACAGCTTGCCGTTCCATAGACGACACCAACACAACGGCAGAAATGCAAGAGATCGAATCGGCAAAGCAGCTGAAGCACAGTTTGAACTCTGTCCTGGGCAAGATTGAGGCCTGCAGGAAAAAAATTAAATTGAAGAACGCCACGATTAGAAGGTTAAAGAGAAAAGTGACTTCACTGTCCTCCGTCATTTCGGAGTTGAAAGCGAAAAAACTCATAGAGACAAAAAAAATGTATGCTACTCATGGGCAAAGCACGTTGTAAGTATCACTTTTTGCCATGATTTTTTTCACACTGTCACACACAAAATCACCCTCACATCATTCCAAACCCATATGGCATCTGTGGAACATAAAAGAAATGCCTTTTTCATGCAGTGACAAGGTGACGTTCACTATATTCTAAAGATAATAGTTTTGAGTGTAGAACTAGGGATTCTGTGGGTCTTAATTTGACCTTCCACAATTTAAGAATTGGAGCATCTTAAATTCAATATCATGGCATTCAATTATGGCCCTATGATTTCTGCAATGTGGAAAACGAATCGCAGAATCCATTCATAAAAATTGAATTTTACTGTATTATACGGAATATGATGGGATGAATAAATAAAAAGTAGGTTAGTTTAAAGGGAAAGTTCATCCAAAAATGAAAATTCTGTCATCACCCTCATGTCGTTCCAAACCTGTAAGACTTTCGTTCATCATATAAAGTGTTTTTGTCTCTTCAGAAAGTTTGGACTAAACCACTCAGTTCATATGGATTAGTTTTACAATCTCTTTATTAACTTTTTGAAGTGTCAAAGTGGTAGTTGCTGTCAATGGAGGGACAGAAATCTCTTAGATTTCATTAAAAATATTTTCATTTCTGTTTCAAAAATGAACAAGTCTTACAGGTTTGGAACGGGGAAATGACCATTCATTTTTGGGTGAACTATCCCTTTAAATATGAAAATGAATATGGCATGAAAATTATGTTTTTATTTGAATCAACTTAATTTTTCTGAACCCATTAGCAGATATTTGTTCTTGTTTTAAGAATTAAAGAACAATTTCTTATATAATTTTGCTTCTCCAGTAAATTTATCTTGATTTAAGAATTTTTTATACATTTGCATTGGAAAACAAGACAAAACTACTGAAAAAGAACATAACTTTTTTTGCAGTGTGATCAGAAAGTACCATAAAAGTTCCAGATTATTATTTATTGTATATATTTAGGGGCCAAGCACCGAAGGTGCGAAGGCACCTATTGAAATCGTTGGCGTTCTTATTATTATTCTGCTGCTTCTTCTTCTTCTTCTTTTTCTTCCGCTCTTGAGTCTATGGCAGCCCATAGAACCGCTTGCGGGAAAGTTGTGAAATTTGGTACACTGATAGAGGTAGGTACCAATCGTAGCCACACCAAATTTGGAGTCTCTAACTCATTCCCTTTAGCGCCACCACCTGTCCAAAGTTTCACTCATATTTATGCTAATACATTTTAAACCATAATGGTTAGAAACAAAATTCTTCGATTCTTCAAAAATTATTCGATTCGATTGCACCCTATGATGTCATTTTCCGTTATGTAAATTTTCCCGCCATTTTGAATTTTCCGAAAAAACTACTTTTACAAACTCCTTCTAGGCCTTTGCTCTGATTTTCACGAAAATTGAACCAGATCATTTTCAGACCATGCCGACAAACAGTTATGGAATTCAAGTTGATTCGTCAAATCGTTTTTGATAAACGCGCGCACAAATTTTACGTAGCGGTTGCGAAAATACACTTAAGGCTATATCTCCGCAACGCTTTATCGTATTCAAACCAAACTTGGTACATGTCATCACAAGCATGACGGCGCAGCACCACCTACTGGTCCGGAGATACGAAAAATGGCTATTTTTGCTTATAACTTCTAAACCGTTTATGATCCAAAAATCATAAACGTGGTCTCGTTAGATTCGGGACGTCATGCCGAGTCGACTGATATCCAATTTTACCATATCGGCCATTTTGGCTGCTTTGGGTGTGGTCAACTTATTTTCACGGGAGTAACTTTTTTTATCTCCTGAATCCTTGCCGAGTCCAACGATACCAAACTTGCCAGGTTTTGCCGTTATGATTTAGCGCTTAAAAAACATTTGCAAATATCTTTGAAACCGTTATTCCGATCGAGACGAAACCAGCGTAGGAAACACGGAATACAAGTTGATTAACAATATGTCTCCGCCCAAATGTTAAAATGTTGATAGGAAGTGGCAAAAAAAATCAAAACAAAGTTTCCCATGGGTCATTTTTTATGTTGTTATCGCTATAAATGTCTATAACTCCTAAACAAAATGCAATATTGTCACCAAACTCGACACACATATGTATGGGCTCATTCTGAGGACACTTAATAAATGGTGGGATTGTGCATCTTGGTGGCGCTATAATAGAACAAAACATGAAATTCCCATTGACTACAATGCAGTATTATGATATAAAACGCTAATGCTATATTTTACCAATGCATTGGTGTATCATTACAAAACTTGGTATGTGTCATCAGCACCATGCCTTTAAGGTACTCAAAAGGTTTCGAGACAGCGCCACCATGTGGTCCATACTTATAATGATAAGGCCTCTAGAGGCTATATCTCTGCAATGACATATTGACACCAAACTTTGCATGTGTCATTGTTCCCTTATTCTGACCTCACCACATCAATTTCGTAACTGCGCCACCTATTGGTCGAAAGTGATAAACCATTAAATCATTATTATTGACTGTATTTATAATTTTACAGCTATTTTGCCTAAAATCACCTTAATAGGTCTTCAATGGCTCATTATTACAGTTGGTCTGACACTCCCAGCCATGCTGGCATGTCTTATCTTCTTCTTTGCGCTTGGCCACGATAATGGCTGCTTGCAGCTATATTTATATTATGTACCGTTTATCTGTTGGAAATTGTATTTTCAAACTTTGAAGTGTTGCTAATAGAACTCATTGTGTGCTTCCTAGACATTTACATTTAGAGAACACATTAACATGTTGTTCCCTTCAATTTTCTTTAATTGGGCTTAAATTTACCTTTATAAAACCTGCCGAAACCCAGAATGAAGCATTTTCATTTTGAGTGAACTATTCCTGTAATTTGCATGCTGGAAATGTTTTATCTGAGGAAATATAAAATCTTAAATTAAAGTCTCTTAAAATAATGTCTTCACAGCTGAAAGGATCTAGATTGCGGGCTCCAGTCTAAACCAAAGAGTCAAGAGCTGTAAAAAAGAAAAAGAGCCTTGGACTCTGTGACTTTCCTTGGACGAGGAGGTGGTGTTTTGTTCTGCCAGCGTTCTTCAGTCATTTCCACTGTTCTGCAGCAGACACATTGGTCGATAATGCAGGGGGAAATGACCCGAGAAGTCGATCTGGTCAGGAGGATGAAGAGATATCAGAAGAATGCATAAAGAATAGCACCTTATTAGGCGGGATGGGAGAAATGCAAGAAACCCTGCAAGAACCAGCTCAAATGTCAAAACAGATATTGCACGTGTCATTCAGTTCCTCAGGGATGTTGAAAAGTAGTTATGTAATCACATGATTCATTTGTATGCTGCCTATGTTTTATGTCCACTTTTTTATATTATACAGTTTGTAATGTTCTTAATAAATATTCAACATCAGAGAGTCCTCTCTGAATTTCAGCTTAAAAATGCTGATGCAGCAAATTGAATAGAATCACTACAGCACAAATTTAGCAAAAAAGCTGCCATATGCCATAGCATTAAGATACCATAAATGCTCTAAAAAAAGATATTGCTCATTTTTAGTTCATGTTAGCTATTGCATTAAATAATGTTAACTAGTGAGACCTATTTGTAAAGTGTAAGCAAATTATCTTAGAGATTCAAAAGCTTTTTTGAAACTGCATAGTTGTAAGATAATTTAAATGATAATTAAACAGATTTGGATTAGCATCAGTTCATTTCATTGAACTAATTTTGTTGATCGTTACATAATAAAGCTACATACACTATATTGCCAAAAGTATTGGGACAGCCCTCCAAATCATTGAATTGCGGTGTTCCAATCTCTTCCATGGCCACAGGTGTATAAAATCAAGCATCTAGGCATTCAGACGCTTTTACAAACATTTGTGAAAAAAATGGGTCGCTCTCAGGAGCTCAGTGAATTCAAGCGTGGTACCGTGATAGGTTGCCACCTATGCAAGTCCATTTGTGAAATTTCCTCACTACTAAATATTCCACGGTCAACTGTTAGGGGTATTATAACAAAGTGGAAGCAATTGGGAACAACAGCAACTCAGCCATGAAGTGGTAGGCCACGTAAAATCACAGAGCGGGGTCAGCGCATGCTGAGGTGCACAGTATGCAGTAACTTTCTGCGGAGTCGACAGCTACAGACCTCCAAACTTCGTGTGGCCTTCAGATTAGCTCAAGAACAGTGTGTAGAGAGATTCATGGAACGAGTTCATTCAAGCCTTACATCACCAAGTGCAATGCAAAGCATCGGATGCAGTGGTGTAAAGCACGCCGCCACTGGACTCTAGAGCAGTGGAGACATGTTCTCTGGAGTGACTAATAACGCTTCTCTGTCTGGCAATCCGATGGACGAGTCTGGGTTTGGCAGTTGCCAGGAGAACAGTACTTGCCTGACTGCATTGTGCCAAGTGTAATGTTTGGAGGAGGGGGGATTATGGTGTGGGGTTGTTTTTGGGCTTGGCCCCTTAGTTCCAGTGAAAGGAACTCTTAATGCTTCAGCATACCAAGACATTTTGGACAATTTAATGCTCCCAACTTTGTGGGACCAGTTTGGGGATGGCCCCTTCCACAAAGCAAGGTCCATAAAGACATGGATGAGTGAGTTTGGTGTGGAGGAACTTGACTGGCCTGCACAGAGTCCTGACCTCAACCCGAACAGCTTTGAATTAGAGCGGAGACTGCGAGCCAGGCCTTGTCCAACATCAGCGCCTGACCTCACAAATGCGCTTTAAGAAAAATGGTCAAAAATATAGTGTATTTACAGAGGAGGACATTAAAAAAAATGCAACATGTGGCATTAATAATTCAACCACATGGATTTAATATCTATTAAGTCATTTCCAGCTTTAAAGCCACATCTCCACCCTGATCTTGTGTATAAATTAGGGACATAGCCTCATTTTCAAATTCACACAAGAAGCAATCCTTTAATAAAAGCATTACTTTGGCAAGGTAATTGTGCTGCCGAGAGTTTAAAAAAAAAAAGAAAAAAGAAGAAAAATGTTTCTGTTTTGCCTTCAAATCATTCTGTACACATTAAAAGTCAAAGCAGAAAACATAACTATACGTTTTCCTCAGTTTTTGCTCCATGGTTCTGCTCCTGGAGTTGGTTTGTGGTTGTCAGATGGGAATGTTTTGATCTTTTCCCCCTAAAAACGGTCGTCTCCTCCCCGTTCTCTCCTTCTTCTTGCTCCAGTCTTCCCCTCTTCACAAAGTGCTGGATCCTGGACTCCAAACTCTCACAGCGCGGCCGCTCCAGAAGAGGCGTGTACTTCCTCTGCCTGGAACCCTCCATGAGCCAGCACTGCAGAGAAGTCATCTCTAAAATACAAAAACAGAAAAATAAAACTTTTATAATGGATTCACATGCTACTAGTATGTTAGTATTTGACTCCAGACATCAATAGTTTCAATATGAACACACACCTGTGTTTGTGTTCTGAAGGCCTTGGATCATGCCGAGCAGAACCTGCGTCTTGACTGCATTCTGAACCCAGTGTTGGTGCAGTGAGTTCAGGACGTGTGTCTCCTCCTCTGTTTCATTGTTCCAATTTACACCCTCGAAGTGGCAGTCATACAGAACCAAAGGGTAATCCACTGCCATACTACAAAACACAGAATCTAGAATTAAAGTCGGCATGAAATGGAAGTTGTGCAATAGTCTTTTCTTTCCAATTGTGACTTGTATCTGAGTGAAACGTCTTCTGGAACGAATAAATATAGGGTGGGACATGGGGAATTGATTGGATGGTTGTGGTTTGCTATTGGTCAATCTCATGTGAGTGACAGGTTGCCCCGCCTTCACGCCAGTAAACACATCATCAGAGAAGAGATGTCGCTGCAAGAGGGAGGGGAAGTTACAAGAATAAAAAAAAAACAATGATGAGCTCGGATAAATCATTTATAATAAACACTGTATGTTCCAAGATTTGTCAATTTTGATTTTATGATTTTAATGGTCACTAATTTAGTCATGAAAATTTGTGCAGTTCTTTAAGCATCATGAAAAATCCAGTTCATGCTGGTCTAAGCCAAGAAATGACATTAAGCAACTTTACATGGGATCCAGCTATAGAAATGTTGAAATAAAACACACCTGTATTGAGGTTTCCTTGGGTTTTTCTCCACATCCAGCAGCTGATCAATGATTTCTGGAGCTTCGAGTTTCTGTCCAATCAGCAGCAGCAAAGCCATCATGCAGCGAACCTGCAAAAGCAAAGATCGCTTATGATCGGAGTGGAATACTAACTAGTGCTAGTAAATACTGCATAGTGTACACTGCATACTACTATATTTTACAGTCCTGTTCCACATGTACATACTATGTACTTATTATAGTTGAGCCTCAGACGTCACGCCCATGGACTGTTGGAGGTCTGAAGGTCCGGCTACGCGAGACTAATAACTAGGTACTAACCCTGAACCTACACCTAAACCTAACCGTAACCCATGTAGTCACCTTATATTACCCAGTACTTACTTAGGTAAGTACACTGTCAGTACACGTAAAATAAAGTGTAACCTTTAAAAACAAAAACAAATATCTTTAACTGGTTGAGATGGTTTCTACAAGTTTATTAACTACCATGTAATGAAGAGGTAATTTCAACAAATTTATACATTTATATAAACTTTTTTGACTACAAGGTCCTTCACTGTACACAACAATATCTAAAGGCCCTCATCCCTAGTTTTGTTTTTGAGACTTATTTTAATCTATGGGCACTCTTACTATCTGTAAATAATCAAATATAATTATGATTAAAATAATAAAATTAATAAGTTTTAAGAGCTGAATACTCTTTAACCCTTTATAGGGCACTCATTGAAATACTTGGAAATTCAAAATTTCAACCCTGGAGTGTTATTGTAGGTTATTACAAGACTTTTGAACTTTTGTGACTTAAAAAAAAAAAACATTTTTATGTTGAAAATCAAGGTCAATGAAGTTCCTCGCCAGTCTATGGTCATTTCCCCCGGCCAAAAGTGTATATATATAAAATATTTAAAAAAATACATAAAACATATAAACTTCATAAAAGATTTATTTAGGAACATTTTTTCTTTTATTTAGGAGCATTTCTTCTTTTTCATGTCAAAGTCAACTACTTCAACGAACTAGGGTAAGTGGATATGTACAAAATATAAGACACAAAATTAAAATATATTAAAAAAAAAAAATTAAACATAGGTAAACTTAATAGAATATTTATTATAGGAAATTATTTTCTTTAATTTAGGGACATTTTTTGTCAAAATTCCAGTCCAGTAACTTAGGCAACTGCTTCATGGTACTTGATAAAGCAGTTGCGATCAGCATTGAGGCACAGGTGGACCTTACAGAGGATCTACTGAAAACAAAGAATATTGACATATAAATTGTAAATATATAATAATGAGTGAAAAATAGCACTAAGTACTGGTGGTACCACTTATTTTAGCAGTAATAAGACTCACAGTAAAAATAAACTAATATATGCCATAATAATATAAACTGGGTTAGTAGTAATACTTAATAATAATAATAATAATAATAATAATAATAATAATAAATAAAACGGACCAAAATTACACATATTTCACTATTTATGGCTTGATCTTTTCAATAAATGGCTTAAGTTTCCCACTGGATCACTGTATAATGTTATGCAAACCTGTGGCAACATTCAATGCACTATTTAGTACTAGTGTCCTATATGTTATAATGCATTAAGTGAAAAATAGCACTATAAATACTGGTGGTAACACTTATTTTAGCAGTAATGAAGCTCACAGTAAAAACGAACACCAATATATGCCATTTAAGTATATTAAAAACTGTTATAAGGTCATAAAACTGACCAAAATTACACATATTTCACTATTTATGGCTTGATCATTTCAATAAATGGTTTAAGTTTCCCACTGGATCACTGTATAATGTTATGCAACCCTGTGGCAACATTCAATGCACTATTAAATACTATTGTCCTACGTTATAATGCATTATTTGTAAAAAATACCCCAAGTATGGCTTACTAGACGTATCGGGCGTATGTCTAAAAATGGACATTCTGTCACTTGCGCTAGTCTTACCTGAACGGGGCGTATGATCAAATATGATCACACCATTTTTCATGCCACAATGTTCACTAATTTATAGAAATCCTACGCAAACAACATCTATCTTAACATTTAACACAACTATTCAACCATATAATGTGTGAGTTTCATTAACTTACCATTGTTCGTTTTGATGCTATTCCCGTATTTATGGGAGTAGATATGAGCGTAAATCCGTCAATCACAAATTCTGGAATGACGCTAAAGTTTGAAATGCCCCGGGCAACTCCTGATTGGTCAGATGCAATGGTGTCACTATCTGTGATGTAGACTGATATTCGTTGATTGGCTGGGAGAAATCCATGCGCTTATACGAGCTCACGAAGAGGCATGTAAACGCCATTGCGAATGTGCGATTAAGTTACCAAATATGGTTCTTCGCCCGATAAAGGGTTTTAACCAATGAATTTACGTGACTCTTCTAGACATTCGTGATTTACCACATAGCGATTAAGGACAAGGATTTGTACAAATATTTTTAATCACAACTTTTATTCTACCCAATAAAATATTTTAGAGCTTTTCATAACTAGTAAAATACCCAAGGCATTTTAAGATTTTATTAATTTACATGACTACCGCAAAATGAAAAAAAAAAAAATGGAAAACTACTGTTTTCAGATCAGGAATCACACTTTTAAAATTAGGTAACTTTTATAGAGGGTATGCGTGTGAGGTCACTGTCGGCCAAAACGACTGCGGGTACGCCCAATGAGTGGCAAAAAGACAGAGGCAGCATCGGTTTTCAACGTGAGTGCTGCGAAAAACACACAAAACGCATCTAAAGCGGGAAAGAGCTTTGAGATTGACTCTACAAACAGATTTGACAAGAAATCTGAGGTATATTTTTACAGACTGCCGAAAGCTTTTGAAAAGAGAAGCAAATGGATCGCTGCAATTCACAGAATCAACTGGCAGGCAGCGAAACGTGGATTTGCAGTTATCATGTTGTGTCAATATGTTGAATTTTGGGGTAAAATCATACCCTACAGAATTGTATTGTTATATATTGTATAGGCAACTCATCAATTAAATATTTACCATCGTATATTCTGCCTAGTTTGATGTTTTTAAATAAACTGACAAAAACTATACAAGTTTTAGGGCTGGACGATATGGCGATTATATACAAGTAATCACCCGGATTTAGACCTACCTATAATGTATTTATATAAAGCGTTCACAGGCAAATTTGCTTTATGTTTTTCCCCGGCATCGAAATCAGGCTCATATAAATGTCCTGGCTGCATGTCAATATCCATGGATCACTGGATCTTTGGTAAGTTGTAAGGAACACTCCTAGTAAGGAGTCCAACCTTTAGTTTAAACGTTTTTTTACTCGCGTTTTCGCAATTTCCCCTATTAACTCCGGTCATGCAGCAGCTTTTCTTCCACTCAATCCGGCTGAGGTGCGCGTTCCAACAGGAACGTCAATGCATACCCTCTATATCCAGGTTTTCAAGGGTGAATTAAGTCGTTTAGCTTATTCTAAAGCTTGTTTTGTCTAATATTATATAATTTTAAGTCATCTTGAGGCCCCCTTGGAAGGACCACAGCTTTAGCATTGAAGGCCTCCAGCATGAGGTGGGCTCCTTACCTGGTGATAGAGGAAAGCAAGACCCTTGACCTGGAAGACATAGAGTTGGTGGGGGTCGTTAGGACAGGAGGGGTTGAGTTGGGCTGGCTGGATGGTGGCAGACAAGATGGTCCTTTGGAACTGCAAGACTCCATTACCTACATCCATCTTACACAGGTTCCTGAAGTCATGTGTTCCCTCATACCTGCATGGCCAGGGAAACATAGAGAAGAAACCATTGTGCCCAAGCACCTGAACACCATGTAAACTAAAATAACAGTGACTATACATAATATTCTTTAAGCAGACTCAGAGTAGATATGGTTATAGTGTTGAAGTTTTCATCTACTGACCGTTTAACAGCCTCTGCCATGCGCTCCACATCCAAGTCTCCACGAGGATAGTAGTATCTGTATGTTCTGGACTGGCAGTCAAAGCGTGCACTGAAGCCGCTTTCTACAGGGGCCCACTGCAGTATCCTGATGTCCTGGGGCAGGACTCGATTGAGCATCTTCACATAGGGTAATTCTTCTGCAGAAGCCTTGCCTTTGACCTCCACGTCAGCCGGGACAGTCACACCTAATCCTCCTCCATACTGCGTGGAGCGCAGATCAATGGATATAACCTGGAGAAAAAAGTCAATTTCAGAAATCCAAGACTTTACAAAATATGAAAATATATTTATGACTATACAGATCACAAAAAACTAATCGAATGATATTAATAATATACATTTTTATTATTTATGTTTTATTAAGATATTCGCAATCCATGTTATGCTTTTAGTTGTTATAATTGAATGTTTATTTATTATTGTGTCAAAATTAAATCATTAAAAATGTGTTTCTAAATAGAAGTTATTAGACACTGACAGAAATACAGATTGGTTGGACATAATCAGGAATCCATAACTTTACTATACATATACTGTGTATATATAAAATATATGCTATCAGTTATCAGACACAATTTACAGGAATATACATTAATTGGATATAACCTGGAGAAAAAGTTTAATATTAAGAATCCATGACATTCCAAAATATGAAAACAAATGTATGACTATTCAGATCACAAAAAAATGCATAAATGTGATAAGATTATTAATAATAATAATAATTAATAAAATAATTAAAAAGTAATAAACAATAATTAAATAATAATTTATAATAATTTCATAATTCAAGTTACAAAATATAAAAAAATATACAGTACTGTGCAAAAGTCTTAGGCTCGCTAGTATTTTTACACACAAAAAGTGGGTTTAAGCCAGTTATTTATATCTTTTGCTGTAGTGTGTCAGTAGGAAATATCAGTTTACATTTATAAATTAATTGCCATTAATTTTAATAATCCAGTGAGATTTTTGTATGCATAAAGAGTCTGACAATAGTCTCTATGCTCCACATGGAGATCTGATCTCATCTTCATTGAGTCTGTCTGTGATTACATGAAGAAACAGAAATAAACTGAGATGGACTAAATCCAGAAGAACTGTGGCAACGTCTCCAAGACACTTGAAGAAACCTTCCTGTAAAACTACATGAATAGGTGTAGGAATAGATGCAGGTGACAAAAGCCGTTTTAAACGCAAAGGGTAGTCACCCCAAATATCGATTTGATTTAGTTAATAGAAGTTAATTCATAAATAAAAGCTATTTATGTTATTATGTTTGACAGCATTCTCACTTTAAAGCATTCATTCAAGTGCCTAAACTTTTCACAATACTGTAGTTTTGCAGGAAGGTTTCCTCAAGTGTCTGGGAGACATTGCCTTAGTTTTTCTGGATTTAGTCTGTCTCAGTTTTTTCTGTTTCTTCATGTAATCACAGACAGACTCGATGATGGTGAGATCAGATCAGACCGGCTGCTGTCAGACTTCTTGTGCATACATTTTTTTTTTTTTTTTTTTAAATCTCACTGGATTATTACAATTAATTGCAAAATGAATGTTTGGAAATGTAAACTGATATTTCCTACTGACACACTACCGCAAAAGTTATAAATAACTGGCTTAAAAACATTTTTCGTGCGAAAATACCAACGTGCCTAAGACTTTTGCACAGTACTGTATATTTATTTTTTATTAAGGTATTCGCAATCCATGTTATGCTTTTAGTTGTTATAAGTGAATGTTTATTACTGTGTCAAAATTAAATTACAAATTACAAAATAATTACAACTTGGTTCTGAATTAGTAATATAAATATAAAAAGTAATATTAATATAAATTAGTTTGATATAACCTGGAGACAATTGAATATCAAGAATCCATGACATCAAAATCTGAAAACTAATTTATGACTATTCAGATCATAAAAATGTGTAAATGTAATGAGAATAATAATAATAATAATAATATATAAAATAATTTTTTTTTAAATAATTTAAAATAATTTATTGTAATAATAATAATAATAATAATAATAATTTCATAATTCATGCTAGGCTTTTAGTTGTTACAGTTTAGTTTAATGATTATTAGTGTCAAAAAAAAAAAATTAGTTTTAAATATTGGATATCAGACACTGATGGAAAAATAATTTATATTGTATCACTACTTTCCAAGATTGTAGTAGCAACCCTGGAAAATATGAAAACATGATGAATATCATCATAACTATTACAAAATTCAGTAAAAGCAGATCCCAGTACCTGAGAGAAAGCACTGACTCCTTTATCCGTGCGGCCGCAGCGATGATAGTTGGAGGTCTGTCTGTCCTGGATCAGTTTCGTCTTTAGCAGTGCCTCAAAAAGCCGGGCTTCAACGGTGTTGTCTGTGTTTTCTTGGACGGCAAAGCCCTGATATTGCCAGCCGAGATATGCCAGCCGCAGTGCCACATGTCTGCGAGGATGGGCAGAGAAGTCAAAGGGCCTCTCAGCTCCTCGTTTCTTCTGTCTGGATCTGTTCTCTTCACCTTCCTGATGTTTGAAGCTGTCTGATGCTTCAGTCCTCTCCTCGGTCCCAGCTCCATCTCTCTCTACTTTCAGCTGAGCTTTCAGTCTCCCCACCTCCTCCTCCAAAGCCTTCACACGAGCCAGCAGGACCTCTTCTGACATCTTTACAATAAACACAGATCTGTGAAATAAATAACAGAGAGGTCATATAACAGCTTTCCACTACAATGTGTGAATATGAATGCAGTTCTAGCTTATGATAACAATAAACAGAGAATTGTGCAATAATTCACAGTGAGCTTCACATATCATCAGTGTATAATGGCATTATTTAATTAGGTACATGTATGCAGTTGTCAAACAGATGCTCCTGTAGAATCTAAAGAGAACTAGGGGACGTGTTTAATGTGCAAAACTCCACGTGTTTGCTCTCTATCAACTTTCTAGGCTTCCTAATCATTTCATAAAATATAGTTTATAAAACTACACAAGTATTTTCGTGTAATTATACTCACATCCTTTCCGAAGCTTCATGAAAATAGCGAAATAAATTCTGAACAGTAACTTTTAAACACACGGTGCACGGTGGCTTCCGTCAAGCCACCCTTCAAAATAAAAGTCTTGACACATTTACACACAGATTTATTCCAATGAATGTGTTATGCCTTCCTCATTGCTGTATGTTCAGCAAATAAATAAATAAAATGAAATGCAATACAATAATAAAAAATAATAAAAATATATATAAAAAAATAAAAAATAATTAAATAATGAAAAAATGAAAAAAAAAACAAATGAATTAATAAAATAAAAATAAAAAATAAAAAATATATATATATATATAAATATAAAACATTATAAAAAATAAAATAAATAAGATAAAATAAAATGCAATACAATATTAAAATAAAATGATACATGCATTCTGTTGCTTTACTGTAGCTGATTTCATAGTTTATTAAATAACAATGTAATTATAATTATACATAAATATTATTTACCACTATGATTATAATAATAAAATCATAGTGATAAATAATATTCATTATGTATAAATATAATTACATTGTTATTGATTTTGTATATTTAGCACTTATTTAAACATGTGCCAGAGTCTGGTTCCCAATCCAATCTTCTTTATCTACTTGACCATTTTCCTTATTTTCCTTGCCACAGTTGCCTTTAGCTTAATAACTATTTTCTGAAAGGTTGTTCGATTTATTATAATAATAAATGTGAATTACACAGCCCACTTGAACTCGAAAGATTAATACCAGTCATCCACTCTTTGATGACAATTTTCTATTTCCTCATCATTTTCTTCCTGATAAACAGCATCGTTAAGGTTTATGTATATGCCAGGTTTATGCTGTTAAACAGCCTCATAACAACTGTAGAGTCCATGTCATTATAGGGATCACACATTCAATGGAATGGAATCACGTGATGAATACAACAGAGTTTCCTAGTTTTCTTTCTATCTGGAATTCTTATTGGTTAAAGTTCCTCAGAGGCCACTGAGACAGTCTCGTGATTGGTCGCCCGCCTCCCCACTTACACACATTACTTCCTGCTCACGCGAAGGAAATCAATAGTAGAAAAGTTTTAATTTTTAACCTACATGTGTAGCACTGATGCGAGTGACGTGACAGAACTCAAGATGAGACATTGTAACCGCGGTGCTTTGCTCGCGCTTTTATTTGTTACATTGTTGCATTCGGTCTGCAGCGACTTTCAGACTCTCGCGCATCTGAGAGCCAAAGCGAGCGATAAAACTCAGTCCAGAGCTGTGGTGGAGCTGCTCCGGCGACTGCTGGGCAACAGATCTCGGGAGTTCATCGTGTCAGTCAACAGGACTCTGTCTAATGACACTTTAGACGTGTGTGAGCTGCGATCCGCGAAAAACAACAAGATCATAGCAGTGGGCAGCACGGGGGTCGCGGTGGCCACCGGGATATACAACTACCTGAAATACTTCTGCAACTGCCATGTGTCCTGGTCTGGAGACCAGCTGAATCTCCCCCGACCCCTGCCTGCTCTCACCGGCGTCCTGCGCATCAACACACCGCACAGGTACATGTTAGAAGCTTAAGCAAATTTAAAAGTCTAAGCAGCTAAACTTATTACTTATTGAACTTTATAGTTTTATATAATATTAAACGTGTTAATATTATTAATGTGTGTGTATACAGTGTGTGTGTGTGTGTGTGTATATATATATATATATACATATACATACACACACACACACACACACACACACACACAGGCAGTAGCTGTCAAATAGATTAATCGCATCCAAAATAAAAGTTTGTTTATATTCATTTATAAATATATACATGCAAATATTTCTTAAAAATATACATGAATGAGTGTGTATTTTATTTATATATATATATATATATATATATATATATATATATATATTGATTTGACAGCACTAAAATATAATATTAAAAATATATTATATATTATATATTATTATTAAAATATATATTATATATATAAAATATATAATATATATATATATATACACACACATATATATTATGTAAACACAAACTTTTGTGTTAGATGCAATAAATCACGATTAATCGATTTGACTGCACTAAAATATAATAATATATACACACACATATATTATGTTAACACAAACTTTTGTGTTAGATGCGTTTAATCACAATTAATCGATTTGACTGCAATATAACCTTATTCATTTAAATTGATTGGGTTTTTCAGTGATTCGAGGTCGAGACAATAAATTATAAGTAAAAAGGAAAGTTTCATATAAATATTTTAAAGTTTCAAAATATATAAAACATTCCACAGAGAATAAAATTATTTACTTTTTTATGTATTATGTATTTATTTTTTATTATTAAACTTCAAACAAATAAAGTCAATGTACAGTCAGAACTGCAATAATGCATATAGAAAAACATACAACCAGGCTAAACATTATGTAAATGTATTAAAATACATATAGACTTACATATAGAAACAGTTTTAATTGCTTTCTTATTATGTAAATTAAAAATAGTCTTGATATATATCAATTCAAGAACCAAAAACAAAGGTTGGATTTTACTGTACTTCCATTTATGTATATGAAATTTAGATAAAATTACATTTATAATATAGTATTCCTTCCTTTTATTTGAGGGGATATTAAAAAAGTGGAGTCAATGTTATCAATTATAAATCATCAGATTTTTCCAAAGTTTTCTTACATGAGCGCAAAAGCAAAATAAATGAAACAAGGTTTCAGCCAATATCCCTTTTAAATGTATGTATGGTTTCATTTTTTATTATTTATTTGACACTGACCCATACATGACATCATATGTAAAGAATGCCACAGATCAATGACATCACAGTGCAATTAAATGATGTCACACTAGAGGTGATTATTGTGATGTGATTTTATATTTTAACAACAGACCAATCACTCGGTTTCTATCAATAACTTTTGATAATTCAAGTTAATAAAGCTCTGGAGCATCTTTCAAACCTAAATGTTCCTGTGATACATATTTATAATTTATTGTCACATTTATCATATGCATTCATTTTAATTCTTAAATCTGTCATATATTCTGCAAATTTCTTATTCCTGTAGGGACTGAAGCTCATACCAGTTTCAACTATTCCAGATATTTTGATTAATTAAAATGAGATATTAGTGATATTATTTGCCAATTTTTGACATAACATATTCCTCTTTATGGCAGTTCTTAATATACTGGCAATATTTTCACACACACATTTATTTTTTTAATATATTTTTTAATTGTGTGTATGTTTTCATTTTAAATATTGTGTACAATTTTTTATTTGAAAAATTATCAGGTATGGAAAAATCCATATTGGTCAACCACAATTGATATACTACATATTCCATAAAATAGTTGCAAAAGAACTGATATTTAATGTCTGTTGTAGCCAAATATCAAACAAAATAGTAACTATCACTAGTTTTCTCAATGTGTTTAAGCTGGGCTATAATGTATTTGTAATGTTCAGATTTGTGCAACTAAAACCGTAATTTTAACCCACAAAGCTTTTAACCTGACTAATGCACACTTTATTAGCTGTCTAGGTAAGACTGTCTGTGTGTCTTCTTTGTTCATTCTGTTATTTGCATGTTTCTGCAGGCATCTTGTCCTTTAATGAGCCGTTGTTTGTTTCTTCTACATGTTCTCATGTAGATCCAATCAGGGCAGCCCCAACTGTGTTGTATGTGTGTGTGATTTGCAGGCCAATGAAAAAAAATGCAGCATTGTTAATTCTCTCCGCTATTGTTCATGCGCATGTTTTGTAGTAGCCGAACCTTGTTTGTTGTCTGATTGTGTGTTTGTCTTGTTAGTTCTGCATGAGCTGGCCTGTACTATGTCACTCTCAGAGATGCCAACGAACAGTGATTTCCACACAATGTGAATATGACGTTATGAATGAGGTCATGTTCCTTACAGCTCCAAAGCAGTTAATGGTATTGCCAAGTACGTCACAAGTAGGAGATAACAAACACTGAGCTGTGCCAGCAAACCTATTTCAGCAAATTTATATATTTTAGTGTTTGTGTAACTCTAGGTTCAGGTACTATCAGAACGTGTGTACCCAGAGTTACTCCTCCGTGTGGTGGGATTGGCCGAGGTGGCAAAGGGAGATTGATTGGATGGCACTGAATGGCATAAATCTTCCACTGGCATTCACTGGACAGGAGGTGATATGGCAAGAGGTGAGAGTATTTGTGAATTCAGTTTTATAAATGTACATTTTCAGAGTATTGTGTTTTATATTTGCCTGTTTTCCTTTTCCTGATGTACTGTAGGTTTATCTGTCTCTCGGTCTGAACCAGACTGAGGTGGATAGCTTCTTCACAGGTCCAGCTTTCCTAGCGTGGAACCGCATGGGAAACCTGTTTCAGTGGGGAGGACCACTTCCTCAGTCTTGGCATGTCAAACAGCTCTACCTGCAGGTACTGAGCAGTCTTTTAGGAGAGATGTGGTATTATTTTTCAGGTTTTATTTTTATTATTTTCTTTTTAGGAACTAGCTTGAACATATATCACATACATTTATTCTTACTTTAGTTATAGACCAACATGATTTTAATAAGACCTATTAATAGACATGATCATAACCCAAGCAAACATATCCACTGCCCAAAAGTCCACTGTTTGGATTGAATTAGGCAAATGCTTAAGAGTCAATGATTGGATCATTATTGCAGTGATTATTATGTTTTTTGCATTATATATGTTTGACAACAGTTCCCCTAACTGATGGAGTGTGTAGCTTTTCATTTCTTAAACAACCATGTAGGAAGACACATAATGGCCATATTCCAGGATGACAATGTCAAGATTCATCAGGCTCAGACAGTGAAAGAATGTTTGGGAGGGAGCGTGAAGAATCATTTTCACACATGAATCGGCTCCTCTGAGCCCAGACCTTAAATTAATTGAAAGTCTTTGGGATGTGCTGGAGGAGCCTTTACAGAGTGCTGGACTCTTACATTGGCAATACATAATCTGGACCAAAAATTGATGCATCTCTTGATGGAAATAACATACACAACATTTATTTCCATCAAGAGGTGTGTCAATTTTTGGTCATTATCTTGTATTGACAATGCAAGAGTCAAGCACACTTTAAAGTCTACTACCTGTTAATGCACTCGCATTCACGTAGCCTTGTTGACGTAGCCTTGTTAAGTAATTAAGGGCAAAGCGCACAAGTTATAGTACTTTCAGACTTTTTTTGGGGGGCTATGCAAAATTGCATTACAATTACTCATCACAAATGTATTGGAGGAAAGAGTGCATATACTTATTCAAAAGTGTAGTCAAGTAGAGAGTAAAAGTTGCTAATATCTTTTGATATTCAGTAAAACTACAAAGTAGCCAAAAAGATACTTAAAGGGATAGTTCACCCAAAAATGAAAATGACCCCATGATTTACTCACCCTCAAGTCATCCTAGGTGTATAAGACATTCTTCTTTCAGACGAATACAATCTGAGTTATATTAAAAAATATCCTGGCTTTTCCAAGCTTTATAATGGCAGTGAATGGCACCCAAAAAAGTGCATCCATCCATCCATCATAAACGTACTCCACACGGCTCCAGGGGGTTAATAAAGGCCTTCCGGTCCGCCAGACCACCTTCAACTTATGGAAAAAGCGTAACTGGCGTGACATATGATGTCGGACGTAGCGTAAGCGTTTTGAACTGCAAGAGGCGGTACACTTTCTTCATAAGTTGAATACGGAAGGCGGTCTGTCGGGAGCTAGATATTTTACTTTAAAAAAAATTTTAATATGGATATTTTTCTTACACAAACCCATCGATTTGCCAGTAAATAAATTAGTAACTAAACTAAATTACATTTACTCAAATACTTTACACCACTGATATTTAGAGGCCAGATTAGACCAGAATCCAGATAACCGAGCCACATCTAGAGGCCATCATAGAGACTTGTGGGTAGCAATCATACAAAAAGCTTTAACAAGTTGCTAAAAACCACTCAGAACACCTTAGTAACCGCAGAGCAAAACATTACAAACACACACAACACTCTAGCATTATGATGACAATGTTTGAAAATGTAAAAATCTAGTTACACATAGTCGTGCATTAAAATTTTGTTATTAAAAATCCTTTTAAACATTGTACCTTTAATTCCTGCAGTTTAAAATCTTGGACCGTATGAGATCTTTTGGGATGATACCTGTATTGCCTGCTTTTTCAGGAATCGTACCTGAAGGTATTACCAGGTAAACTAATATTCCTCAAATATGTCTTTCACACGTTTTACAGGAGTGCAGATTTCAGATTTCAGATCTTGAAATCTTGAAATTCAAAGTGGCTTTGGTTGTTATTGAGTACGTTTTTATGGCTGTGAAAACTTCTCTTTTCTTCTGTTTTCAGATATTTGATAGTGAAGACAGAAATAATTACATTTAGTAATGTCCCGTAGGTTGTTTCCCCAAGCAAACGTGACCAAGCTGAGCCCCTGGAGCCATTTTAACTGTACCTACTCCTGCGCCTATGTGCTGGACCCACGCGACCCGCTCTTCCAGCGAATAGGAGCGCTCTTTTTGACCCAGGTCATTAAGGAGTTTGGAACAGACCACATTTACAACACAGACACCTTTAATGAGATGATCCCAGCCTCCTCAGACCCCACTTACCTGGCGTCTATCAGCCGTGCCGTTTTCAGTACTATGACCTCAGGTAACTATGCCATTGTTACCCCGTTTTGCACCAACAAGAGTTGGTAATTCAAATGGTATTGTTCTAGAGTTGCTAATTTTTCTTTGGCCCATCGAATTGCATTTGCTCTAATTTTAAAACCCATAATTGACCCGTTTCTTATCTGGGGCACAGTTGGGGTTCCCAACCCTATGATGGTTTGAGACACAACTGCTTACACAGATGCATTGATCACTTATTCTCTCCTATTTACTCTCTCTCTGGCAGTGGACCCTCAAGCAATTTGGCTGATGCAGGGCTGGCTATTTATCAGTGACCCTTCGTTCTGGAAACCAGACCAGGTCAAGGCTTTGTTACACGGTGTCCCCCTGGGGCGCATGCTTGTCCTTGATCTCTTTGCTGAATCCAAGCCTGCCTACTCTTCCACAAACTCCTTCTACGGCCAGCCATTTATCTGGTGCATGCTGCACAACTTTGGAGGGAATAGCGGCCTGTTTGGAACGGTGGAGAGCATTAACTCTGGCCCCTTCAAAGCCCTCCGCTTCCCGAATTCAACCCTAGTGGGTTTGGGTTTGACTCCCGAAGGCATTGAACAGAATCCAGTTGTTTATGAACTCATGAGCGAGCTGGCCTGGCGCAAAGAACCCGTCAACCTTTCCAAGTGGGTATCGCTGTACGCCTTGCGGCGCTACGGTACCATGGATGAGAACCTGACAATGGCCTGGCATCTCTTATTTCATAGCGTGTACAACTGCACTCTTCCGCAATACAAGAACCACAACCGGAGTCCTTTGGTACATCGGCCGTCCCTGCGCATGCAAACTGACATTTGGTATGAACCGGCTGACTTCTACAAGGCATGGAAGCTTCTGTTCGATGCGTCGCCAGGGTTAGTCACTGTGGAAACCTTCCGGTATGATCTTGTGGACGTGACGCGACAGGCTCTTCAGCTTCTTACAACTGAGTTCTACAAGGAAATACGGAATGCTTTCCAGGTAAACACAAACATAATGGTTATGGTTGATATTGACTACCGAATCAGTCCTACTAAATTGCAAGTTAAAAATTTAAAGAGATCGTAATGTAAAAAATGTAAATTCTTTCATTAATTACTCACCTTCATGTCGTTCTAAACCCGTAAGACTTTTGTTCATCTTCAGAACACAAATGAAGATCTTTTTGATGAAATCTGAGAGCTTTCTGTCCCTCCATTGACACTTTGATGCTTCAAAAAGTTCATAAAGAGATCGTAAAACTAATCCATATGAATTGAGCGGTTTAGTCAAAATTTTCTAAAGAGACTCGATCGTTTTATATGGTGAACAGATGAATTTAGGCTTTTATTCACATATAAACATTCATCAACTCATACATCAGTTGAACGGAAGCTCAAGCATGTTCGCTTGATGTGCGAGAACCAATGAGGTTCATTCTCGTGTTACGCAGCACATTTGAGCTTCAGCAAGAACCAATGAGGATCATTCTCGTGTTTCGCAGCACATTTGAGCTTCAGCAAGAACCAATGAGGATCATTCTCGTGTTACGCAGCACGTTTGAGCTTCAGCAAGAACCAATGAGGTTCATTCTCGTGTTTCGCAGCACATTTGAGCTTCAGCAAGAACCAATGAGGTTCATTCTCGTGTTACGCAGCACGTTTGAGCTTCAGCAAGAACCAATGAGGTTCATTCTCGTGTTACGCAGCACGTTTGAGCTTCAGCGAGAACCAATGAGGTTCATTCTCGTGTTACGCAGCACGTTTGAGCTTCGGCAAGAACCAATGAGGTTCATTCTCGTGTTACGTAGCATGTTTGAGCTTCCTCAAGAACCAATGAGGTTCATTCTCATGTGATGCAGCACGTTTGAGCTTCGGCAAGAACCAATGAGGTTCATTCTCGTGTTTCGCAGCACGTTTGAGCTTCCTCAAGAACCAATGAGGTTCATTCTTGTGTTACGCAGCATGTTTGAGCTTCAGCAAAAACCAATGAGGTTCATTCTCATGTTACGCAGCACGTTTGAGCTTCAGCAAAAACCAATGAGGTTCATTCTCGTGTTACGCAGCACGTTTGAGCTTCGGCAAGAACCAATGAGGTTCATTCTCATGTTACGCAGCACGTTTGAGCTTCCTCAAGAACCAGTGAGGTTTGTTCTCGTGTTACGCAGCATGTTTCAGCTTCAGCAAGAACCAGTGAGGTTTGTTTTTGCGCTTCAAGCAAGTTACGGTTAAGCTTCTGTTTATGTTCACTGATCAATGTTTATGTGAATAAAAGGCTAAATTTAATCTGTTCATCATACAAAGCGATTGAGTCTCTTCAGAAATTTGTACTAAACTGCTCAATTCATATGGATTAGTTTTATGATCTCTTTATGAATGTTTTGAAGCGTCAGAGTGGTAGTTGCGTAGCTGTCAATGGAGGGACAGAAAGCGCTCAGATTTCATCAAAAAGATCTTCATTTCTGTTTCGAAGATGAACGAAAGACTTACGGGTTTGGATCGACATGAGGGTGAGTAATTAATGACAGAATTTAAATTTTTGGCTGAAGTAACCTTTTAAGGGGCTTTCACACTAGGCACGTTTTCTGCAGTCCAAATCAGAGTACAGTTGTTCCTGACCACTGCGTTGCATTGGTCTGATTTCAGAATGACTTGATTCTGTCGAACACTGGTGCATTTGTGTTCATCTTGCATCATCACAAACATGCACAGTGTGCATGATAGTAAACACAACGTGAGTCTATATATCATGTTACTAATTGGTCCTATTATGTGCAGCAAAGTGAACAACACTTGTGTCTGTATGGTTTGCATGAAGGCGACTTTCTCCTTTGAGGAGAAAATATGAGGAGTTCAATCACTTTGACTGCTCTCACTCTGTATGATTGAGCCTAAAGTATACTTGTTCCTTGTTCCACGGACAGTCCACGGGACAAAATCTTCATCTGTCCATGCACAACAGCGCATACGCACGTGATCTGAGTGCTCAAAAACAAAAGGTCCATTAGCTTGTGTGCATGCACCAAGTACGTCCATCCATGCACACTGTCAGTAGATTATACTTTGAAAGGCTTGTGCGCTCAGTTGTACACTAGACAGAGTGGACAAAGGAAGTATTCCCAGGCCTTTAGACTTCATCATCACTCTCACTCGTATCCAAAGTAAATCCACCGTCATCCCCTACATATATTGTGTTGAACTAATGCATTTTATTCGATCAGATCACAAGTGGACAACGCTAAATACAGGTGTAAACGGGGTCTAAAACATTTTGAGCTTGTCCACTTTTGAGTTTCGACCACTTCCAGAGGTAGAAAACCTATTTTTGCTACGGATTGCTTTCGTAGTGTTAACGCTCATGTGGTCGAATGTGTTTTAAAAGCCACAAAAGAGCCTACTCTCCGCCTACTGACCTAATGCCTAAACATTATGGGAAGCGTGCTAGCCAGATGGGATATAAACTTTGTCGGTTGAAGACCCAAGTTTGGTTTGAAGACGAAAAAATACGTACCAAGCACAATGTTCGCACACTCACAGTGTTCTGCTTTGTGTTGAAGCTGTCAGAGCAGAAACGAAAGCTGCTGCACTGCGTATATTTTCCCGTCGTCTTCAGTCACATTCATATGTAAATGAAGCAAGCGTATTTTGTCCATTTGATCAAAAGATCTGAAAAAACCCTCCCCTCGAAGAAATCAGGACAGAAATGGTTGAAAGTGGACAAAAGAGACGGATTAAAGCACCAGGTGCAAACGGGAATGTGTCTGCCTCTTCTACCAGAATGCATCTTAATACCAGGTGTAAACAGGGCCATAGTTGGAGTTGCTTTCACATTCACACAAATCGCATCACCGTTCCATTGCAACCGAACTCCTACTGGTAGTTCACGAGTTCACACTTACAAATAATTAGATGGAGTTCTCCCCTGTATCACTGGCTAGGATAGGAACGAGCCGAGAGTGAGGGGTCGGGATGCAGAAAAGACTGCCGAGGAACATAGGTGAGTCAGCTATATACAGTATATAGGCCTCCAGTCGTACTGGGTGCGTTACCCAAAAGCATTGTTAGCCAAATACGTTCCACTGAATTGTATTGATAACAACGGAACTTGCGACCATTGTTGGCTTTGGGAAACGCACTCCTGATTGGAACGTGTTCCTCCCAAACTTGTTTTAATAGGTTTGGTACTGTGGTGCGCTCCCAGGTCACATGACAGCTTTCACATTACAAATTTTCCATGTGAACCGTGCTCTGTTTCGAACCTACACTGCCAGTGGGAATGCCCCGTTGTGTGTACAAAATGACAGCTTTGAAATAATTTATTTTTTGTTTAATTCTCAGGCCCAAAAGCTTCCTGACCTCCTGACCGCTGGTGGCGTGCTTGTCTATGATCTCTTACCTGAACTGGACCGCCTCCTTTCCAGCAACGAACACTTCCTTTTGGGGGTGTGGCTTGAGCAGGCTCAGTCTCAGGGTTTGGATGAGCACGAGGCACAGCTGTATGATATGAACGCACGAAATCAGATCACCCTATGGGGACCTGATGGGGAAATCCTGGACTACGCCAGCAAGGAGTGGGGTGGTCTAGTGGAAGACTATTATTTACAGCGCTGGGGCTTGTTTGTTAATACACTAGTGGAGTGTCTGGACAGAGGAAGACCCTTCAAACAGGACGTGTTCAACCAGGCCGTGTTCCAGGTTGAGAAAGGGTTTGTCTATAACCAGAGGAAATATCCGTCCAAACCACTAGGCAACACATATGACATTGTACAACGGATCTTCCTCAAATACTATCCATATGTGCTGAAAATCCTAAAATGAAGAGAACTTTATGAGTTTGATCCACAGAAACATTTAGGAATCAAACTGATATGGTGGCCAACAATGGTCAAAACACCAGCTTGCATTTAATTTATCTTTTTACTTTTTTTAAACAAAACAATTATGAGAGACTAATATAACATTCTAAGAAGTAGTAGAAGTCTTGTAGAAACGTCTGATTGCTTTAAATATCAGATACTGAGGTTTATTGCATTATGAATGTGTTAGAATGTCAGCAGCACAGCTACCATTTTAATTGTTGATTTTTTTTAGGCCTGAAACAAATTAGGTCCAAGTATGCGATCTAGTAACCATCTTAATGCAACACAAGTACACTTCGCGTTTTGAGAAAATGTCTTATTTTTATCGCTCCCTTGAGTACTGTTGTCAATGTTCTTGCAATGGGTTGGCCAAGCATTTGTATCTGTGTTTGTGTATTTGCATGTTGTTTTTGGCCTTAGTCTTAACACTGTGCTTGTACAGAAACATTTTGTGCATTTGTTTCAGGTTTCTGATAACATTTCAGGTTATGTATGTCAAATATACTGTATATACATTTGCCACCCCTAAAAATTGTGTGAAATGGGGAAAATGTTTTATAGACAATGCATGGTTATAGACATTGTTGTAATTTTGCTGCTTTGTAATATTAAAAGAAACTGGGTCATTCCTCCCGTCTGGATCTGCCAGACAAAACACTGCTACAGACGTTGGCTAACATGCATTGTTTGTTGTGTTTTATTCAATTATAAATTGGATGCACAAACATCTTTGAAATGAGCCTGTGAAGCACTGGAAATGTATTACTATCTTCAGATTGAGTTTAACTGTTTTAGGAGCTTATTGTCGACATTGTTTAGATTTTAGTTTTTTTAGTTAACCACCACAGACAGATAGTCACTAAGACCTTGTATATTAAAAATTGCTAAAATTGAGAAGTTATTTTTGTATTTTTGTCAAATAAAATCTGTACTTATAATTCTGTTTAGTAGTCTGTCATAAATACAGTCAAAGGCCCTCCAATGAAGTATTTATGGTAGCGCTTTATTTTACAGTCCTGCTTTGCATGTACATACTATGTTATGTACTTATAGCAATTACAATAACTGGGTAATATCTAGGTACTAACCCTAAACATAACCTTAATCCATGTCACCTTACCCAGTACTTTCTTAGGTAAATACACTGTAAGTACACATACTGTAAAATAAAGTGGAACCGTATTTATTATCATTATATATTATTACTCTTATGATGTTCTCTCATTTTTGTAGGACACAGGAGAGTTTAAAATAGTTCAAAGTTGTGGCACAAATAACTGAAATGCACGTTTGAGCTGTTTTAACAGAAAGCAACTTGCATTGACATATCTTAAAATATGTCAGTGCCATTGTTTTGTCTCAAGATGCACACCAGTGATGTTTTTTTCTAAGGGACGTTTATAAAAGCTACTTAAATGTCCTAATTAAACTAAGGTCTAATCCTGGCATAATATACGCCCTGTCTGTAAACCAGGCCATTGTGTTTCTAGCCCTGTTGAGGTGAAGTTGTGTGAAAATATTTCTATGAATTTCTGAGTAATTATCCTCACTTGAAGTTGATATGAAAAGTGGGATTATTTCAAGAATAACATTTTATGCTAATAAAGCATTGGGGGGATTGAGGGCCTTTAAAAACTACATTTCCCATGATCCATTAGGGCAGGAACTCTCTCTCTGACAGCCAATCAGCAGTCAGTATTCCTGCACATGGGCATCTAGGTCAACTGGACATGAGTTCGCTCATCTGAGCAAAACATTAGTGTTTTATATGGTCATTATGACGAAGGCTGATATTAGACAGTTGTCTTCTGCAATATTATTGCGCTTTTAGCATTCTCAACACCCTAATCGGCAGAATATACTAGAGGTAGGTTTTGCTGAAGTGGTCTGTTGTTACTGTGTGTTGTTCCGGATCAGCTGTGTTGTTTTTGCATTAATCTGAAATATATTCAACGATATATAAGAAATATAAGATCTCAGCAATTTTTCAATGTCTTTTGCTACTTTAAATTTAGTTATTGACGGTATCTGCATATGTAAGTGTATGAAATGTCTCTATTTTATCATTTTCTTGTTTTAATTTGACACATTAGTCATTTTTTTAATTGAATTTTACCAAACGTTCCAAGACTAAGAGCAATATTTCTGTTCTTTTCTAATTAGTGTTTTTTTTATCACGTTTTATTGATTTCATTTAAACAAAATTTCATGATTGAGAGCTATAGATTCTATTTTATTCTATTTATTTTTTCATTTATATAGCGCATTTCCAGTGTACAATAATACATAGACAATGAACAGTTGTAGGCAAAAACAAAAGATGATGACATTACATAGACAAAACCATAACTACATGCAAAGTGAGTATTTAAGATATACATTTTCATAAGTATCTATAAAGCATACTCTTATACTGCATAAAGTTGTCCATAATCACTGTGTGAAATGTGTTATATCTGTATTATATCTTTCAGCATCTCAGACCAGAAAGTCACCATCAGCTGTCAATCATGTCCATGTTTAGCACTGGTATCCTGGTCCTAACGTCTCCATTACACGTTCTTCCTCTCCGCATAGCGCCTGTACTCACGTCTGCTGCCCAGGTGGTTGAGCGCACGCTTTACGTCCATCTCCACCCTGGCCTGAACCTGGGCACAGGTGGGCAGGTGCGGCCCGTCTACATCCCACCCGTGGTGGATCTTTGCGCTCTCATCTCCCGCCTTTACAGCAACGCAGCTGACATTTGTGCTCACCTTGACGTCAGGGTACTGCTCACTAATGTCCGTGGCCAACCAGCAGCGTTGAGCGGAACCAACGGCCCGTTTCCCACCCCACAGATGCTGTCTCACTCGCCAGAAGTAGTGCTGACAGACTTCCCCGTCCAGGATTCAGGCCAGTCCTCGCTGGTCACCCAGTGCTTGCAGAAGTACGCAGGTCACTGCTATGTCTGCACCCCGAGTCTCTCATCTGTGCTTCTGTACCCACGACTAAAAGAGGTTGGCAGCGAGGAAGATGATAGAGGAAAAGGTGCACAATTAAAACTCTTAGAGACGTTCAGTGATGTGGTTGTTGGCGGCACGTTTGACCGTCTACACGGCGCCCACAAGACCCTGCTGAATATTTCCTGTCTGCTGGCCAATAGACGTTTTGTCATAGGTGTGTGTGACCAGGAACTACTAAAAAGTAAGTGGAGACCCTTTGGAAATCTTTACAAGTTTGTTAGATGAATGACTACACTCTTAAAAATAAAGGTTCTTTATTGGCATTGATGGTTTCATGAAGAACCTTTAACATCCATAGAACCTTTCCATTGCACTAAATGTTCTTTATAGTGAAAAAGGGTTCTTAAAGGATTAGTTCACTTCAAAATGAAAATTTCCTGATATTTTACTCACCCCATCTCATCCAAGATGTTCATGTCTTTCTTTCTTCAGTCGAAAATTAATTTTTTTGAGGAAAACATTGACCAATGACCAATCGTTTGGCTAGATAAGACCCTATTCCTCATCTGGGATCGTGCAGAGCCTCTGAAGCCCTTCGAAGCCCTTTGAAACATTTTGGTTGCCATGTGATGGGGAGAAAAATCCTGGAATGTTTTCCTCAAAAAACTTCATTTCTTTTCGACTGAAGAAAGAAAGACATCTTGGATGAGATGGGGGTGAGTAAAATATCAGGAAATTTTCATTTTAAAGTGAACTAATCCTTTAAAATGTTCGCACTATGAAAAACAATGGTTGTTTTAAGAACTGTTCACTGAAAATTTCTTTGGGGAACCAAATATGGTTCTTTAAGGCATTGCTGTGAAAAACCTCCATGAAATCAAAATTGAAGTTTTTTGGCTTTTAGTATAAATATGTTCGCTTTATTTATAAGCTAGTCTGCTCCAAAACAATGACAAAATTTGCATTTAGAAGATCCTATTCGCCAATATGAATCAATAATTTTGATGACATCACTCTGCACTTCAGCTTCTCATCAGATTTTCTGTCCAATCAAATGCTCTCTAGAATCTGAAGCTCCGCCCCCTACACTACAAATAGACGCTGAAGCTGTGGCTAAAATCGGTCACTTGTTTACACATTTACTGTTTTCTACATGGTCAATTGCACATAGTGCACTATATAGAGGATAGGGAACGATTCAGACAGTGTAAATATGCTTTCTATTGGGGCGAATAAAGTCTGGTTGACTTGACTAGAGTTTAAGACGTTTTGCCACCATTTGTTATCAACTGATAAACCACTTGGAACTGCAGTGAGACAGTTTGAACCACAAAAAAACGTCAAATCTCATATATTTATTCTTAAATATGTCTTATCTTTTGACTCTAATGTGTAGATAAGGTCTTGAAGGAGTTGATAGAGCCATACGATCGGCGCGTGCAGAAGCTCCAGGACTTTCTGAACGACGTCAAACGGTCGCTGAAGTATGAAATCGTTTCTCTTTCGGACCCCTTCGGGCCCTCTATAAGTGACCCTGAGCTGCAGTGCATTGTGGTCAGCGAGGAGACGAGGAAAGGGGGTGAAGCTGTCAACAGGAAGCGTGTGGAAAATGTGAGAACGTTGGTTGTTTTCTAGTGCCTATAAAAAAACTTTTGTTGTTACACCAGAAACGCATACATTTTTTACACATAAAAATTAATGTCATTATGTTAAATAATAAATAGATAACAAATATAGACTATGGTTCAAAAGTTTGGGGTTGGTTAGATTGAATAATACTTTATTCAGCGAGGATGCATTAAATTAATCAAAATTGACAGTAAACACATTTATAATGTTACAAAAGATTCTATTTCCAATAAATGCTGTATTCATCAAAGAATCCTGAAAAAAAAGTATCACAGTTTACACAAAAATATTACGCTGTTTTTCACAAAATATAATCAGAAATGTTTATTGAGCAGCAAATCATCATATCAGAATGATTTCTGAAGGATCAGGTGACACTGAAGACTGGAGTAATGATGCTGAAAATTCAGCTTTGATCACAGGAATAAATTACATTTAAAAAAATTATTCAAATAGAAAACAGCTATTCTAAATTGTAATAATATTTCACAATTTTACAGCATTTTGATCAAATAAATGCAGCCTTGGTGAGCAGAAGATACTTCTTTAAAAAACATTTAAAAAATCTTACTGACCCCAGACTTTTGTACAATAGTGTATTATTTAAAATTAAGAACTTTAGTTTATACATTATAATGCTGATAAATCAAAGTCTAATGTGCGCTCAAATGTTTAATTCTCAGTAAGTCATAAACTAGACGTCTGTGACCTTTGAACTTAATTATTCACTTGAAATCAGTGTGGTTGTTACTTGACCACAGTGCATTTGGACTTTGCTGTTGTCTACTTTTCACCAGTTTTTGGTTATTTATTTGTTTCTAGTGTGAGATTAAGTGATGTTTTTTTGCGCAGGGATTGGCTGAACTGGTTCTGTCCGAGATCCAGCTGTTGAAAGACGCCCATCACGCTGACATCGAGGAGGAGAAGATCAGTTCTTCCAGTCTGAGAACACGATTGCTGGGAACGTTGCTCAAACCTCCATCTGTATGAACATCCCGCTCACTCGTTAATTCTTCATTCATTCATATTCACTAGTACAAAAAATTCCACAATCACATAATGTACTTTATCTGTTCATCCATCTATCATTCATTAGTCCATAACTGTCCTATTTATGCATCCTTTGAAACTGGGATATTTTACATATAGCATGTGGTTCTTGTGCATGAGGACTAGGTGAATAGTGTGTTCTTCATCAGGATGGTTACACAGGAGACATATCAGACGGTTTTGTGTCCCTGAGATGTTTTTTCAGTGCATGATTATTGACAAAAAGCTTGCTAAGCAAAAAGAGTGACAGACCCTATTCTGTCTCCTCAGTATCGCTGGGTCTTCAGACATTCATTTAAAGAGTCATGGGGCTTGTGTAATTTAATGAAGGATATTCAGTCATGTGCATGTTGATCATGTGATGACTGATTTGGCTCAGCTGCTGCTGCTTTTTATATATTTATTCATATACTCTAGGTTTCAAAGGTTTGGGGTTGGAAAGGTTTTTAAAAAAATTTTTTAAGTAAGTCTCTTATTTGATCAAAAACACAGTAAAACAGTAAAATTTAGAATAACTTTTTTGTATTTGAATGTATGTTAAAATGTAATTTATTCCTGTGATCAAAGCTGAATTTTCAGCATCATTACTCCAGTCTTCATTGTCACATGATCCTTCAGAAATCATTCTAATATCATGTTAGCAACATGATAATTCATGCAAACAACATGTTTAAACATGCTAGCAACATGCTAATTTATGTTAGAAATGTTAAAACATGTTACCATTGTGTTGATTCATGCTAAAACATGTTAGCAGAAGGATAATTTATGTTAACAACATGCTATAACATGTTAGCACCCTGCTGATTCATGCTAAATCATGTTAGCAACATGAAAAAACATGTTATCAAACATGCTAATTCGTGTTAAATCATGCTAAAACATACTAGCAACGTGTGTTTAATTCACACTTCAATTTCAACAATTCAGTTCAAACTTTAAGATTGTCAGTTTTTTCAAGCTTTCAGACAAGGCCTTTTCAAGCCAACTTCAATGTTTGTTTACAAACTAGTTTAAAATAGAATTTTTTTGTTTTATAAATGTCTTTACTGTCACTTTTGATCCATTTAATGCATCTTTGCTGAATAAAAGTATTAATTTCTTTAAGAAATTCCTGACCCCAAACTTTTCAACGATAGTACATTAAGTACAACGAAACGACTTGTACATTTATATATATATAAAGTTGTTATATGAATATGAGCAAATATTCATGTAACCTTTTTTAAGATTGAATTTCATATTTGAAAAAATTTTTTTTTTTTTTTTTTTTTTTTGTCATGTGACCAAAATTTTAAATAAACCATAAAATAAAATGTTCATTTGATCACATGTGATGTGATATAATTTAGCATTTAACATAGCGTTAACATTTTAACTCTTGGTCTAGTTTAAAAAAATATTCAAGTAATTGTTTATTACTTTGATTTCGTCCATAGTTCTTATAGATCATGGTTTGATTTCCTGCTCTTCTGTTTCCAGCCGCAGCCGGATCTGTCTCTGGATCCGTATGTGATTGGTCTGACGGGCGGCAGCGGGTCGGGCAAGAGCTCAATAGCACACAGACTGGAGGGCCTCGGCGCCGTGCGGATCGACTGCGATCAGCTCGGTCATGAGGCTTACCTGCCGGGAACATCCGCCTACCAGAAGGTCGTCCAGGAGTTCGGCCCAGGTATGGAGAGGAGACGGATATAGGATGTTTATGCAATCAAATTGCACGAGTTTGGTCAGTATTTTTTTGCGTAGTACAAAATCAAAATTTAAAGTTCTACTCATTTAACTTGAAAAAATTGACTTATGCCAACATATTTGGGTTTGTAATGATTCTCAGTTTGTACTGGCCTTCTGCAGATTTTCCCCACGGAAAAAGTGAAAAATGCAATTTAATCTATATGTTGTTTGTTTGTTTTTTTGCCGTCAGATATTCTTAATGAGGATAAGACCATTAACAGACGAGTACTAGGTGGAAAAGTCTTTGGTAACCAGGTAATTTAACTCTGCTGATGAATATAATTGAATTCAGAACACAGTTTTCATCCTGTTCATATTGTGTTTGTGTGCATGTTTCTGTATGTGTTTTCCAGGAGCGTCTAAAAGCTCTGACAGATATCGTGTGGCCTGAGATTGCTCTGCTGGTGAAGAAAAGAATAGAACAAGCAAAAGAACAGGGTGAAGCATTTTATCTCTCATCCACTTCATTCTCATTCTGTTGCTGAGAATAGTTCTGTTTTAAATGTACACCTTTTCTGTGATTTAATTCTCTCTTCCTGGTTTCAGGTAAGCATGTTTGCGTGGTGGATGCGGCCGTGTTGCTCGAGGCGAGATGGACATATTTGGTGCATGAGGTTTGGGTGGCCACCATCCCAGAGGAAGAGGTACCAAACTTTAATATAGCCACACAGGTTTTTTTGGGGTATTTTTGTTCACACTTTAGATTAGGGTCCAATTCTCACTATTAGCTAACTATTAACTCAATAATCTCCTCTAATTACTGCTTATTAATAGTTAGTAAGGTAGTTGTTAAATGTAGGTATTGGGTAGGATGTAGAATATGGTCAAGCAGAATAAGGCATTAATATGTGCTTTATACGTACTAATAAACAGCCAATATCCTAGTAATATGCATGCTAATAAGCAACTAGTTAATAGTGAGAATTGGACCCTAAACTAAAGTGTTAACTTTTTTTTTTCTGGGATTCAAAATCAAATTTAAACCTGTATATAAACACAATGTTTTGAAAAATTAAAAAACAAAGAAGCATGAAAACAACCTGAAATACTGTATATAAAATATTTTAGATATGTGCACTGTTCAGTAAGATTTTTTAAAAGTTTTTGAAAGAAGTCTCTTCTGCACACCAAGGCTGCATTTATTTGATCACAAATACAGTAATATTGTAAAATATATTACAGTTTAAAGTAGCTGTTTTCTATTTGAATATATTGTAAAATTATTTTTTTTCCTGTGATCAAAGCTGTATTTTCAGCATCATTACTCCAGTCTTCAGTGTCACATGATCCTTCAGAAATCATTCTAATATGATGATTTGCTGCTCAAGAAACAATTATAGTTGTGCTGCTTAATATTTTTCTTCATATAAATGATCTATATTTTTTAGGATTTTTTTTTAATGGACATTTTTTTAATATTTGAAATGCATTTATTTTATCTTTTGTAAGTTTAAAAATGTCAATTTAATGCCTCCTTGCTGAATAAAAGCATCTATTAGTTTTATTAATTAAAAAAAATCTTGCTGACCCCACTGATCATGTGACTCTTTGTACAGATTATCCTGATTATTCATAAAGAAAAAGTTTCACTAAATTACAGTTTTCATTAAAGATCACAAACTGTATGTGTATATGTACATACATATTCATATATAGAGCAGATATAGTCCGCCAAGACCAAATACATTGTCATATCCATTGACATGCTAAAACTATTCAGAGAGATGTCATGATTGAAATAACATTGGGATATGTTAACGGTCTCAGGCAGTGAAGCGTATAGTCCAGCGTGATGGTGTGAAGGAGGAAGACGCCTTGAGGAGACTGAAGAGTCAGTGGCCGAATGCAAAGCTGATAGAAAATGCTAACGTAGTGCTGTGCACACTGTGGGAACCTGACGTTACTCAGAGACAGGTACGCCAAACACAACGGATGTGCTTTATTAACCTCAAAACATGCAGCTAATATCAATAATGCATGTTTCTCTTTCCCAGGTATTAAAAGCCTGGAATCTTTTACAGCACCGGATTCAGAAGCAGCAAGAAACAACCAGATCTTCTCTCTGAGTGCTCAATAGGCTTCTATGTAAAAGCATAACCAGATCTTAACGCTTTCAGAATTTAGTAAAACATGTTTTTTTTCTTAGTTGATCATTAGAAGCATAAACCTGTTTTTTAATAATTTATCTTTCGTTGCATCAAAAGCCTGCATCCCTCAAGCCAATGAGCCAGTATCAGTTATAGCTCTCATGCTGTGGAATAGTTGACAATACCATGAGCCATTTTACCATTTATTCTTGTGCCTATTGTCAGAAAAAGTCGGTTTATATTTGGGGTCACCTTTTTGTCCTTTTTAGTGAAAAAGGCTTTGACATGATTGTGGTGTGGGTTATACATTCTGAGAAGATGGTTATTAGTTTATATTGTGCCTCCTGAAGACCAAAGTTAACTGAATGTCAGATTAACCTGTAATAGACTGGTCAGTGGTTTTTGATGAAACGGTGAACAATTCTTGAAACAAATATGGTTTTAAATTAACCATTAAAAATGAAACGATTACCTTAATTTCATAAAACTTTAATAAATTTATTCTTCATATATACATGCATGTACAACAAATGTAACTTTTAAATTTCTATTAAATACCATGTCCAAGTTCTGTAGATAATGCTCAAACTAGTAAATGATGGCTAAAACCATTTTCACACCAAGGAAAAAAATGACCAATGAACTCAAAGCAAATATTAAGGGTGTGCAGTAAAACTGTGACTTAAACCAACAATAGAACAAATCTGAAATTGTGACTTACAACAGCATCTAGTGACCTCAGACATATGATAAAATGGTTTTAAAGTGCTTTTGTTCCAGCATAATTTTTGCACATTCACTCAGTTGTGTCCCACGGTGAGTCTGGCTGAACACAGCGCCTGCCCTAGGCTGTTGGATGCACAGCATTTGTAGATCCCAGAATCCCTTGGTTGTACATGAGCAAGCGTGAGCGTGCAAATGCCGTTCTTGTCATAATTCATCTGAACTCGCCCAGACTTCTCTAGCGGCGCCTCATCGAACAGCCAGATCACTTCAGGGTCAGGATATCCTGCAAACAGAAATCATTTCAGTGAATTATGATCCAATAAAAGTCTTACTGAACCCTTTACTGCCTGACACATGAAATAAGTCAGAAAAATCAATGTTTTTAAATGGGAGAGTTTATTGAAACTTTAGACGATCTAAAAACTATCATGCGTTCGAGTATCATGATACATCAGGCTTTTATGGCTGATATAGAAGTATGAGCTATTATAAGATGGAGCTCATACTGGCATAAAATTTTATTCATATGCCCTAACCGAGTCAATATATGCAATTTGGTGCAGTTGCTGGTATTTAGATCTCCAAAGACTAAGATTAAATTCTGATGACTTGTAATGTAAATTATGAGACCTTATAAAGTATATAGCGGACTACTTGCATAAAGTGCATATAAATATCAGTGGTCACTATCTTTCAATAATACTTCAAGCATTTAAAGATCTACTAAGACGTAGGTTTTATGATCAAAGCTCTGTAGTTTTAATTGTTGGCGGTAAAACATGTAATGCAATGATTAAGAGATGAACAAATAAGCATTCCTCAAAAGCCTGATGGATCATATTTGATACTCTTTAAAGACCCACTGTGGTGAAAATGGTGTATAGTTAGCAATATAGCTGATGAATTATGTATATTATGATATGAACTATATGCCTTTCTCCACTGACGTCCTATGATGTTCAAAGCGTTTCTAATGATACTGATTTTTAGAAGGCAGACTGAGATGGTGAACGGGAACATGATTGTGTAACATTAGCAACACATTATTAGCTGTTTGATAACGGTCAAGCAAAAGGCTAACCATATTACCATTATGTGTCCACCATTGTAAATTGCGATACCTTTTTGCAGCGTTTACTACAGTAAAGTTGAGCGAGTGACTGGTGTGAGTGAGTGGAGGCGGGTCTAATTTGCATATTCATGGTCCGCCTATACTAAATTAATCAATGGTGTAGTTACATTCAAGCTATTTTAAAAAGGCATGAAGGAAATTCTCACAGGAAAAAAAAAACATTTAAAATGTCATTTTGGTGATCAAAAGATGAGATTTAAGGGATACAATTATTGACGACAGGGGGACTTTAAAATGTTTCTCTACCAAAAAAAAAAAAAAAGGATAATCAAGTAAACCAAAGTTGCTTCTGTCCAGTAAATGTTGATTTTGAAATATTACTAACATTATAAGAGTTACAATTCTTACAATCAGCAAATGTTTCACAAGAATAAGTCACATCCCCTGTGGTACATGTTTTTAGAATAATACTTAAAGCCTTTTACTTGCTAAAGTTATAAACATAAATTAGACAACAGAAGGCATGTAGTAGTTTTCTGAAAACTAAATTGGTGTATCAAAATACACTAGGCTTTGATTGATTTCTTTTGACACATTGTGAACCATACCGTGTATTGTACAGGCCAGGTTGACTGTGGCGCCACAGCTCTCAGTGAGGTCACGCAGGGCTTGGTGGAAACGTGGTTCACTCCGCAGCTGTTTTTCCAGTGACGCTACAGCTTGTTCTGCCTCTTTTCCCAGAGCTTGCTCTGAAATACAGTGACACGCAGGACATCATGAGAGGACAAACCATTCATCCTCGGGTAGTTGCAGGTCAAGTCATTTTTGTGCCACTAGCCAAGTCAAAAAAAAAAAATTCGCTCAAGCAATAGCATCCTAAAAACTGAAGATCTTCCCATGTATCTCACCATCTACAGTAATGGGAGAATGTGGGTAATCAGATTTGCTGAAGCGAGCCATCCTCTTCAGCGCAAGCAGAGCTTTACCAGTTTTCTGCAAGAGAGAACCGATATGTAGTTAACCAAATAGGTAAAAAGTAGTATTGATGACCACCTGAAGGAAGTGATAGCCATCAGGGAGATTCCTAATTTTCGTACTTTCCACTTCTGTCGGGCCAGGAATCTTCTCATCTTGTCTTTGTTAAGGGATTTTTTAGTTGATCTTGAGTTTGAGTCGTCAAATAAGGCTATCCAGGGATGAGCTAAAGCCTTCTCACAGGACAGTCTTGTTCTAGAAGTGTAAATTGAAATTAAACACTGAATAAATGCATAAAATGTGACTTTCAAAAATGGAAGTGTTCTGCAAGTTATGAATGTTGACTGAAAATGGGCGATTAAATAAAAGGTTAACAGATTATAGTAAAACATGCATCTATCATTCACCTCTTATCCTTCATCAACAGGCCGCTGATGAAATCTTTGGCCTCATCCGTGATGTCATCAAAACTCTCAGGGTCAAACGCCCATTGTGCCGCAGTAACCAGAGCGAAGGTTTCCGCATCACTGTTTCCCTGGAATGGAGACTCGCCACTCAGTCTGGAAAAGAGCGGAAATGGAAGCGTTACAGAAACCAAAAATGCACATTAGTCTATAGACATGTTCAGGTGGCAGCCATTTGGAGTCCTCACAGAATGTAGCAGATGACGCCGATGCTCCACATGTCAGTGGCCAGATCTACAGGTTCATAATTGACAACCTCCGGGGCCACAAACTCTGGAGTCCCATGACACACCATCAGACGTTTCCCAGGCTCTGCAAAGGCCAAAAAAAATATATATAAAATAATATATAACGCATCTCCTTTTTTCAGTGTTAAAGTCCCATGGTTTAGTCCAGCCCATTCCTGTTTATGTGTGGACATTTTAAGATGATCAGTTCTCAAGTGATCAGCAGTACAAATAAACATGCCCAATTTCAGCAGATTGAGCCAAATTAGACAGGACACATATACAAATGTACCTTTGCTACCAGAGTTTGATAAATATTTATTGATTAAAAGGTGTAGTAAGCGATTTCTCAATCAGAAAACTGCAATCAAACAATTGTGTATTTGTTAAATGTCTGTTGGGAAAAAAAAAAAAAAAATCCACCCATGATGGAGGAGATAGTGGACAAGCAGGACATTTGTAGAAAGACAGATAGCTTCTATATTACTGAAGATAAAAAGGTCAGGGGAATATAATAGGGAAAATAATGGTTATAATCAGACAAGCTTTAGGATCCGCTTTAAAGGGATAGTTCACCCAAAAATGAAAGTTACCCCATGATTTACTCAAGCCATCCTAGGTGTATTACATTCCTCTTTCAGACGAATACAATCGGAGTTAGCCTATATTTAAAAAAAAAAAAAAAAAAAAAAAAAAAAAAGTCCTGGCTAATCCAAGCTTTATAAATGACAGTCCAAAATTTAAAGCCCCCAAAAAAGTGCATCCATCCATAAGTGTAATCCATAAATCCAGGGGGTTAATAAATGCCTTCTCAAGCGAAATCGATGCGTTTGTGTAAGAAAAATATCCATATTAAAAACTTTATAAACGCATAGCTTCAGAAGGCCTTCATTAACCCCTTTGGAGCCGTGTGGATGTTTATGATGGATGCACTTTTTTCAAATTTTGGGATGCCATTATAATGCTTGGACTTTTTTATAATCACTCTTGATTGTATTCGTCTGAAAGAATAATGTCATACACATAGGATGGCTTGAGGGAGAGTAAATCATGTGGTAATTTTTATTTTTGGGTGAACTATCCCTTTAATATTGGTACCGCTTCCACTTTTGGGTCCATGTTGACATCACATGACCAAACGCGTGTTGCTCATTGGCTGACGCAACATGTCTAACGGTCAGATACCCTTTCCTTGAGGGAGACGTCAAACTCTTATCAAAACGCCAACGACAGCTTATATCTGTGGTTCTGTTAACCTATTTCTATGATAACGCCAAGGGATAGTAACAAACACGGTTTAATGATGTAACTGGGTTTGTAGCGTTGTAAAACACGGCACTTCAAGATAACGCTCGCGCTGTAAAAACAATCAAATACAGAGTTGACCATCTCCACCTCACCAAACTCTCTCTGCCAAAGTGTTTTTAGCATTAAATGCTGTTCGTAGCATTAAATTATGGACCACGGTTATGCATTAGCCGCGGGGACATTACAAACTCTGCCGAGGAAGCGAAAGATTTCAGACGAAAAGAGAGAAAAAGATCGACTGAGGCAGAAAAACAGAATAAACATCGGCGCGGCCTATTCCAGGTGGAAAGCGCTGAAGGTGGAGAAAGGCATGAAGAATGACGCGGAGGTTGCTTGTTATCTGCTGGACAGGTAAAGAATTACATACTGTAGACGTCTAAAGTAGTGAGTTTCGCGTCTGCATAAATGTGTGGGATATAGAGAGCAAGACAGCAGGCTTCTTCGTTCTGACAGCTGTCATATCAGACATTTAAACGTGCATTACGTAATTTGAAGTTATACAACATTTAGAATAAATTCACACACAATGCAGGTCAGCCACTTCAAATGGCCCTGTTCTAAGTTACACACTTCAAGTGCACTTGCGGACGGTGAGTGTGTAGCAGAAGAGTAGGCAAGCTACTTTGGGACATGCTAATTCTAGTTTCGAATACTTTAGGACGGATAGTATGTGAATTGGGACGCACCGTTATTATCTGCTTCACCAGCGGAGACCATTGGAGAATCAGTACCTGTACAAACTTGCGGTCAAAGATTAAAATCGCATATTTATATTATAATATCAATTATATAAAGTGTACAGTAGGCCTATATACGCACGCAAATATCTCTTAAATGTGTACATGCGTGTGTGTATTTATACACAGTACACATTCATTATGTAAACAAACTATTTTGAATGCGATTAATCGTGATTAAACGATTTGACAACACTAGCACAAAAACAAACGAGTATGGCACACACAAGGAGGAAAGATTTTATGACGGAGAAAACCCGGAGTATAACGATGTCCAAGTTGCTGCTTTTCTGTTGCACAGGTAAGATTAGTTGTTCAAACCGCTTTCCAGAACTTATTAGTATCAGTGTAATTTACATACAACTGTCATGCTGATCCACGTCGACAGGTGGCAGTATTGGTGTGTACAAAGAGCAGAGCTTACGCTTTGCCAGTCGCCAGAACTACTGAATGCCCATTGCCTTACAAAGTGTTTATGCCTTAAAAAAAAACTTGCCATCGGGAATAGGGGTTTAAAGGGATAGTTCACCCAAAAATAAACAACATTTACCTCAAACTCATACAGGTTTAGAACAATTTGAGGGCGAGTAAATGACAATTACAATTTTTGGGTGAACTATCCTTTAAACTTGTTTGTGGTAATTTGTCAATAACGGTTTATTTTAAATGTACTTGTTTAGTAACTCCGCTCTTATCAAAACAAATTTCATTTGTAACGCTAGACTTTCTTCTGGATTTATGGACGTGACAAACGCACAGTTTCCTACTAAATCCGACCTGACACTAGCTCACCCAAAAATGAAAATCCATTTACTCGCCCTCAAATTCTTCTTCCATAGTATTTTTTCCCTACCAATCAGTGAGTCAACTATCTGGTTACCAACATTCTTCAAAATATCATATGTTGTGTTCAGCAGAAGAATTAAAAGCATAAAGGTTTGAAAAGATTTGAGGGTAATTCTTCTGCTGAACACAAAATCTGATATTTTGAAATTTGAAGAATGTCGGCAACCAGATAGTTGACTGTAGCATTGACTGGGGGGGATACCATGGAAGAATAATTTGAGGGCGAGTAAAAATGACAATTTTCATTTTTGGGTGAACTATCCCTTTAAGAGTGGCGGGTCGAATTTAGTAGGAAACTGCGCGTTTACGTCACGTCCGTAAATACAGCGAAGAAAGTTTAGCGCGCGAGGCTGTGGAAGGGGAGGGAGTTGTAGCTCGTCGTAATTTTGCAAATAGTCAGCTAGATTGATTATGAATCGCTCTACCTCTGGGGAAACACCCGTGGTCAAAGCAAAGGCGCCTCGAAACCTGGTGAGAAAGCGAGAATGCAACAGAATCTACAGCAAAACTAGAATCAATATCGGCAGGGCTTTTGAGCGATGGCGACAGTTGCGAGAGCTGAAGAGGTTCAAATCCGACGCGGAGATGGCGTTCTTCTTGCTGGACACTGTGGACAGGTAAGGGGAGAGGTTGTTATGTAGCCAACCTAAAAAAAAAACACGTTTCAGTCATTGGTGTCGCACAAACTACAGTGTCGATTAGGGAGGTTTAGTATTTGCGTTCATTGGCTTATAGCGTATAACGATTGCCAGCGTTACTCCTGTACAGAATTGCCACACGGCAGGGTTCATATTCTCTCATTTTCGTTTACTAAGGGTGTGTGGTGAACATCTTTCACAAGACAAGTCTCCGAGAAAGAGAGGACGACCGCGGAAAGCAACAGCTCCATCGCAAACTGAGGTATGGAAGAAAACGGCTTAACATTGCACATGCACAGTCCACCTAACCCAAGTATTTAAAGTACTTTAATGGTCATTTGCTATTGTTAAATAACAGTAGCTCTTGTCAGACTGGTAGATTTAAAAGGAATTTGGTTTACACCGCATCTGATAGAACAGGCTAAGCTAAAACATGAATTGATTTAGGATTCATCTCAGCCCAGTCCGGACCCCCACTCAACAGACCACTCTCAGCCCAGTCCAGATCCCCAGCCCACAAACGTCGAGGTCCTTGGCATCTGCTATGATCTTCCTTCCCTATGGCCATATAAACCAGTAAGTCCGCATTACATCAACACTAGTTTGGTCAGGTTATGCCATTATAGTGCTTGCGATCCAGCAGTTTATTAAAATCCTAAACTTAAATTTCCCCCCCCTCAAATTTCCTGCAACTATTTGACTTGGACATTTAAAAACGTGTTGCGACATTTACTGAATTTTAGCTATAGTTGTGCCATGTTTTCAAGTTTATAAACTTAATTTTACATTTCCTAGTTTTTGCTGAAAATTCAACAAATGGTGGTTAATTCTAAATCACGTGGTAGTGCTTATTTTTGTATAATCTAGTGAATTAAATTACACTTTTACAAATGAAAGATACGTGCCGTTTCGATTTTCTCCTTTTATTTGGAATGTAAATTAAATGTTCACAAATTAAGTCTGGCGTTGGTGAAAATGGTTTCACAATGCAATTGAATAATCTAACATTCAAATCCTAAAATGGGTGATATACACATGACTGCTCATCAGTTAAAAAATAAATTATATTAAAATCTAGAGTTGTGGAAACCATATGCATCTGCTAGTATAAAAGGGCAAAATTATAGTGCAGAAAGCGGTGTTGTGCAAGTTACTCTAAAAAGTATTTACTAGCTTCAAATTAGTATTACATCTTTAAGAGCAAGTAGATTACTAATTACTCTGATTATATAAGTAATGCAATACTTTACTTTCTAAATCCCGTATCAACCTCGACCAGTGGAACAATACAAGGACAGACATGAAACTGCTCTTAAATTTTCAAATAAATATAAAATTGGTCAAATTATTCTTGAACTGACCAAATTAGGTCAGGTTTAAAAGGGAGAAGTTTACATAAAATAAATTGTTAAATCTACTATTGTTTTATATACAATTGTCTAATAGTCTATGTAGTATTCAATGCAACTACATCAGAACTAGCTAACGAGTAATCCCTTACTTTTTCAAGGTAAAAAGTAATTAAGTTACAATAATTAAATCACTTAGTGCTAGTATGCAGTGTTGGGTGTAACTAAGTCCCTATTTTCTGCCGTTTAGAATAAACAAGCACAGCCTGAACGCCGAAATGAGGATGGGTCTGATGTAGATATTGTGATTGGTTCCATTGCACCATCGTACGGCTTTGTTCCTCATAGTTCATCTTCAAGCACAACCACAGAAGACAATGCAATGAACTGGGAGGAAATAAAGGTTGGTGAAACTGTACTAAAAATTGTTTTTCCTGTGAAAAATTTGGACACTTTTTGGAGAAAGCCCAATCTTGTCTACAATGCTTAAACAAGCCTTCAGATCAAAAAGTTAAGATCATGAGAAATTTCAAATTTAGTCAAATGTGTCCGAACTGTGCACTGGTTGTGTAGCTGCTTTTGATGCTATAAAGCATCAGGGCAACGTCTAAAATCTAGCCAGTTAGCTCACCAATTGTTTTGTCTCTTTTAGGATGAACTGGCACAGACTGCACAGCGACTGGAAGAGCGTTTAGATGCCATGAGGTCCTTGACTGATGGCGCATTAGAACCCATTTCAATGACAAGAGGAATAGAAGATCAGAAGGAAGTAAAATGGGTGGTCAACAAATCCAGTTTGAAGGGACTTTTTAGAACCTGCCATCAGTGTGGAGAGCCAGTTCTGGAGTTTAAAACGCTAACATCAGGGAGCCTCGTCCGCATTCAGTGGGAATGCTCAAAGGGACATCTCATGTGGCTTTTCCCCAACTACAACCCAACGTAACAGACACTGAAACCAGGCGTGACGGAATGGACTGTAAAGTATGCATCTAGGTTTTATAAATTGTAAACAAATAAAGTTTTTACTTTGGAATAAATGTCTTTTTTCATTGGTGGAACAGCAGGTAGAGCTGCACAATTAATAGTTAAGCATTCAAACACCCACGCAATCTTATTCCTAAATGACATGAAACCTTGGACAAATCTGATCACAGTGAAACATTCAGAGCTGCGCTGCCACCGAGTAGGGGTGGGAGAGAGAAAGAAAAAAAAAAAAAAAAACGCAAGCGTCACAACTCTCATTCTCTCTGAAAATTTCAGAATCGATTCCAAGCATAGTTTTTAAACCACAGATGCGCGATGACGCTGCATGCGTTTATACATCCGTATTCTGCTTGCTTCCATTTCCTCACACGCATCACTCAAACCTTCCGTAAAATAATCTTTCATAAGGTTTGGAAAGGTTGAAGTGAATTGCAAGGACATTAGTGGGCTTCATTGCACAGGACACGTGCTGTGAGAAATATGCGCTTTGCTTGATGTTACGAAAGGCGTCATTTGTGTTGTTTGGAATGCTGTGGGCCTATATATGAAAAATATGAAACTCACTGACAGAAGGATGCTTTCAATTTCAAATACTCACGCATGCAGCTGTGTGCACTCAGTGTGTGTGGTTAAATTTGTGTCTCAATGCTTTTGTGATGCGAAATTAATGTAAACGGTCAGTTGTGTCTTCAGGGATTAAAACAGACAGGACAAAAATCTCATTTCAAAAGAGATCTGTGCATTAGTGTAAATGCAGCTTATTAGATCTTCCGCTGTCTATGATGTCATCAGTAATATTCAAACAGTAAAGCTGAGAGAGAAAAATCACTGCTTTTGAATTGATAACGTTCAGATGGGCTACTCTTAAATAGGCTACTGAAAGCACTCTTTGGTTATTGCTTGTAATGTTTCATTGTTCCTTTTTATTATTTACTAGGCTACTTTTATATTTTGATGCTATATTAGTTTATGCAGCCTATTTTAAAATCTTAACATGCGTTATGTAATTAAATAAAATTAGTTTAAGAATAGTTTTGGAATCAGGTTGTGAGTGGCCTAAAGATTCCCATCTCTACCACTGAGCCAGAGAGATCAGTTATCATGCATAGATAAGAAACAGCTTCAGTATTTTCAACCACACAGTATCATTATTTCTCTTAAAATTTACAATAATTCAAATTAAATCAGACACACTCGGATAAGTTTATAGTTCGGATATAAACACTGATGTCTGCGGTAGCGTCAATCACACATTTTGAAAGTAAAATATAAAGATTGTCTCAATTACATTGTTAGTAGGTGGCGATAAGGGACTTAAAAGGTCTCACTGGATCATTAATTCGAGAGATTTGTTCAAAAACACCAATTCATCCAGTAATGAAACGTTAAGTTTGAGAGAGTTTACATTTTTAACCCTTGTGCATCCTCATGGACATTTGTCTTTTTCAGCTTTTTTTTTTATGTTAATGCTAACTACATACATTTTGGCACTGGCGTGTATTTTTAATTGGAATTTTACCATTTCACCCCCATTTCCTTTAAAAAAATAAATTTTGCACTAGGTACACAAAATACTTCCTCTCGTTACCTTTTGGACAAAAATGTCCTCATTGAAACGGCAATTTTAAATCCCAGGGCCATTTAACTATAAAATGATGCAAACTTTGTTAATAGGCTTTCATTATGTTGGCAAGGCTTAATGTACATTTTTACTATTTTTTACCAGATGGTGCCATTTTTTCAGGTTTGGCCTATAAATCAAATACTCACTTTATTCCGGTTTTTGGTTTATGCATATTATAAAGCCAATTGGATAAAATATGCAGCTATAATGGCATGGGTGTGTTTATCATGGATGTCAGAGTGTGGTTTGTATGTGTAATAAAAAAATATTGTGTGTGCTTGTAATATTTGAGAGAGAAAAACTAAACTGCAAATCACAAAACCGCTGTGTGTATCAGTGAAGTTCTAATGGGGAAAGTTGGCAGTGCACCCAAACAAAATCTTACTGAGAGCTCATTGGAGAGATCAACCTCAAATTTGGGACACAACTTTAGATGCATGGCTTTGATTTTCTAGCAGTTTTAGAGTTTAACATTTTTCAGAAAATATATAATTTTATATAAAATATTCATAAATAATTTAACTCCGACTTTTTTTTCACTTTTCGTTTTACTTTTTAAACTTTTGACTTCAACAATAATCTGCCACGGGTCTTTAAAATGAGACCAAACTTAAGTCTGTGCTCCCAATATAATTTTTTTTTTGACATGGACATTTTTGTCCTCTATGGACCTCTGTGTGTAACTTTTTTTAATTGATGCACAAGGGTTAAATAGACTTTAGCACTTAATTTTCAGAACCTCTAGTAAATTACAGGTTTAGTTTCGTTTAGTTATCCATTTATATTCATGGGAGATTTGTGATCTCCATTTTAAACAATTTATCCTTAATCGTGCAGCTCTAACTACATAGTATTGTAAAAGAGTTGGGACTAAAATTTGAGTTTCTCAAGATCTAACTTTGCTCCAGATAAAATTTAAAAAAAAAACTAAATGCTGAACCCACCCAGTTTGCAGGCCAATCCAAAGTCAATGATCTTGATGAGCGTCCCAGTGCCGTTCACACAGACGATGTTCTCTGGCTTCAGATCGAGGTGAACGATGCGTTTGCGATGCATGTACTGGACTCCTTCCAGGATCTGACGCATGTAGTTCACACTGTTGGGTTCGGTGTGCTCAAAATTCTCATCTACAATCCGTTCGAACAGCTCACCACCTGCAATACTTGAAGACATGGATTATCACAGATTAGAAATGCATTCTTGTTTTACACAATTTAACAAAACACATTGGAGATGTTTTCCTTAACCTTCAAAATAAATTTTCAAACATTTTTGCTGGGTAAAAAGAACCACCTTAAATAAAAAGTAAAAAAAACAGAAACTGAAAACATGCTCATTATATGAGAAGCATCTTTAAGTATTAATAAAAGAAAATAAATATATCTACTATATTAAGACCATCTTAACTAATCTGACCAACTAGCAGTTACTCAAAGGGTTAATCAGTCTTTGCAGATTCCAATTAGACTAATCTACATTATGTAACTTAATTTATGACCAGTCTTAAAGAAAAAAAAACTAAACTTAGATGGCTAACTTGTAAGACTAGTCTAAGCATCTTATGCAATCCTTATATAATAGGGGTATAATGCCATTTCATGCATTCTGACTTATTTACACTATTAGAGAGTTTGAAAAATAAAGTGCATTTAAAAAAAAATGTGTATGGACGCATGACAGTATTTGTGCCAAATACACTTCTTCAGGATTCAAGTTTCGGAAAGTTTTTTGAGTATGGCCCTGAATGAAATCATAAAGGGCGGAATTCCTTGTATGGTCACTTCTCTCGGATAAGCACGTACGCACATCAACCCGAGCGAGAGAATCTTCGTGTAAGTGCATATAATGTAACACCAACGTATAGTAAATCAAAAGTTATCCAGGGATAATGCATCGTGTGTGTGCTAGTGACTCTTTAGCTCCGCCCACTGCTCACCTCCACGAGCTCGACTGTTTTCAGAAAGAATTGGTAAAGCGTATCGGTCTTTTATAAATATGACAAAACTTAAGACTCTGAGATATTAAGGATGCAATACTATATAGGTACTCAAGATTAACATGAGATTCTTAGAAACTGCGTTATGTACCCATTAATTTAAAATGTGAATTTCACATAATTAGTTCTTCTGTGCTTTATAAGTGCACAAATTCCATAGAAAATGTTTTAATGGTTCGATATATAGTGTGTGTATAAGCAAACGCCATTTAATGTGAAATTTGAAAAATGTAACTCACTACTCAAGAACCATGACGATCTCGGTTGGGGTGTCGTAGGCTGCGAGACACTGCACCAGCTTCGGATGTTGTAGATCGTTCATCAGCTTGATTTCTTGCCGAGCTGCCATTTTGTCTTTGGAGACACGGGCCCGGTAGAATTTCCCCGCACACACCCGACCCGTCTGTCTATGGGTCATCCTGAACACTTCCCCAAACTTTCCCCTGTGTGGAGGTATATTAACAATTTGTGCTGATCATCTCAAACATAATCCCAATTTTACATTTTATAAAGGGGCTGATACTCACATTCCCAGTTTTTCATGGACATGATAATGATCCCTGGCTTTATTTGTGGTGTCAGTCACAACCTCCACATATGAGGTCACTTCCTGTTGTGGCTCAACTGTAACACATTAATCTTGCTTCAGACTCTTGCTTGAGGAACACTGACTTCTTAAAAGAATGCTGTGCTTACTGCACACTACACACTTGGATAGCATTGTTAGACGTTAGAGGTGATGGGCGTCCATCTACCTGCAGTGTTCATCTTAATGCGGTCCGACTCCTCACTGGGGTCACTGACTCCTACTGCGTTGCAGGCACGTACTCTGAAGCGATACTGTCCCTGCAGGTCGAGACCGGATCGGACCCGATATGAGGTGTTTTGACACCGGTCAGTGAGTACAGTCCAGTCCCCGGGCTCTGATTGGTCCAGCCTCTGATGCTCCACCACGTATCCTGTGACAGCAGACCCTCCGTCGAAACACGGCCCAGACCAGGACAAAACCAGAGATGTGCAGGTCAGCTGGGACACAAATGGACACGAGGCTGGAGGTTCGGGACAATCTGGGGAGAAACAAAGTTTACCAGAACCAGTGTTATTAACTAAAATCCAAAGTTAGAAAAAATAAAAGTGAAATTTAGAAATGTTGCCTGAGCAACTAACTGAAAAAGTTTGTTGAATTACTAAAATGACAAACTGAATAGATTTAATAAAAAGTAATACAAATTAGAAGAGCACAATTTCTAAACCTTTAGCTGTGGTTATATTTTAATTAACATTTTTATACTTTGTTAAACTAATAAAATGACAAAAGCACAATTTCTAAACTTTAACTGAAAATATAAAAATAGTTTTGTTTTTTTTAAACTACAGTTAAAAAAAGACAAGCACATAGAATTATGAAAACTTAAAAGCCAATTCAATAAATATAAAATAAAGATAAATTTAAATATTTAAAGAATAAATCAATGGCAAGCACATACAATTAGCTAAACTCAATGTATATAAAAAAAAAATATATATATAAAAAAAGTAAACCAAATCTAAATAGAAAAATAAAAGCGACAAAAGCATATGCAATTACTAAAGCTTAAATCCAAAATAAAAAAAACTATGGAAAAAAATAAAAAATAAACAAATTACTAAAGTTTACTAAAACCTAAAATGAAAATATAAAAATAAAAGCCAATTCAATTTTTTTTAAAAAAAGCTAAAAATGGAAACAGTAGAAGCACATTTAAAAAATAAACTGAATACCAAAAAATAAAAGCCAATTCAAAACAAGTAATGCATTAGTAAAATAACACTAATAAAACACAAAGGCAGTCCACATTGGCAGTTTCTTTTATTCAGAGAATGAACAGTCTTACCAATGACACTGAGGCTTGCGGTCCAGTGAGCTGTACCTCCTCGGTTACAAACAAAAAGAGAATAACTCCCTGCGTCTACAGGAAGAACCTCAGAGAGAACCAGGGTGCTGCTACTGCTGCTGCTCTCCACACTCACTCGCGGTCCTTCTAACACGACCTAACAGAGCAATGGAAGAAACTGACTCGAAGATATTTTAGGGATTTGATCTTGTAAATACAGTGGCCACAATCACTTTGCATTAAGTATCAAACCAACAGGCATTTCTCTACACCTCTCTTCTCAGTGACTTCTAATGAACTGGTATGAAGTCAGTCCTCAAGTTCACACAGGTTAAGAGAATCACATTAATCATGTTCCACTAATGCAGGGTTCCTCAAATCCGGCCCTGGAGAGCCACTGCTCCGACCCTGATCAAAGACACCTGAACAAGCCAATCAAGGTGGAGTTTGATCAGGGTTTGAGCTAAACTCTGCAGGGAGTTGCACTAATGCTTCACAGACCTTTTCTCTGTCATGAATCCAGCAGGACGCCACCGGCCCAGAGCTGCTGAAACGGCAGTGCAGTCGAGCGCTTCCTCCGACACGGGCCACAACCTGCTGCTGGGGATCCAAAAACTCAACTACTGCACCTGGAAAACAGTCTGAATTACTACAACAAACAGTCTGACTACTGACACAAAAATTGAAGTAGTTCAGGTTCTCAAACCACAATAGAGATGCTCCACCTTTACAGCTGCACCACTTTTTTTTTCTCATAAGAACGCATTGCTATCATTGATTGTGGCCTAGCTGCTCAATTCCTGTAATAGTATTGAACTCATTTTGAGGATCTGAATTAGTTTAGCCCCAGTGTTATTTTGGGAACACTTCACAATAAGGTTTAATTTAACTCTACGCCAATTATTAATCTTAGCTAAATGTAAATCTCAATGGTTTACGAATACATGGAGTTCAGAAGTTGCATCTGTAAACGTTAATGCACTAACAAAGGTTAATAAATGCTGTAAAAAAAAATATAATCGCTCATTGTTAATGTTAGTCAATGCATTAATTAATGTTAAATTAGCACTTGTAAAGTGTTAGTTATTTCAATATTGAAATTATAGTTATTATTTCTATACATTCTGTTTTCATTTTATTTTAGTGGAAGTTTTAGTCATTTCTTTAATGTCCATGTAGTCATGTTTTAGTCAAAAATAAAAAATATTCACTGTAGTCCAGGTGTTAAATGTAAAACAAAAGTAACACCTTCAACCTTAACTGGTTAGTAGCACATTAACATAAGCAAAAGTAAAACTGAAAACTTCTATATCAGAAGTCTCACACTCACCTGCGCTACTGCAGGCTGTTGTATTCAGCGTGACGTCTGCAGTGAAACACACAAACCAAACTCAAGAAGTTGAAAAAGACACGTACATATAGAGAACTCATCAACCATGTGACTTGCTATGGTCAAGACAATGGGGTAAATAAATCTGGCATATAATTGGCTAGAAAACACATTAGGCCTCTGTAATTGGCTACAGGCATAACGAGACCCAAGAGTCTTCTGAATGCAATTTAAACAAATCTGTTTTCAAACCCACATTCTGCGTTGACATTTAGGCTGCATCTGAAATCGCATACTTTCCTACTATATAGTAGGCGAAAAACAGTGTGTAACATAGGGGTTGCACCGACTAGTCGACTTTAATGCTCTGCCATGCAGCTTTAAGCTTGAGGTCGACTAGTCGCTGGCTTAGAGGGCGCAACAGGACAAGCCATTTCCTGACACGCACGCACGTTTCCAACAGTTAAAAATGACAAATACTATCCCACAGAAATCTGTGAGAAATATAACGACACAAAGACAAAATAACTGATACAAAAGCTGTTATGTAGGAGCAATAACTTTATGGGCAGCACTGTGTCATATGCCAGGGGTTTTCAAACCTGTCCTGGAGGACCCCCAGCACTGCATATTTTGTATGTCTCCCTCATCTAACACACCTGATTCAACTCATGAGCTCATTATTAGAGACTGCAAGACCTGAAGTGGGTGTGTCAAATATATGGGAGACATACAAAATGTGCAGGGCTAGGGGTCCTCCAGGACAGGTTTGAAAACCCCTAGTCATATGCCCAGGGGCGTAGCACAAGATCCCAGGCCCTATGCATAGGTAGTCCTGATGGGCCCCCATGTTCCATGTTAAAATATATTCCAGACTTTTCAAGGGCCCTCTCTCCCCTTGGGGCCCTGGTAATCAGTACTGGTTTTACTCCCTGTCCGACGCCGCTGCATATGCCATAGCTGTCCTGTGCACAAGAAAACCCGCGTTCGCGTCTTAGCTCAAGGTTCAGGGTTATTTGTTCATTAATGACGTCATCAGCGATTAGTCGACGTCGACTCGACTTTAATCAGTCGTTCAGCGGAAGTTGTAGTGTGACATAAGAAGTATGTCTGAATTCACAGTACTCATAAAAGAGTAGGTAAAAAGTGCATACGAGCTTAAAAGTGAACACTTTACTATCCCATGAGGCCACGGGAGAGGATTTGTGAATGGAGGTGACGTAACTTAAGCTGGTAGGTCATAATGACAACATGTCAATGTCCGAATAGTACGTCCAAATTACATTCATACTACACACATTCATGCTATATAGAACATACTTTTTAGCAGTCGTGGAGTAATCACTTATTCAAAATAAGTACCTACTCAAGAGTGATGATTTCGGACGCAGCCGCATGGTATTTTTACACGGCAACGCTGTACTAAAAATGGAAAAGTTTTTCCTTTGTGTTTTTCACGTACAGACATCAACTATATCAAAATGATCCCGTTCACAAGGATCCACGGAAATGATTAAAAACGCTGTATTTTGCTGCAAGGCCGTTAGTTGGCGTCTTGGCAATGTCACTATGTACAGAAACACTTCACGCCTATAGACTGGACACGTAATACGCATGCGCATGACATCACCGTTTTCACAAATTCATGTTTTTGTAGTTTGCATTTTCAGGCCCCCAAAATGTGTGTAAATGAACGGCCAAACGCATACAAAGCTTTAAGTTGAAAGCGGTGTCAAGGTCAATAATTAGATTACTGCTGTCCATGTAAACATAGTCAGTGATCATGTGTGAAAACCCAATTAGTTTTGAGAAATACATTATTGTTTTACCCCCGTGCATTTCTGTTTGTATACCTAATTTGATTACTTAGAAATCAAACCTCAGTATATTGAGAGACAAATAAAATGATCACCCTTGCATTTCTGTTTATTCTTGTAAATATACTGAATATGCATACAAGTCAAGTCACCTTAGATGACAGATTGTTTCAAAACAGCTTCACAATATAGCTAATTCAAATTCTGCTGTAAAGCAGCTCTAACAAGCCAATAGTGTCATTATTATTTAGCTCAAGTCAGTTCAGTGTTGATTCAGGTCAGTTCAATAACTGTAAAGTTCATCAAATGTGCATGCATACTGTATGTACAGTGTATTTGTGCATATACTGTACACGATGTTTGAGTGCTATGACAAACTCCTGTGCGCTCCAACAAGCGAAAGACACAAGATAGCCGTGTTTATCATATGTGTGTAGTTTGGCGTATATGTGGCTATTCATTTAATGGTTTGTGTGTAGAATTACTATGCAAAAATACCATATTTAGAAGAGTTAAAATAGTTTTGAATGAAGTGTTTGCTTTTGCAAGAGATGTGTGAAGTTTAGCTTCTTCTGTGTAATTTGATAAATGGAGCCATAGTTTTAGAAATTGTTTGTAAGCTATTAAAAAAAAACTGTAATATAAATACTTTTATTAAGCAAGGACACATTAAATAGCTTAAAAGTGACAGTAAAAACATTTAATTATGTTACAAAATATTTCTATTTCAAATAAATGCTGCTCCTGTATCATGGTTTGCATAAAAATAATAATAATAATAAGTATAAATTGCAGCAAATCATCATATCAGAATGATTTCTGAAGGATCATGTGACACTGAAGACTGGAGTAATGATGCTGAAAATTCAGCTTTGATCACAGGAATAAATTACATTTTACAGGTGTCATCATATTTCACAATATATCTGTTTTACTGTTTTTTTAATTCAATAAATGCAGCCTTGGTAAGCAGAAGAGACTTCGTTTAAAAAAACCAACCTCAAACTTCTTGAACATCTTCACAAGAAAGCATTTCCTAAATGTCTCCAAAAAATGTTTTTATAAAAATGTAAAGTAGTGTGTAATGTAGAGATATCTCTGAGGTGATGTACCTGGTTTGACACAGCTCTCCTCTCTGTGTGTTAGTTCGGCTCCATTCTCTGTCCTCCTCGGCTCATCCGGTGGAGGCTTTAGCTCAAACCTGAATGTTGAGATGTAGGTCTTCTTTTGACCCTTTTCAATAAAGGTCATTATTATAGTGTGATATAGAGCTCTCTCTGAAAACTGTTCTGTCTCTTCCTCAGATATGCATGTCTCCTTTCATTTCTCTCACTGCTTAATTTAACAGCATTCTTGTTCTACTTGAAGTCACAGGAAAGAGCAGCTGTTATCAGGTTGATCATATGAATGGTTTGAGAGAGAGACGGGGAAAGGTGAAAGCTGAAGTGATTTAGATGAAGTGGGCGGGGCTTCCACATGTGGCCTGTAACCGAAAGCTGCTCAATCACTGTCCCAATCCACAACAACAAATAAATATTAAAAACAACGTGCACAAATGTGACCGTCTCACTGATAGAAAACTTTGTAGTCATAAAAACTAAGCCAAAAATATTGAAATGGCACCCATGATGTTTTCTCTGCTCATGGGTGTGTGACATATATAATGACATTCATTGCAAATGTGGATGAGCCTGTCCGGCTGCTTGATTATTTTGGTTTCTTTGGCCTGATGCATTGTAAACCTCATATTTTCCAGCATTTGGGTATATATAGTCTATATATTCTTGTAGATGCATCTTGCATTTCAGATCACCATCACGAAAAGCAAAAATGTGTTTTGCGTTAATGTGTGTGTGGTCTGTGTGTGTGTGTGGTTTTGCTGTTTTATTTGACAGATCCATAAAATGTAATATGACTGTATAATGCTTCATTCTAAAGGAAATTTAAATGTCTTTAAGTAGCCTATCTACACGTGTTATACACACCAATCAGGCATAACATTATGACAGGTGAAGTGAATAACACTGATTATCTCTTCATCACGGCACCTGTTAGTGGGTGGGACATTTTGTCCTAAAAAAAATTTATGTATTAGAAGCAGGAAAAATGGACAAGCATAAGATTTGAGTGAGTTTGACAAGGGCCAGACTGTGAAGGCTAGCATCTCCAAAACTGCAGCTCTTGTGGTGTGTTCCTGTCCTGCAGTGATCAGGATCTATCAAAAGTGGTCCAAGGAAGGAACAGTGGAGAACTGGCGACAGGGTCATGGGCGGCCAAGGCTCATTGATGCACGTGGGGAGCGAAGGCTGGCCCGTGTGGTCCGATCAAACAGACGAGCTACTGTAGCTCAAATTGCTCAAGAAGTTAATGCTGGTTCTGATTGAAAGGTGTCAGAATACACAGTGCATCGCAGTTTGTTGCGTATGAGGCTGCATAGCCGCAGGTCCAGTCAGGGTGCCCATGCTGACCCCTGTCCACCGCCGAAAGTGCCAACAGTGGGCACGTGAGCATCAGAACTGGACCACAGAGCAATGGAAGAAGGTGGCCTGGTCTGATAATTCATGTTTTCTTTTATGTCACGTGGATGGTGCGTGTGCGTCGCTTACCTGGGGAACACATGGCACCAGATGCACTATGGGAAGAAGGCAAGCCGGCGGAGGCAGTGTGATGCTTTGGGCAATGTTCTGCTGGGAAACCTTGGATCCTGCCATCCATATGTATGTTACTTCGACACGTACCACCTACCTAAGCATTGTTGCAGACCATGTACACCCTTTCATGGAAACGGTATTCCCTGGTGGCTGTGGCTCTTTGAGCAGGATAATGTGCCCTGCCACAAAGCAAAAATGGTTCAGGAATGGTTTGAGGAGCACAACAACGAGTTTGAGGTGTTGACTTGGCCTCCAAATTCCCCAGATCTCAATCCAATCGAGCATCTGTGGGATGTGCTGAACAAACAAGTCCGATCCATGGAGGCCCCACCTCGCAACTTACAGGACTTAAAGGATCTGCTGCTAACATCTTGGTGTCAGATACTACAGCACGCCTTCAGGGGTTGCTGTTTTGGGGGACAAAAACAGCAAAAGGGGGACCAACACAATATTAGGAAGGTGGTCTTAATGTTATGCCTGATTGGTGTATAGTAAGTGTGAAGTTAGTAATTTATTTGTTGTCATTATACACAACTGGATATAGCCAACGTTAAATTAACTTATCTTGCTTTCATAACTCCTAAGTAATTTGAAATTCTAAGTTTAGTATCAACTTAAGTTTCTTCTAAAATTCCTTGGTAGAAATAATAATAGAATAGTTATAAAATTAATATGGAAGTCTCCATTTGTGTTAAATACATCTAATTGGGTCTTGGGATTTCTGGGAAGCAGAATAACATAAACACAGTAATTAAAGTAGATAATAGCTGTTGCATTTTTTCATGCATAATGCAGATTATGCAGTTTTTAAGGTGAAGATGACAGGTTGTAATCTGATTACACACAAACACACTGTCCTACTAAAAGTGTTTTTTCATGGGAAAATAGCACGCATGTTGACGCCCTCGGCATTTTTGAGGAATGGAGAAAGAAAGAAGAAATTGCTCAATCCAGGAAAGGAGGCTGCCATGTTAGAAATATGAAAAATATCTGAATTCAGTTCACAAGTTCGTTGTTTGGTGGTGGGCAGTATCATACTTTCATATTTTTGACATGAGCGTTTCCTGCGTCGATTTTTAGCGGCTGCTCTCGTACACATAACTTTACAGTTTCATTGTAGTCCGATCGACGAACAAATGAATCTTATTGGTGATTATTTTGAAGAATCGTTCGAAAAGACTCACGAACTTCACTGAATAAACTCACCGAGCAGTAACTGAATCAACGCATGACTCACTTAACTCTCTGAACCGCTTACTTTATCATTATGTGCCAGCAAGAAAGCGAAAATATATTGTCTATTTATCTTCATACCTCACGCTCATGTCTTTATTCATGTTTACAGCTTACCATAAGCCTTCTGATAATGCAGTGGAATTGATAGGACTACATTATAAAGGCCTACTCGTAATAATAGGCTAATATGAAAATATTAACATGTTTTTCCCCCCTCATATTTTGGTCTAAAATGTTTTGGAGTGTATAAAAGCCGATGACCTACCATGTATTGTTTTTAAAACTTCTGACGTGTAGGATGTTACATTTCATGATAACACAAGGAAGAGTACAAGGCGAATCAGCAAAAAATATATATATTGACGTTCTGTTATTGTTTACATGATGTTCTCCAGTTGCAGCGCTGGGAATGACAGATGCCTCCATTACGTCATAACAGCCTACAAACAAAATCATGCTGCCACTTTATTAATAATGATATAAATTAGAATAAATAACTCAAAATAATAATTTATATTGAAGTAGCCTACAATATTTTAGATGAGTATTAGAGAATGAACCACTGACCATTGTTATTTTAGTATCATTGAGTATATATTTGATTAATATTTTAAAACCGTTTTTTAAAAATATATATCTATTTTCTGTTTTTATATTAATTTTGTTCTAATTTTTATTCTTTATTTATTTATATATATATAATTTATTCTGGTTTTTTTTGTGTATTTTACTTCAGTTACAGTGTGTTTCAAATAAGTGTTTGTGGGGTTTTAGTTTTACTTAACTACAATAATCCTGCTACTGGCCTTAAAATATGTCAAGCAACTATGCAACTATTGCCAATTCTAAAATTGGAAAACATTTCCCAATATCCTGCTGTCATACCCGATCCTGTAGTTCCAACGTCCTGCCATTAGACGTCACATGCTCCTAAATATTTATTCTTGAATATAGGTAATATTCTGTTCTGAATTCAAATTATTTTGTAAAAATAAAGCTCGAGTATGTGTGCTGCACTTGTTAAATATTATAAGGATTAAAACATAACCTAGAAATAAATGTTTCTGTTCCTATAAAAACAAAAATCACAAGTCAGACTTTTAAACTGTATTTGGTAGCAACTAAATAGCAAGCAGGTCAAGAATGAAGAACTCAAAGCATGCCATTAAGAGTTTATTTTCATCTTTACCTGATTTTACCAAAGACCACAAATCTACACCAATAGTCATCTTAGCAGTAAAATGATTCCACATAAAAACCCAGGCTGTCCTTTTCATGCTGAACAGCAGAACTGGAGCAATGTCCTGCGTTCTGCTCCTCACTAAAGCTCAAATCAACACACACATTCAGAGCATTCAGAGATTTTCAGGAGATCTTCACAGCCAGCTTGCCATTTGGTGGAAGGAGACACATTTTTAACACCACACAATTCTAAAACATCACATGTGTCTCTAGAGTTACTGGTTTCCTTATATTTTTGAATATCTGTTTTTAACCATCTTCCAAAACTGCCTGTTAAAAAATATGACAGGTTATGCTTGATGTCTCAAATGACCACGACGTGTCACTTTCAACACCGAGCAAACAGCAGAAGGATGGTGTGAGCATTTCATATGGACATGGGCGTTCGTCCCATTCCACACCTTATTGTGACAGGAGGGATTTTCTCTCCTTTATTTTTCAATTGACTGTTGTGTTTGTGTTAATCATCATCAGAGTTTAATTGGGGTGGGCTGCCATCACAGGGGGTGTTGAAGATTTTCTTGCCTGATTTCTGCACATGATCTTCATTTCTTTTCTCCAGAGCTTCAATCTGCAAAAATGCATGAAACAATAGATTTTTAATATATATATATTTTTTTTTACACTTGTCTTTTCAATGTGCATGTGGACATCATATGGAAACTGGTAACATGTTAATGCCAAATGTAAACAAGCCCTTTGTTATTCATCATATTGGTCACATTATCATTCGCTTTTTAGATTTTTTTTGCAAATGCAGGTTGCAAGTAACAAACATTTAAAGTCTGGACCTGGGCTAAGAAATCAGCCTCATTGTCGCTGTTGATCTGCAGTCCTGACACGGTGTTGAACAGCTCGAATATATTGAGAGCCTCGGCCACACCAGCTTTCTGGAAAAACTGGAGAACAGAAAAGAATGTACATTAATGAGCATAACCTTGCTTTAGGGCTATCAGCATCGCTTTAATCTACTACAAGTTAGTTCAGACACTTACTGTGGCCACATTCCTGCAGTCCCTGAACAAGAACTCCAGACCGTGAGGGTGAGTGGGCTCTATGGACTGACTCACATCAATGAACCACACCTTCATGAGCAAAAACAGAAAATAAATTCATGGGGTCATGATGTATGAGATGAAATCCAAATCTAGAAGACTTTTGTTCATCTTCAAAACAATAATGAAAAGATTTTAAATCAAATCTGAGAGATTGCTGTCCCTCCATTTAAAGTCTCTTCATGAACATTTTGAAGTATCAGAGTTCTGGGTGATGGAGGGACAGAAATCTCTTAAATTTCATTAAAAATAACTTAATTTGTGTTCCAAAGATAAACAAAAGTCTTACGGGTTTGGAACGATATGAGGGTGTGTAATTAATGGCACAATTTTTATTTTTGGGTGAACTATCCCTTTAAGAGCTCTATTGTAAAACCAACATCCTTGTACACTACTGTTCAACAGTTTGGGGTCAGTAAGATTTTTGTTTTTTTTGTAAAGCAATTAATACTTTTATTCAGTAAGGATGCATTAAATTGGCAGTTAAGACATTTATAATGTTATAAAAGATTTCCATTTAAAAATAAATGCTGTTCTTTTGAACTATTCATCAATGAATCCTGAAAAATGTATCATCACAGTGTCTACAAACAAATTAAAAGCAGCACAACTGTTTTCAACATTGATAATTTCAAGTTTCTTGAGCAGCAAATCATCATATTAGAATGATTTCTGAAGGATCATGTGACACTGAAGACTGGAGTAATGATGCTGGAAATTCAGCTTTGATCACAGGAATTAATTACATGTACATCAAATAAATGCAGTCTTGATGTATGGAAGCTTGTTACTGCCACGGAATACAACAATTAAAAGATAATTGTAACTTCTTATCTCACAATTCTTGAATTATTTTCTCAAAATTGTGATATGAAGTTGCAATTGCGAGTTATACATCTCACAATTTTGACATTATAACACGCACGAAAAAGTCAGAATGGTAAGATAAAAAGTTTCAATTACTGCGGTTTTATTCTTTTTATTTTTTATTCCATGGCGGAAACAAGCTTCCATACTTGGTGAGCATATGAGACTTCTTTCAAAAAACGTTTAAACAGTAGTGTAGTTCATGACCACATGAAAAGTAGGGCTGGGTACTGACACACATTTCACAATTCGATTCGATTCAATATTAATCGGATTATTTTGGATATATATCAGGTAAAATACATGGCAAATTTTCTCAAGGAAAACAAATCTCTTAACTAATGCTGTAAAACATGGGAGTCAGTTGTTGCCTACTAGGCTACATTAGCCATCTATAATATTGAAGGTAAAAATGAACTGATTTCTATATAAACACTTAAATTACACTCAATTATGTTTTTTTTAATATTAATTACATAATCATATTAAATATAAACATTTAAACAATTTAAATGGTGGCTGTCATAAAACCTTGCCAGATTTATTCATACATGCCTTAAATATTGAAGAACATTAAAAATTATAATGAATAAGTAAAATGGTACATATATTTAGCAAAATGCTCCTCTCGAGAGTTAATTTTTCTAGCTGACTAACGAGTTTATGGTCACTGGATATGGTTTTTCTGAGGTAAATGTGCCGTTAAAAGCTGTTTTATTGACGTCTTTCAACAGTTGAAACACTGAGCGATTCCATGTGACATGATACGGATTTCGGTAAGCTCTATATTTTAACACACTTTCAGATGCTCATTCATGTTTATTTTGTGCTGTAACTGGTATTAAGGCGGAAGAGAAGATCAGTTCATGTGCTTCTCTTGAGCTGAGCTGCGGCACAGCGATCTGTCACACAACAGCGCCAAAACGGTATTTATGTTTTTGAATTTTCGTAATAAAATGGACGTAATTTGACGTTGTTTCATATCAATAGTAACAAAGCACAAAAATTATTGCGATTTATTGGATAGGAGGCGTGCTACAATGTTCCTTTCATTCATCAACTGAAAACAGTATAGACTAATCAATTCTTGGGATTTAAGAATCGATATCAGTTCATAAAAATGAGAATCGGTTAAAATTGAGAAATCAATATTTTTTACCCAGCCCTTTGATGTGCAGAATTTAAAAAGATGTGCTACTAATAATGTCTGAACAAACCTGTCCATCATGCCAAAGCATGTTGTATTCGCTCAAATCAGCATGAACCAGGTTACAGTCTTGATACAGTCGCTGCATCATCTGAAAAACAGTGAATCAAAAACAAGTCATATTTCACCCCAAAATACAAAAAAAGAGACATTATATTGTGCATAATTTTAAATGTTTTTTAATAGTACCATTATATACATGATAATTAAACACTGTAATAACCACAAATTAAAACATGCAAAAATCTTATTTTTTACCCAATACACATTTAACATTTTAGTATTTCAGTGCACTCACGTTCAGCACTTGGTAGTATGCTTTCTTCATATCCTCAGAACTCAGAATGGCGTCCTTCAGTTTAGGTGCAGGAACATGGTCCTGCCCAATGAATGACATCACGAGGATATGCTTCTTCAGAATCACCACCTCCGGGCACGGGATCCCTGCTTTCTTTATCCTACACGTACATTTATGCGTGCATAAAAGAAAAAGAACAGTAGCACATAAATAAAGTACATCAAACAATATTATATCGTAGTGTCATCCTAATTCACCAAGGCATTCAGTCACAGTAGCAAATGTATCAAATAATAAATGTATCAAGTATCTTTCTTTTACCTGGTGAGGTTGTGCATCTCCTTCTCAGCCCACAGGCGGATAATTTTGCGAGGATTCAGTTTGCTGAAGCGATCTTTGAAGCGGTAGTCGTCCTTGATATATTTGTCCCGGTTCTTAAACTCATTCAGGGTGGTCTTGAAAACCTTGAGGACACACTCTTCCGGAACAATCTTCTCTTCAAAGCTACAGGAAACACAAGAAGAGTTTTGTGGTGTTACTTAATAAATGCACAGTTAATTAATTGCTAAATGTAAGACTTCAGTGAGTTGCAAACACAGTAATCATAAGCACCCACCTCCCTCCATTAGCATGGAACACCACTGACTCTTTTCCTGTGCTGATGCAGCCATTGATGGTCTCCAGTATCCCAGCATTCACCATTTTGTACATTAGTAATCTGGTCTTGGGATCCACAGCTTGTTCCTGATCAAAAGTGAATACAGTACATTTCTTATACAGTATGTTGAGTCTGAAAACCCCTAAAAGCAAACTAAGCTACACTAAAAATTTAAATAAAAAAATAAAATAAATTGAATAATAAATAAAGAATGGGTTGGGGTCTTTACATAACATTTCTACTTAAGTTTGAGTCTGAAAACCCCTAAAATAAAATATAATAAAAATGGGTTAGGCTCTTGAGGTCACCATGAAAACAAAATCGACAACTCTTGTTTATGTAATATTGCAGTATTTATTCATGCACATCATTATTTTTATTAAAATGTATTCCCCTCCCTTTAGCAGCGACATCTCTTCCCTGATGACGTGTTTACTAGCGTGTGGGCGGGGCAACCTGTCACCCTCCAATAGCAAACCACAACCATCCAAACAAATTCCCCATGGACAAAATCAAGTCCTACCCAACATTTGTTCTTTCATTTCATGCCGACTTTAAAAGGGAAAACTACTCACAGCAGTAGAGTGCTCTTTCTTCTCATGAAGTCGAGCGCTGCGGCGCTGCTCTGTGTGACAGTGGCGTTTTAGAGCATTGTACACTTGGTTGGAGAGCTTCAGGTCCATGCCAATCCCATCTCCCACCTGCACCTCCGGAGCAAACTGTATAAATGCATTCAGAGAACATGAAGATTCAATTGTAAAGAATTCTCAAAATGATATTTGGATAAAGTGTGAACAAGCCTTACATTATCCATGCGTGCAGTGTTCTTCCGTCCACAGACCTCCTCGTCGTGTTTGGTGGTGATGTTCTTGCCTTTCCCAATAAAGCCCTTTTTAGGGGTAGTAGTTGGTTTGTCTGAGTAAATGAAATGCAGTCAGATCAAAAATCATTAACTGTTAAAGACACCAAATATTATTATTTTATTAAAATTACTAAAAATAAAAAATAAATGAAAGCTAAATAGAAATATAATAAAACTAACTAATAAGGAGGACAAAAGCACGTAACAAAATGACTAAAATTTAAACAAATTGAAATATTAAAATAAAAGCTAACTGAAAAATTTATAAATACAATAATTTTGTATTAATAAAATTCTCAAAATTAAATGTAAAAAAAGGAAACAAAATAAACAATATTAATTTAATAAATAAATAAATAAATAAATATATATATATATATATATATATATATATATATATATATATATATATATATATATATATATATAAAATAACATTTTAATAAAATAATAATATTAATAATAATGTAATAATAAAATAATACTAAATAACACTGTTCTTAGGTATTATAGCTCACCAGCTCTGTATGGGTCATGGCGTGTGTCCTGCCAGTCCACCTCATCCTCAGAGCTGTCACTGTCCTCATACGGATGAACCATGCGGTAGTTCTCAAATGATATGGAGACTGGAAATTAATTGTTCAGGTTATATATATATATATATATATATATATATAGCACTATAATGTAATTTAACCATTAAAACGTAACCCAGAAAAATGGAAGTATATACATTGAATGAGAACAAAACATGCATTAAAGTCACCATGAAATAAAAAATGGTTAATTCTTGATTTTTTTAATTGAATATTGCAATATTTATTATAAACGATTAATCCATGCACGTCATAATTTTTTTTTTTAATTCTTGTGCCTCATAGTCTTTAATCAATATAAGTTCCCCTCTCTCTTGCAGCGACATCTCTTTTCTGACGATGCGTTTACTAGCACGAGGGTGGGGCAACCTGTCACTCACATGAGATCGACCAATAGCAAATCACAACCATCCAATCAATTCTCCATGGACAAAATCAAGCCCCGCCCTACATTTTTCTTGTTGCAGAAGCCGTTTCACTTGTGTATACGTCACAAAAGGGAAGAAAAAACAATCGCGCTTTCCGTTTCATGCTGACTTTAAATTTAATTTTTAACTTCTTGGTTTTACCTTTGCTGTCTCCATTAAACTTCTTCTCCTCCCTGCGCAGCTGCGTATCAAACTCGCGATCAAACTCCATCTGAAGCATCTGGGCCAGTATCAGGTCACTGGACGTGTCCGCTTCTGAAGTGCAGGTCAGCTTCAGGTCGGTACTGAAAATAATATGAAGTAAATACATACAAAAGATGATGCAGATCTGAATGTTATGGTGTGATTCTGTCAAAGGATTAATAGATAAGTAGGCCTTAGAAATGAGCTTGTGTGGGTGTTTGAATCAAGACTGTGATCATTTAACGATTAATCGCGCTGCTCTACTTAGTTCACTTAGTCACTATACCATATATTACCATTGTAGAAATAATCCAAACCTAAGATGGCGGGGTACTAGACCCGTAGTAATTTGATATGTAGGTTTGTAAGACTCACTCTGGGCAGTCTGGGAAAGTGTTGCCGTCCTCATCCAGCTGTCGGGCCAACTGCTCACTCATAACATCAGCCAGAGAGCAGGGCGATGGTGCCAGGACGGGAGCGCCCCAGGGGCTCTGGGAAAACAACAGAATAATCACATGAATGACTGATACACTCGATCACCAGAAGTTAGGCTTACGTTCCAACAACTAACACCATCAGAATAAAAGCCCTGTCATGAATAGTAGTTAAACTTTTATGTACTGGCTTACATTTAGACATTGTGGTAAGACATTTGCTCTTTTTAATACAGGTCTACAGGGTGATGGGAATGCAATGTGCAGTGCTATATTTTTAGCTGAAACTAAAACTAACAAAAACAAATACTAAAATGAGAAAAGTTTTCGGTAATTAAAATAAACCAGCAAATAAAATATAAATATTACATTAATATTTAAATAAATATTACAAGCTTAGACTTAAAAAAAAAACAAAAATTTAAGTATAAAAGCTAAATAGAAACATAAAAAGAAACAAGAATGAGAAAAGCACATAAATTGACAATTATTAATTAAAAAAGAAATTAAATAAATAATATAATTGTGTATTAATAATAAATTGTGGTGTCAAATAGATTAAATCACATCTAACATAAAAGTTTGTAATTATATAATGTGTGTGTGTTTGTGTGTATATATATATATATATATATATAGAGAGAGAGAGAGAGAGAGAGAGAGCTGTCAAATAGATTAATCGCAACCAAAATAAAATTTGTTTACATAATGTGTACTTTGTAAAATTATTATGTATATATAAATACACACATGCATATATATATTTAAGAAAAAAACTTTTATTTATAAAATGTTTATATATCATAAATTATATTAACATATATACAGTATATACATGCAATATTTCTTAAATATACACATGAATGAGTGTGTATATATATATACACACACACACATTTGTGTTAGATGCGATTAATCGATTTGACAGCACTAATAACAAAATAATTCTTAAAATAAAATTGAAAATAATTATTTTTAAATAATAATAATGTAATAATAAAATAATACTTAACACTGGTCTTAAGTATTGTAATATTTATTTGACCTACTTATAAACCCTCAACCCTTATGACTCAAGTCCAGATCAAGAATTTCAAAGTCCACATGCAGAAGCTGACCTCACCCATGGACTTTTGCACCAGGTGAAACTACAATTTTGTTATATTCAAATACCTTCTAGCTGGGTAAAGTTCATCACACCAGTGGTCAGAGCTTGAGTCAGACATTGTTAGGCAGGTTTACACTCACATTACTCACCCTTCTGTTGTATAATGCTTGACAAGGCCTGTACTAAACCAACAACCAACATATGTCACAACTGCCAGGTTTTTTTCCACAGAAAAACGACACATCAGACTGTTAGGGAATCTCACCTTGGTTTCTTGTGTAGATACTTCAAGTTGGTCCATGTTGATTGACAGAAGGTTTAGATTCAAAAACGTCACGCTTGTTATACTTTCTTCGGTTAGATGATTCGGTAAAACCGTGTAAGGTTCGTTAATATCGGCTTCAATCCTATATGTAACACTACTTATTACTATATTTGACCAAGACCGCTAAAACGTGGCTTAAAACAAGAAGTTAATTCGGTTACCGACTGTGTGTCAGATAAAAATAGATGTGAGATACAACGGTTGGTGGGACAACCCAGTATGAGGTCATGACTCTGTTTTTCAAAATAAAAGTACAATAAAACACAAACATAAATTATATATTTTATAATGATGTAAAATCTGTTTAAAAACAGTCTAAGCCTTCTTTTATGTCCACTTATTTTTCCTTTATGTTATGAAAATAAAACTTTTGAGATTATTATTAATTTCTTTATCCTTTTTTGCGTTCGAAAACCATTCCTTTGATGGTAAAAACGAATAATTAATTATCTAATTTATTATTTAAATAGTTGTAATTAAAATATAACAATAATTTATGAATTTATTTATTTATTTAATTCAATGTAAATTATTTGATTTAATATATTTTATTCTATTTATGTCGTTGTTGTGATTTGCATTGAACAATTTTGTCTATACAGCAGAATGCTGATTATTTTTTTATTATTAAGGAACAATACAAACGCAAGTAGGGAACAATAATATGCATGTGAAAATATACACAAATAACATCTAATTAAATCTCCATTAGATATCTGTGCATATAGGCCTATGCTTGGATAGGTTAATGTGTATGAACTAAACAAAAGCATATTTAATACAATAAACAAAAGCATAATCTTCAAATGGAATGCTGATTATTGATTTGCGATCAAAAAATAAATAAATGGAAGACCGTGTTAAAATATTTTGTTATGCATCACTAATAATAATAAATAATATTATAAGTACTAGAAAATTATGCATTTCCGGTTAATAATATTTTTTTAATCTCTCTTCTCGCTTTTACACCAGATTTCATTCAGGCTTTTATTGGTTAAAAAAAGTGCTGCGTGTCACAGTGGGCGTGGCCAGCAGAAGAGAGGAAGTGCAGTTGAGATGTCAGAACATTGAAGAAGAAGAAGAAGAAGAAGAAGAAGAAGAGTGTCAGAGGAGCTGTGCATGAAACCAAAGTTACTGATGCATCCAATCCAATGAATGTGGCTCGAGTGATTCTCGCTCTAATATTCTGCACACTTTTCATAGCATCTTATTTCACAAATAAGGTAAACTGACTTTTATTATACTTTGGACAGAACCAGTGTGTGTTTGTCCTGTTGTTTTTGGATTGCATGCACAAGAATGTATGCAGTTTCTGAATGCAATTAAAATGCATTTTTGTGTGTCCTAGATTTATAGTAATGCTGAAAGGTACCACAACAATGTATAATTGTTATTTGCTTTACAGTATGTTCTGTCTATCTTAAAGTTTACATTTCCAACCATTTTTCAGGGGTACGTATTCATTAAATGATCCCTCTGCTATAATCAGAGTTGAGTTCCTAATCATTTACATGATATCTCAATATTTATTATCTTTATCATTAACTCTCTACAGGTGGCAGACCTCCACTGGAGCTCTACTGCTACTGGTTACATGGAAACTGGGTTTGGTTGAAATCAAAGGATTCTCCAGGTAACTAAATATGCACTTATTATTATTTGTGCATTATATATTTATATACAGATTATTATGATCTGTTTATTAATACTTGTTCTCTGATTGCCGTGTTTGTTATCTAGATCTGCAGCATTTTCCCAGCTTCCTGGATCCTTTTTATTTATTGGAAACATTTATGCGGGGTCCAAAGCACTGTCGCTTTTGGTAAGTACACACAATATGTTTAAATCTGAACCGTAGGAAGACTTCACTATGCTCAGACTGAATGTGCACCCTTTTTATTTGCTTACGTTGAAATATGTTTGTCATTCCTCTTCTTTTTTTTTTTTTAGCCCATTCCTTTTTTCTTTGTGTTACAAAATGTCTCTGAAGTCTTTGCTTTTCTCATGGTAGCAGTAACTCACAGAGAGGTACGTCTGAATCCCACTTGGTTAGTTGAGGTTTGCATGCTTTATTTCTTCAACATTTATTTATTTATTTATTAGGATTAAAAGTCATAATGCAGCTTGTTTTTATAATATTCTCATACTATTTCAGATATGATAATCATATCTTAATGCCAATCATGTTGCCATTCTAATTTTCTTTGTATTTGCATTATTCAGAAATCATCATGGATGAAATTATTTAGGTATGTTTCTATCAACCAAATAGTTCAAAATGACTAAATAACAACAAAAATAGTACAAAAAAAAGCAAAGACTAAACTATAGATGCTTTTAATGAAATGATTGTCTTTATAGTGTGTGTATGCTGCTGGGATCTGCCGCCAGCCTTATTCTGTACAATCCTCGGGTATGTTCACTCTCACATACATAACGCTGATGTTCTGTCAGTTATCAATGTCTCCGTTTCCTGTAACAGTAAAAATCTCCATGTCATATGTCCTCTTTATGGCCCCATACGTCTCACCTCTCAGTTTGGTCCCAGTGGCTACATATGGGCGTCCGTCCATCTGTTCTGTGTTGGTGAGTGTGTTATTTGTTGTGGGACCCAGAATTACGAGTAACGATCTTAAACCTACAGAGAAAATTTGGACATATGAAATTGTGCATTTTACCAGTGTTTTTTGATCTTGTCTCTTTTCTAATTTAGGTGCATATAAAGTATTTCAGAAAAATACAAAGACAAGCCATCTGAGGTGGTTTGCTGTTTTTATGTACACCACCATTCAAAAGTTTGGGGTCGGTAAAAAATGTCTCTTATGTTCACCAAGGCTGCATTTATTTGATCAAAAATACAGTAAAAATAGTACAATTGTGAAATATTATTACTATTTATAATAACTTATAAATAGTTTTTTATGTGAATATATTTTAAAATGTCATTTATTCCTGTGATCAAATCTGAATTTTCAGCATCATTACTCCAGTCTTCAGTGTCACATGATCCTTCAGAAATCATTCTGATATGATGATTTGATGCTCAAGAAACATTTATGATTAGTATCAATGATTAAAACAGTTGTGCATCTTAATATGTTTGTGATATATTTATTATTATTATTATTATTATTTATTTATTTATTTTTTCCAGAACTAAAATATTTAGAATATTTAAAATAGAAATCTTTTATGACATTATACATGACTTTACTGTCACTTTTGATCAATAAAATGATTAATTAAAATAAAAAACTTAATGACCCCAAACTTTTAGAAAGAGAATGCATGTAGTTTTTGCTTATACTCTAAGTAGATGCCTGGTAACATAATATAAATATTATGTTATCTATTAAATATCTCATAAGTGTCATTTTCAATATGTAATATTACAGTGATCTTGAAGAGCAGTTCATCAACTATGTGACCAGGTAAATGGATAAATATGAACATTAATGTCATAATTTATATATGCACCCTCAGATTTGTGAATGCAAATAATGCAATTTTTGAATGCATGTATACAGTATATAAGATTAATACGTTTTGACATGTTTTTAGATTGCTTTAACTCGTTAAAATAAGTTAAGCAATAACTTTATGTAGTTATAAAGATATAAAAAAAAAAGTGAAGTCAATTTAATGTCATTTAAGTTAAAATGACTTAAACATCCAAGTTGATTATACTTAATTTAACTTTTCTATAATATATATATACACCGATCAGGCATAACATGACAGGTGAAGTGAATAACACTGATTATCTCTTCATCACGGCACCTGTTAGTGGGTGGGATATATTAGGCAGCAAGTGAACATTTTGTCTTCAAAGTTGATGTGTTAGAAGCAGGAAAAATGGGCAAGTGTAAGGATTTGAGCGAGTTTGACAAGGGCCAAATTGTGATGGCTAGACAACTGGGTCAGAGCATCTCCAAAACTGCAGCTCTTGTGCGGTGTTCCCGGTCTGCAGTGGTCAGGATCTATCAAAAGTGGTCCAAGGAAGGAACAGTGGTGAACCAGCGACAGGGTCATGGGTGACTCATTGATGCACGTGGGGTGCGAAAGCTGGATACACAGTGCATCGCAGTTTGTTGCGTATGGGGCTGCATAGCCGCAGACCAGTCAGGGTGCCCATGCTGACCCCTGTCCACCGCCGAAAGTGCCAACAGTGGGCACGTGAGCATCAGAACTGGACCACAGAGCAATGGAAGAAGGTGGCCTGGTCTGATGAATCACGTTTTCTTTTACATCCCGTGTATGGCCGAGTGTGTGTGCGTTGCTTACCTGGGGAACACATGGCACCAGGATGCACTATGGGAAGAAGGCAAAGCCGGCGGAGGCAGTGTGATGCTTTGGGCAATGTTCTGCTGGGAAACCTTGGGTCCTGCCATCCATGTGGATGTTCCTTTGACACGTACCACCTACCTAAGCATTGTTGCAGACCATATACACCCTTTCATGGAAACAGTATTCCCTGTTGGCTGTGGCCTCTTTCAGCAGGATAATGTGCCCTGCCACAAAGCAAAAATGGTTCAGGAATGGATTGAGGAGCACAACAACGAGTTTGAGGTGTTGACTTGGCCTCCAAATTCCCCAGATCTCAATCCAATCGAGCATCTTTGGGATGTGCTGAACAAACAAGTCCAATCCATGGAGGACCCACCTCACAATTTACAGGACTTAAAGGATCTGCTGCTAACATCTTGGTGCCAGATAACCACAGCACACCTTCAGGGGTCTAGTGGAGTCCATGCCTCGACGGGTCAGGGCTTTTTTGGCAGCAAAAGGGGGACCAACACAATATTAGGTCATAATGTTATGCCTGATCTGTGTATATATATACTACAGGGAGTGCAGAATTATTAGGCAAGTTGTATTTTTGAGGATTAATTTTATTATTGAACAACAACCATGTTCTCAATGAACACAAACTCATTAATATCAAAGCTGAATATTTTTGTATCAATATTTTAAGTAGTTTTTAGTTTTAGCTATTTTAGGGGGATATCTGTGTGTGCAGGTGACTATTACTGTGCATAATTATTAGGCAACTTAACAAAAAACAAATTTATACCCATTTCAATTATTTATTTTTACCAGTGAAACCAATATAACATCTCAACATTCACAAATATACATTTCTGACATTCAAAAACCAAACAAAAACAAATCAGTGACCAATATAGCCACCTTTCTTTGAAAGGACACTCAAAAGCCTGCCATCCATGGATTCTGTCAGTGTTTTGATCTGTTCACCATCAACATTGCGTGCAGCAGCAACCACAGCCTCCCAGACACTGTTCAGAGAGGTGTACTGTTTTCCCTCCTTGTAAATCGCACATTTGATGATGGACCACAGGTTCTCAATGGGGTTCAGATCAGGTGAACAAGGAGGCCATATCATTAGATTTTCTTGCCAGCCACGCTGTGGAGTACTTGTACGCGTGTGATGGAGCATTGTCCTGCATGAAAATCATGTTTTTCTTGAAGGATGCAGACTTCTTCCTGTACCACTGCCTGAAGAAGGTGTCTTCCAGAAACTGGCAGTAGGACTGGGAGTTGAGCTTGACTCCATCCTCAACCCGAAAAGGCCCCACAAGCTCATCTTTGATGATACCAGCCCAAACCAGTACTCCACCTCCACCTTGCTGGCATCTGAGTCGGACTGGAGCTCTCTGCCCTTTACCAATCCAGCCACGGGCCCATCCATCTGGCCCATCAAGACTCACTCTCATTTCATCAGTCCATAAAACCTTAGAAAAATCAGTCTTGAGATATTTCTTGGCCCAGTCTTGACGTTTCAGCTTGTGTGTCTTGTTCAGTGGTGGTCGACTTTCTGCCTTTCTTACCTTGGCCATGTCTCTGAGTATTGCACACCTTGTGCTTTTGGGCACTCCAGTGATGTTGCAGCTCTGAAATATGGCCAAACTGGTGGCAAGTGGCATCTTGGCAGCTGCACGCTTGACTTTTCTCAGTTCACGGGCAGTTATTTTGCGCCTTGGTTTTTCCACACGCTTCTTGCGACCCTGTTGACTATTTTGAATGAAACGCTTGATTGTTCGATGATCACGCTTCAGAAGCTTGGCTATTTTAAGACTGCTGCATCCCTCTGCAATATATCTCACTATTTTTGACTTTTCTGAGCCTGTCAAGTCCTTCTTTTGACCCATTTTGCCAAAGGAAAGGAAGTTGCCTAATAATTATGCACACCTGATATAGGGTGTTGATGTCATTAGACCACACCCCTTCTCATTACAGAGATGCACATCACCTAATATGCTTAATTGGTAGTAGGCTTTCCAGCCTATACAGCTTGGAGTAAGACAACATGCATAACGAGGATGATGTGGTCAAAATACTCATTTGCCTAATAATTCTGCACTCCCTGTATATACCTTTTTTTAATTAATTAATTTAACTAGTTAATTTTACACTTCTTTTTCAGTGCATTGTTACTTGCCTCACTTGCATACACAACAGGTAATAATGCATTTTATGCTACCATATTATTTTTGTCTACTTCTCTATAATTTTCTGCCATGATCCATGTGTAATTCTTGGTGTCCTGTCTTTTAGGTGACCTCTCCGGTGCCTTAGATTTCCCTCTGCTGACATCATACAGGTTCCATACTGGCTGCTTGGGCAGGTAAGACAAATATTCAGTGGGAATTGTTGTATACTAATGCATTAAAAGTTGCCATGATTTATTGGATTATTTTTTACAGGATTTACATGCAAAAAGTACAGAATGAGTAATGCATGTCATTTTGTTATAAGGAATTTATTTTGTTTGCAAATCTTATGTTCATTAGAAATCAATTTCCTTTCATAGCGCTATATTCGGCTTTTGTCTGATGTTGGCAACCGTAAAATTGAAGGGCAGTCTGCCTCAGGAGCACTGTGGAGTCTGGTGCTTCCTGGCCAAGGTGAGACAGAAATTATATTTAGAACCACAATATGTCTCCATTTACCTAGTATGTCCGACCAGGACTGTTAGAGCATAAAACCTGTTTCACACCACATGCATTGCAGTACTAAATGATACAATGGATTTCTGTTTTTTTGATTGCGTGCAGGTACTGGCCTCAGGTCTTTCCCTTTTCCCATTCAACACTGTGCTCAGTCCAGTGACACTGTGCTGGTGAGTCTGGGTAATCTATCGAGTTATAGTGTGACTTATAAGTAAAATAAATGTTGTTATAGTATATTGTTTTTGTTTTACTCACCAGCGTCATCCTGAACTACACCGGAGAGGCCTTGTTTGTGTATTCTGACAGATTTCATTGAGTTTGTTGAAGAATATGGACAGTGCCTTTACAGATTTTCCAAATTAGTCACTCCAAGGCTTTATTAATTGACCAAAGCCAGTTGCCTCAATGAGATTATTTCACTATAAGCCTCACAAAACTTTTTTACTGTAAAATTCTGTTTACTTCTTCAGTCTGAGACACGTTAAACCAAATATTGCAACAAAAAAATGCAGTTGTTTACCATTTACTGTAATTTCCTACATTTTAATGTGGCCAGTTAATTGTCAACTGATTCAGATTATTCTGTTCTGCTTCTGTTTTGCACCAATTACATTTTTCGAGATGTACTATTTCAGAAGCAGTGTTTGTATTTGCTGTTAATGTTCGACCTTTGTACATCATTGTCCTGCAGTGTTTACTTTTAAGAGTCCTGGATCACATCCTGAATACTGTCCCACCTTAAATCAGTACTCTTTATGGAAATTCATTAAGATAAAATGAGAAAACATCAATGCATGAGCCCTCTGTAACTCTCATGTGGTTTTAAAAAATATTTTTGTTACATAATGAAAGTCACCATAAAGATCAAGTAAATATGTTTACCATAATTATTGCAGGTTGAGTGACGGTTATATTTATTATTATTATTATATTATATGGGATTTTCAATTAGAGAACAAATGAGTCCTGCAAAAAGTACTGTGATTATGATGTTTGAATGGCATTTACTGTATTTCAGAGCCACTTTGTATAATATTGTATTTCTAAAGTGTCTATCATTGAAATTGACCATGTGTTTTGAAATAATTCAGTTTTCTTAGTATTTTAAATCACTTTTTGCTAAAGTAAATAAAGGAATATCATTGACCATTTTTCAAATGTTTTCTGCTGGAAATAAAATTAAACGATGTAACAGAATTCGACTTCAAATATTTGTAATCACATTTAAAAATCATACAGTGCGAGCTCTAAATGTAGGTTTTGAGGATCCTGTGTGAGACCGGTTTCAGCTGGTCTGCAGCAGGCGTCTGTAGTGCGGTAAGATCTCACGCTGTGGCAGATGCAGTTTAAACTCGAGCGCCACCAGCACAGGAAACTCCAGTGATAAAAGCTCCCTGCGATTCAGCCGCAGTCTCTCCTCCAGTCTCTAATGGACGTCGACAGTGAGGAATGATTGAGTGTCTTGCAAAGGGCTTTTCACACTGCGCTTAACCCTGGGTTATCGTCATTCTAAACCCACTTTTATTCCTGGGTACAGGAATGTTTCACACTTGTAATTTAGAAGGGAGTTAAAGTCCCCATAAAATCAAAACTTGAAATCAAAGTTTTTTGGCTTTTAATATGAATATGTTAGCCTTACTGTTATCTATAAGTGTGCTCCAAAACAATGACAAAATTCACATTTAGAAAATACAAGCATTCAAAACATATAGGCTGCGTCTGAAATCGTGTACTATGTGAGTAGGTACCACATTTGAATTTAAACAAACTTCGCAACCATTAAAAAAGTATGTTCTATATAGTATGAATGTAATCCGGATGTACTACATCTGCCATGTTGTCATTATCATGTGACCTACCAGCGTCAGTTGCGTCCCATCACCTCCATTCATAAATCCTCTCCCGTGGCCTCATGGGATAGTAAAGTGTCCAATCGTATGCGCACTTCAGAATCTCACCGGAAGTAGTAGGTCATCCAGGTACTTTTCGCCTAGCCTACTGTTTTTCGAATACTTTGAATTCGGACATACTACTCTGTTGGCGTACTGTTTTTCGCATACTATAGAGTAGAGAAGTATTCCATTTCAGACGCAGCTACAGTCTCCCACTTCCACCAATGTGAATCAGTCATTTTGATGACATCACTCTGCACTTCAGCTTCTCATCAGATTTTCTGTCCAATCAAATGCTCTCTACAATCTGAAGCTCCGCCCCCTACATTATAAATAGACGCTGAAGCTGCGGCTAATATCGGTCACTTGTTCACACATTTACTGTTTTCTACATGGTGAACGGCACATAGTGCACTACATAGGGGATAGGGAATGATTCAGACAGTGTAAATATTTTTTCTATTGGGGCGAATGAAGTCTGGTTTCACGTTAGTGTCATGCGAACCGCCGCAGCTCCAGTCCAGAGACACGACAGCACAGAGCGGATCATATGAGCGAGTCGACACAGACCCGAAGATGTACTTGACTCATTTGAATTCTGCACAGAATGCTGTATTTTAAAGAGATATGGAGGAGATTAGGAGGAGAAACGGTTAGAGATTAGGAGGAAACTGGTTTTACCGAGCTCTGTCAACGGCTCTGGTCGAGCTGTGATATAAACTAAATGCTATTGGCTATTTTAAAAAAGGGGAGGAGCTGTTCGATATGTCCCGCCCTGTTTCAGTGGAAATTAAGTCGACACATTCAATAGTCAAAAGGTAACAAGAAACAAAAAACGTGACATGAATAGACCAAATCATCCTTATCTTTATAGTCCAAAAGGTTCAATCATGATAAACTTGATGGTACTGTCTGCAATATAATATGAGGACACGTGACGCTAGAGCCTTTATGTAAACATACTGTGTGTGGTGTTCGTCCAATCAGTGACAGTGACACTGCAAATATGCAAATAAGGACATCACTAATGTACAGTGTGAAACAGCTTATGAATGCCCAGGATTAATTGTGAAATTATAAGCAATGTGAAACATGAAGCAAAATTTTGTTTACCCAGGATTACGTTTACCCAGGTTTAGAATAACCCAGGGTTAACTATTTCAAATGTGTGAAAAGACCTTATTAGAAAATCATGGAGCACAGATTAATATCATAGTGCTTTACTCACATCTATAAGGTGCTTGACCTCTGGCTTCTTGAGGTCATTGCTTATTTTGGCAGCGAGTAGGATACAAGCTCCAGCACAAAGTTTACGATTGTGCTTGTCCAGTTTACCGTGCAGTGCCAGTTTTTCAAAATAGACGTAAGCCATAGCAATTGTCGATTCTTCATACCCACAATCCTCCTGGGCCAATTTACAGATCTCTCTTTTCAGACTGAGAATGTCAGAGTACAAGAAAACAATACGTAACACAGTTAGATTGTTTCAAGATATGAGTATTTTGTGTAACTGGGAGCAGGTACCTTCTGATTTTGCTGAGGGTCAGTTGAACATGAGGAAACCTTTCTCTGAATGTTTCGTTCATGTCTTTCTTCAGGTCGGAGGGCTTCACATACTCAATGACTGTTGTCTGAACAAATCAACACACAGGAAGGAAATTCTTAACAATTTGAACAGTTTCATGATTTTTAGAACTTTTTTATTACTATGATGCCAATTTCCTCAAGAAGCATTAGTATATTTATCAAGGTAGATATTGAAACTGTCATAAAATTTGACCTCCATATGTAACGACTGATTTTGCTCTTACCATATAAGAGGGAAAGACAATCACTCGTTTGTGTTTTCCACACGGCCACTGAGGATCATCCAGAAGATTCGGGTCATAATCATCAATGTTTTTCCCTTTGAATCCTGCATGTTAAAAATATAAGGGAATTATGGACATTAAAAAAAGAGAAAAAATAGGATAGAATTTTGTAAATAATTTTCGTCTTAAACTGATGTGCAATAATATTCATTTGTAATAATACTTTTAATTATAAAATCTAAAAAAAAAAGTAAAAAAATTAATAATAAATACAATTTTATTTTACATTTGAATGATAATATTTTTTCTACTACTACTAATAATGAGCTGCTTTTACAATTGTCACACAAAATATCAGTTATTAAATTTAAATAAATAAATAAACAAAACCAAATATTAATTTATAATATTTAAAAAAAATACTAATACTAATCTATAATTTATTAACTGCTTTCGCAATTGTCACTCGTTAAAATAATTAAATTAAGTTATTAATTTAAATGCATAAACAAACAAATAATAATAATAATGTATAATATTTTTTACTAATACGAATAATATTAATTAATAATTGATTAGCTGCTTTTGCAATTGTCAGTCAAAATATAATAATTCAATTAAGTTATTACATTTGAATACATAAACAAACAAAAAATATAAATTTATATGTTTTACTAATACTAATAATATTAACTTAGAATTTATGAACTGCTTTGGCAATTACCCCAAAAGAAAATAAAATTATTACATTTAAATACATAAACTAATAATATTAATTTATAATATATAAACTGCTTTAGCAATTTTCAGTCAAAATAAAATAATTAAATTCAATTAGTAAATTGAAATAAGTAAATAAATAAATGAATAAATAAACAAACACGGATCATTAATGGTAATCTTGAAATGTAAGATGCTCCTCACTGACCTCTCTTTGTGCCAGTCTGAGAGAGGACGCTATATTCTGGGCTTAAAACACATTGTGTCCCAGAATGCCACGTGAAGACGTCAGCGCCGCCACTCAAGGCATTCGTGTGGGACAGAAGTTTTGTGTACGACACTGTCTGAGAGTTGGGAGAAGTTAAATAAGTCATTTTAAGCAATAGTGTAAAGCAGCAGTGGTTTGAGTGAGCCTCACCTTCCCCTTGACTCCAGGCTCTACACCGTCCAGACCAATCACTGTGTCTTCAGCCGCTCCACTGAAGCTCTTCTGATGTCCACAGGCTAACCTTTCATCACTATAGACAACAGGTGACTTTCACATCATCTATATTCAAATGTGGGCCTTCTGGTGTAAAGAAGCAGGACTCACTTGATCTGACTGAAGTCTTGATAGGGCAGGACAGAAAACATCCCATATAAAGCTCTTCTAGCACTGATCAAAACTATCCTATTCAGACAGAAACATAAACATAATGTTATCATTTAAGAATGACTTCAGTGTTTAATTTTCAGTTTTTCAAATCTTTCACCTTTTTTTTTCCTTCATTCCACATCCAACACTTTTTAATCTAAATAAGTGGTTTGAAAAATTTATTTAAAGTTGACCTATTTTTTTTCTTTTGTCTAGAGTTTGTGTAGAAACGCTGTCATAAACATGTGCTGTTCTCCTCAGAAGAGCCACTTGATCCTGCTGTCATGTGATTTCAGTCCAATGAAGCAGATCTCACTAAATAAATACTGCAGAATAATAAATAAGAACAATTATATTCAAATGGCTTTAATCATTAATTCACCTTATTGCTTTAGATAATATATTTACCAGCTGTCACGTTCTATTGGTCTCTTGATGAAGACGATTGTGAAGCTCGTATCTATAACCTGGCATATTTGGGTTATTGTATAACATATCTTTGTTGAATTTTGTCATTTTACACATTGCGAATATATCTTAATCAAGAAAATAATAATATATTTGAGTTATTAGTATTATTGGTAACACTTTACAATACGCTTACATTTGTTAACATTAGTTAACTACGTTAGTGAACATGAACTAACAATGAAAAATATTTCTAAAGCATTTATTAATTTCAATATTTACTAATACATTAATACAAAAATAATAAAAAAATATTTTGTATATTATTTTATCTTGGCTTTACTTATAAATATATAATATTTTTGTATTACTAATAATTTATGAACTGCTTTTACAGTTTATAGATTTAATAACAATTAACAAAATTACATATAAATTTTTTTTTTACTAATACTTATATTAATTTATTATTTATGAACTGCTTTTACAATTTTCAGTCAAAACAATCAAATTCAATTATTAAATTTAAGTGAATAAATAGATAATAAATAAATAAAAGTATTAATTTTAATGTTATTTTAAACATGTTAATACAAAATAATAATACAACATTTATTAATACATTCATAAAATCAAAAGTTGTGTCTATTAATATTATTTAATGGACTTGAGCTAACATGAACTAACAATGAACAGTTGTATTTTTATTAACTTTAACAATAATTAATAAATACTGTAACAAATACTGGATTGCTCATTGTTAGTTCATTCATTAATGCTTAATAACTAAATAATAGGACCCAGTGTTATTTTAGCATCATTATGATACTATTATCGTTTTTATTAACATGTTCATTTTAGTTAAAGTAAAGTAAATATTCTAGGTTGTTTTTTTTTAAGTCTATATTTTTATTTTATTTCAGTTTTAGTTTAAACTAAATGAAAACTAAATTTTCATGGTTTTAGTTTGAGTTAATCCTAATAGGACCTTATTGTAAAGTGTTACCATATTTTAGTTCATAGTTTTTCATTGTGGCACCTTCCATTGCGAGTGTCATGTTGTCTCATGTTTTTGATGAAATGCACCCGTCTGCTGCTCCTGGGCCGTACGACATGTGTGCAAGTCTTACTGTAAGAGAACACAGCAGTAAATAATCATTTACATTGCAGTGCTCACATTCTTAAAACAAATTAATCTGTTGACAAGGTCATTTAAAATGTCTTGAAAGTATTTCAATATTCCAGTGGATGTTTCTAAATGGGGAAAACAATTGCTAGACCTCTGAAGCTCTTTGCATTCACTGTCCAGAAGAGATGTTTTCAGGGTGCTCCCCGTCTGGCCTCCACACTCCTCCTTCCTGGAGTGTTGTTCTCCTGAATCCGTTTGTGACCTTATGATTGGAGCAGATGCTGAAACTGTGAATCGGGCACTATTCTCAGCTTTACCATGAACCCCCTTCGCCTCCACTGGTTTCCCATCCAGTGAGATGGTGTTCAGGAAAGAGAGAGCCGCCTGCCTCTGTCTGCGATCCATCCCAGCAGGACAAAGTAAGAACAGAAACCCTGAATGAAAATGCTGCTCCCTGCAGCTGTCGTCAGAAAAAAAACCCTCCTGAACTCAAGCACACTTCAAGAGTCACACATGGCTTTCTTCACAATAACACATAAATCGTGTAAGTCAGTGGTGTTTAACTGGCTTTGCTTCAGGAGCCATTTTGTCATTGGGCATCAAGTGGCAACCCAACACAGTATCAGGTAAAACATTTTGACCACCTTCCTAATATATTGTATTGGTCCCCCTTTTGCTGCTAGAACAGCCCTGACCCGTCGAGGCATGGACTCCACTAGACCCCTGAAGGTGTGCTGTGGTATCTGGCACCAAGATGTTAGCAGCAGATCCTTTAAGTCCTGTAAGTTGCGAGGTGAGGCTTCCATGGATCGGACTTGTTTGTTCAGCACATCCCACAGATGCTCGATTGGATTGAGATCTTGACAATTTGTAGGCCAAGTCAACACCTCAAACTCGTTGTTGTGCTCCTCAAACCATTCCTGAACCATTTTTGCCTTGTGGCAGGGCACATTATCCTGCTGAAAGAGCCACAGCCACAAGGGAATATCGTTTCCATGTAAGGGTGTACATGGTCTGCAACAATGCTCAGGTAGGTGGTACGTGTCGAAGTAACATCCACATGGATGGCGGATCCAAGGTTTCCCAGCAGAACATTGCCCAAAGCATCACACTGCCTCCTTCCCATAGTGCATCCTGGTGCCATGTGTTCCCCAGGTAAGCAACGCACACGCACCCGGCCATCCACATGATGTAAAAGAAAACGTGATTCATCAGACCAGGCCACCTTCTTCCATTGCTCCGTGGTCCAGTTCTGATGCTCACGAGCCCACTGTTGGCACTTTCGGTGGTGGACAGGGGTCAGCATGGGCACCCTGACTGGACCTGAGGCTATGCAGCCCCGTACGCAACAAACTGCGATGCACTGTGTATTCTGACACCTTTCTATCAGAACCAGCATTAACTTCTAGAGCAATTTGAGCTACAGTAGCTTGTCTGTTTGATCGGACCACACGGGCCAGCTTTCGCTCCCCACGTGCATCAATGAGCCTTGGCCGCCATGACCCTGTCGCCAGTTCTCCACTGTTCCTTCCTTGGAGCACTTTTGATAGATACTGACCACTGCAGACCAGGAACACACCACAAGAGCTGCAGTTTTGGAGACGCTCTGACCCAGTCGTCTAACCATCACAATTTGGCCCTTGTCAAACTCGCTCAAATCCTTACGCTTGCCCATTTTTCCTTCTTCTAACACATCAACTTTGAAGACAAAATGTTCACTTGCTGCCTAATATATCCCACCCACTAACAGGTGCCGTGATGAAGAGATAATCAGTGTTACTTACTTCACCTATGTGGTCATAATGTTATGCCTGATTGGTATATATATATATATATATATATATATATATATATATATATATATATATATATATATATATATAAAAGCCAATTTATTTTGCTACTGTAACTATGCACAGTCATGTTCAGATGCACTGTAAACAAATGCACTTTTAAAAAAATATTTTATTACAGGCTAAGTACCATTTAAAGATTTGTTTTTACAAAATACAGTCAAAATCAAGCATACAAAATTACTATTACTATATTACTATTTACATAGTTCTAAAAATTCTCTAGACAAAATAAGGTTTGTTTATTAATCAAAATTATTTCAAATCTGAGGACACTGAAATAGTGTAACACAAATACAAATACAATATGCAGCTGTGATTCAGGACATGAGCACATAGAAGAGATTCACTTTCAATCAACACTTCACATTTATCCATTCAGTTCCAGTGGGGTTCTTAAATCCCATCTGAAGTTTGACTCAGTGCTGATTTTTTTGGGACTTGACTTTCGGTGAGAACATGGCGAGGTACGGTCGTCTCCTGCGTATCCGCACGTCCGGCTGGTCATCCTCTTTGATGTATCCTGTTAAGAGCAAAGCAATGAAAGTTACCTAAAATGCTTCAATGACCAAGATAAAAAATAAACGTTTTACATTAAAGAGGACATATTATGCCCTTTTGTTTTGGGGCTCTACTAAAATAGGTTTTCATGCAAATACATAATTTTTCACATATTTGACATTGTTTCAGCTCCTCTTTTCCCAGTCTGTCAGTTATGGGCTGTTTAGTTCTTGTCTCTATGAAGCCCCTTTATCTGAAAAGCACAATGTGCTCTGATTGGTCGGCTGGACCAGTGTGTTGTGATTGGTCAACTGTTTCGAGAGTGTTTTGGGAACACCATACACACCTCTTACCATAACTGCGAGTAAAAGGCCTTGCTGCCTTTTTTGCGTATGCCTTAAGCGGGAATTATTTAAATTAGGAATATTGTGACGTGTTTGTTACTGGAAGAAAACTCAAGATGACAATGGAGGCGTTTCAGGGAGTTTAGAAACACTGATATAGAGAATAACTCCCGCTGGAGTGACTTTGTGCTTTTTGTTTAAGCTTTTTCATGCTCAAACAGCAACATTACACACTAAAGAAAATGTAAAAAAGAATGATATGTGCTCTTTAAAAGTCTCAGACTCACTGTATATACACTGGAAAATAATGCATTTTTACAAATATAGCAAAGCATTTTGAGTGTAATATAGTTCTTAATAGTGCAAGACTTCAAAGTTACATCCATTTCTTTCTATTTGTAAAAATGACATGATGCAGAACCTCTCTCCACACATGTCTGTGTTGACGGGAAGCCCACTTCCCAGAAGTTCTCCGGAGTGGAAGGTGGAATGTAGCGGTAGCGATGTCGTGAACAGGAAGACAGTTTTTTCTGCCTCTCTTCCTCTGGAAGGTGTGCATAATACTGAAACAACACAATAGTCTTAAATTACAACACTTTTAATTATCAATGCAATGACTATTTAGAAAAAGGAGATGTATAGTTGGTCATATACTGTATAAACTGACTCACAATTTCACACTCTTTACAGTAGTGGCCTTTTAGTTTTCTTCTTTCGTCTTTCTTACGCACAACTTCCACATGAGCAAAGGACTTATTACTGAAATAGAAAGCAAAACATGTACAATGTCTTTAAAAATATACTTCATGAAACATTTTCTTTTGCTAATAATTTTATTATCCTAACCATCTATTGTTGACATTAAATCACTGTTTTTTTCATATGCATTTAAAGTTCTTTAATCTGAAGTAATTGCATTAAATGAAATACATTTATAAATACTTTTTCAAACCAGTTAGTATAGTTAATTATGTCACTTAATAAATATTAAATATAAAATATAATTTTTGATAAATATTTTATTTCAGCTAGTTTTTCATTTAGTTTAACCTGATGTACTAAAATAGTTCAAAAAAACTAAAACTAAAAATGACAAAAATGGACAACAAAATTACTAAAACTTTAAAATTAAAAATACAAAAATAAAACCGAATTATATATACACCGGTCAAAAGTTTTTGCTATTTTTAATGTTTTTGAAAGAAGTCTCTTATGCTCATCAAACCTGCATTTATTTAATAAAAAAACCCATTAATATTGTGAAATATTATTACAATTTAAAATAATGTCTTTTATATTTTAATATAATTTACTTTTAATATTAATTTACTTCTGTGATGCAACGTTGAATTTTCAGCATCCTTACTCCAGCCTTCAGTGTCACATGATCCTTCAGAAATCATTCTAATATGATGAATTATTATTAATGTTGGAAAAATTGTGCTGCGTAATTATTTTTTTTATAACATGATACTTTTTTCAGGATTCTTTAATGAATAAAAAGTAAAAAATATAACAGCATTTATTTAAAATGGAAATATTTTGTAACAATATACACTACCGTTCAGAAGTTTGGGGTCAGTAATTGTTTTCTTTCTTTTTTTGTGTGAAAGAAATGAATACTTTTATTCAGCAAGGATGTGACAAATTGACAAAAAGTAATAGTAAAGATTTCTATTGTTAGTTTATTAGTTAATTTCTATTTTGAATAAATGCTGTTCTATTTAACTTTTTATTCATCAATAAATCCTGAAAAATGTATCACAGGTTCCAAAAAAAATATTAAGCGACACAACAGTTTCCAACATTGATAACTCATCATAGCATCATATTAGAATGATTTCTGAAGGATCATGCGACACTGAAGACTGGAGTAATGATGCTGAAAATTCAGCTTTGCATAACAGAAATAAATTATATTTTAAAGCATATTAAAATAGAAAACCATTATTTTAAATTGTAATAATATTTCACAATATTACTGTTTTTACTATCTCAATGATACTCAAATAACACTGTTTTTCTGTATAGTAATTTTCACAATATAAATCTTTCCAAAGCAGCTCAACAAGATTTATTACAAATAATAGCATATTACTCACCTGCTAGATATATCATCGCCAGACGTCACTCGTTTCAGGTCTGCAGGCCGGCGGAATAGCTCTGAACAATCGCAGTATGTTTGTTAAAAAAATTTAAAAGATAAAGGGCAAATACAACAAAGCTACTGGAAAACTGTGTCTGCTATTTGGAAATGATTGGAAAATGAAACCTTACCTGCTGCCTCTTGTTCTTCTTCATTATCATCCTCTCTCTCCTCCTCATACGTACTGTCTTGTTTTGGAACAGAGCTTTCGTCCTGTGGACAAGACTCATATTCTCCGTACCCGGTCTTATCGAAGATGTCAGCAAGGCTGTCGTTTGCCTTCTGCCCAATTCCTGTAGATCAATCACATGTGGAAGTTGTCTATGGGCGGCTCAGACATTAATTCAAAGCTACAAATCAAATCAGCTGTTGGTTTACATAATACCAGTGGTTTGGGATTGTCCCGTCCTCTTCTGGCCTCTCAGCAGAAGACTGTGACTCACAAATGTGCAGTCGGTGTCCAGTGTTTCCAAGTCTGTTCTGAATCTGGCCTAGTGTAATTTGGGAAAAATGAAAAAATGTTAAATAAACAGTAAATAGGTGTTAACTATTTAATATATTTTTGCTTTAGTGACAAACAGACAAATACATCCCACCAGTAATTAACATGGTTTTAGAAGGGCATACACACTAGCATGCAAACATTTTAAAGGATTTTTGAAAGTCTCTGCTCACCAAGGCTGCATTTATTTAATCAAAAATACAGCAAACATTGTAAAATATTTTTACAATTTAAAATAACTGTTTTATATTTGAATATATTTTAAAGTGTAATTTATTCCTGTGATCAAAGCTACATTTTCAGCATCATCAGAAATCATTCTAATATGATTTGCTGAAAACAGTTGGGCTGCTCCGTATTATGGCTTCAGAATTCATTGATGAATAGCATTTATTTGAAATAGAAGTCTTTTGTAAAATTATGTAAATGTCTCTACTGTTGCCTTTGGTCAATTTAGTGCATCCTTGCTGAATAAACATATGAACTCTGGTGCGGTTTGAATGAAATATGAACGCAACACAGACCAGACATGTAAACGAACCAAAAACAGGACATGATGTCACAAGATGCGACCCTAAAAAGGACAGAATGCTCAAGCATATCTGTTTTTTCTCATCATAGTCACGATGTTGCCCATCAGAGTTCGGTACAGGCGTCAGAACCGCGTCTCTTCACAGCAAGTCTCTGTGACAAAGGGATTCCTGTCACTGTTTTGACTCCTTTACACATTTTATAAGCTCTTCACGAGTTCTCAGCTGGTCAAAATACCATCATATGTAGGCTACACACACACACACAACGAGCGCATTTAGCCCAGCACACAGCATTGTTTTCGATGTTCGGTAAGTTCTGTCACGAAATTTACGTAATAAAAGCCGACCAATCATGTTATGAACATATCCCTATGCTTTTAGGCTCTGTATCTTTAGGTATCGGTGTTAAAATGCCAATGTGAAGGCATTTTTTTTTTTTTTTGGACCACACCAAATTTGGACCAAACACAAACTTATTGTTAAAAAAAGGCAGTGTAAATATGGTGGTTGAAAATAAAAATGTTTCAGATTTCATTTTCAGTGTATATCAGTACCTCTGGCTGAGGAGAGCTCTCTGTATCATACTGAGCCAGATCAGCTCCTGGATCCACACTCCAGCTCTGATCTGTCATCAAATGAAGACCAAAAAATAAAAAAACATCAGCAAAAAGATTCACCCTAAACTACTCAAGAGTCTCAGTAAACTAATATGGCAAACTCTTCATAATGGATCTGTATTACCGTATGGAAAATGTGTGTGAAGAGAACTTTTGCGCGGTGTGTGCTGGTCCAGACATTTCCTCCTCTTGGAATCCTGCAAAAATAAAATAGTTACATAAAATTCGAAAACTTTTATGTGAAACGGTTTTGAAATGTGTAAATCATTAGGTGGTAATGTGGTGTGTCTGTATCGCTTCTGTCTGATTGTGTCTAACCGCTGTTTTCTGTTTCTTGCTCTCTATATGACCATTATCTGGAGTGGAAGCAAATATCATCCCCTTGATTTCGGTCTCATCAGGATCATCCAGGCTGGACTCAATCTTTTCTTCTCTTTTCCTGCCATCCGTATGTTTTCTCTTTCCTTTAACTGGGACACATGTGCTGTTTGAAGGTGTGTGTGGAATGTCATCTGCAGGCGGCTGCTGCTGCTCTCGAGAAACCAACGGACGGCAGTGCAAAATGGACAGTGAATCATCATTCTGGACTGCAGTGATGCTGGAAGAGAAATATATATATAAAAAAAAACAAAACAGTAAAAGTATATAAAATTATTTTAGTTCCAGACAATATTTTTGTCTCACTGGTCATTAGTGAGAGTTCAAATGGTAGTTTGTTTGGATTTAAGAGTGTGTCTTTACATGTTTGTGCAGTCATGTGACTCAAGTTGTTGGCCTCGTTCAGTGTGAAGATCATCATCTTCGTCATTCTCATCAAACTGAAAGGAAAACACATTGGATATGTGAACACACACTCCTGAACACTGCCGGTGTGGATATATAGAGGTTTTCTGTACTTAAATAAGCATTTTCTACGTCATCTTCAAAATGCACAACTGAAACTAAACCTGAAAAGGCATATTGGGATATAATAAACGACTAAGATGTAGAAGTCAAACTTGAATTAAGATAAGGCAGAACCTGTTCTGGATTGACGTCTATACGGCAGGTCTCGGGAACCACAGTCCTGAAATAGTTCTTGTTATTAGGCTCTAAAATTAAAAAATAAGAACATCATCTAAAAACATATTGCTTCAAGAGAATTTTACAACATTCTAGAAACTTTTAACAAATGTTTATTTAAATTTGTTAAGGAAAATACATTTAAACTCACACCTGAAATAAATCTTATTGATTAGATATCAAAATATGTATTAATATGAATTACAGATGAAGATGCAATACCTGCAATACAGGTCACATCCATTTCACATGTCTCAGCGACCAGCACACGTCTGCCATTACAGCTGAAGGGCAAAGATGGATCTCCTCGCCTGGGTTCTGTTAAAATAAATAAATACATATTTAAAACAATAATAATATACATATATAATTGCTATTAAAATAGCTGGTAATTAATTAAATGAATATATAGCTAATTATATATTTAAAAATGTTTAACTAAATAAATATATATAAAATATATATATATATAATGTAAAATAATATATTATACATAGAATATATAGCTATGTATTTATATACTATATTTAAAAACAAATATATACTGTATGTATAAAAAAATACATGTATAATTGTTATTAAAATAGCTATTAATTAACTAAAAAATTATATATATAGCCATTTCTATATATTATAATATATCATATAAATCCAATAACTATGTATGTAATTATTAAAATGGCTGTTAAATAGCTTATATATATATATGCATTTAAAAACTTGTAACTAAATAAAAATATGTAAGTATCTTCTGCTGCTTCTGAAGGGCAGTACTAAATGAAAAATATGTTTGAACCTTTTTTAATAGTTGTGTTTGAGTCCCTCAATTGTCCTAAAAAGATGGATCTCAAAATCATACAGTCACTGCTGGAGAGGGTTTAACTGTTTAAGACAAACAAGTGACTCAAGAACAACTATCACAAAAAAAAAAAAAAAAAAAAGCCATGGATCGTCCAGATAACAACACACAGTATTAAGAATCAATGGGTCATAAACTTATAAAACGTGTTATTTAAATAAATTCAGCTATTTCTTTTTATCTTGTGGACTATATGTAAACATTTTTTTATGTAAAATTCAGGACAGCACTAAATAAAAAATATCTCTTATTTTGTTTTTAATTATTCACATTTTCACAGATTCTGCAAGCGGTTCACATACTTTTTCTTGCAACTGAATATATATATATATATATATATATACACAGTTGCAAGAAAAAGTATGTGAAAAAAGTATGTGAACCGCTTGCAGAATCTGACCTTTATCCATAATTCCCATAATTCCTTTTTTTAAGAGAATTTGAGTGAAGAATATTCTGCAAGCGGTTCACATACTTTTTTCACATACTTTTTCTTGCAACTGTATATATATATATATCACCTATATATACTCACCTAAAGGATTATTAGGAACACCTGTTCAATTTCTCATTAATGCAATTATCTAATCAACCAATCACATGGCAGTTGCTTCAATGCATTTAGGGGTGTGGTCCTGGTCAAGACAATCTCCTGAACTCCAAACTGAATGTCAGAATGGGAAAGAAAGGTGATTTAAGCAATTTTGAGCGTGGCATGGTTGTTGGTGCCAGACGGGCCGGTCTGAGTATTTCACAATCTGCTCAGTTACTGGGATTTTCACGCACAACCATTTCTAGAGTTTACAAAGAATGGTGTGAAAAGGGAAAAACATCCAGTATGCGGCAATCCTGTGGGCGAAAATGCCTTGTTGATGCTAGAGGTCAGAGGAGAATGGGCCGACTGATTCAAGCTGATAGAAGAGCAACTTTGACTGAAATAACCACTCGTTACAACCGAGGTATGCAGCAAAGCATTTGTGAAGCCACAACACGCACAACCTTGAGGCGGATGGGCTACAACAGCAGAAGACCCCACCGGATACCACTCATCTCCACTACAAATAGGAAAAAGAGGCTACAATTTGCATGAGCTCACCAAAATTGGACAGTTGAAGACTGGAAAAATGTTGCTTGGTCTGATGAGTCTCGATTTCTGTTGAGACATTCAGATGGTAGAGTCAGAATTTGGCGTAAATAGAATGAGAACATGGATCCATCATGCCTTGTTACCACTGTGCAGGCTGGTGGTGGTGGTGTAATGGTGTGGGGGATGTTTTCTTGGCACACTTTAGGCCCCTTAATGCCAATTGGGCATTGTTTAAATGCCACGGCCTACCTGAGCATTGTTTCTGACCATGTCCATCCCTTTATGACCACCATGTACCCATCCTCTGATGGCTACTTCCAGCAGGATAATGCACCATGTCACAAAGCTCGAATCATTTCAAATTGGTTTCTTGAACATGACAATGAGTTCACTGTACTAAAATGGCCCCAACAGTCACCAGATCTCAACCCAATAGAGCATCTTTGGGATGTGGTGGAACGGGAGCTTCGTGCCCTGGATGTGCATCCCACAAATCTCCATCAACTGCAAGATGCTATCCTATCAATATGGGCCAACATTTCTAAAGAATGCTTTCAGCACCTTGTTGAATCAATGCCACGTAGAATTAAGGCAGTTCTGAAGGCGAAAGGGGGTCAAACACAGTATTAGTATGGTGTTCCTAATAATCCTTTAGGTGAGTGTATATATTCTTCACTCTCAAATTCTCTTAAAAAAAGGAATTATGGGAATTATGGATAAAGGTCAGAGGTGATCACCCAACTCACCCTGAATGGTTAAATATGGCTTTTAAAATCGAATTAGTGGACGTCATGCATAAAGTCGGTGTCATTTGAACAGTGCAGCTGAGCCTTTTTCTTCATTTTAAATTTGTCACGAATGTCTAACCGGGGTGTGAGAGTGATAATGGTGTCTCGGCGTAGCGGACGTGGTTCTTTTCTTTCCGTCGTTTCATCTTGCTGGCAACAGGTAAAGACAGGGGACGGCGAGGGGAGTCAGGGATCATCCCCTCCTCTGTCTCAGAAGACACATTCTGCGGAGAACTAAACACACACATAAAGACATCAGACGCTCATGTGATGCACTTTATCAGTATTCATGTCATGTTTCATCTGACTCTGAGACTCACCCAGACTTTCTAAGTCGCTCTAGCTCAAGACTCAGTCTCCTGTTTTCATCTTTCAGAGTCTTCCTCTCTTCCTCTAAACTCAGCAACACACACATTATAGCAGGGCTGATACTAATAGACTGATAGATATAACCTCACAGATGAGTCACAATATGATGATGCATAATAAAAATACTACAACAGAAAACAAAAATCCTCACCTAGCTCAGATATGACAGGCAGATTTTTCTGATTGTTCTCTTTAAACTCAGTATTTGTTTTTTTAATGTGCTTCTCCGTCACAGCACAGCGATCACATGGTCCAGAACACACCCTAAACACACAGACAAAGAAAACAGCAACTTAAAGTTTTAGAACAACAAAAAAAATAAACATCATTAATATGTTGCTAAAGCTTTTCAGAGCACCTGTCCTCTAACTGTCTGATCTTCTCCTGCAGGATCTTCTGTTGCTCTCGTAACTGCTGGTTCTTGCTGTGAAACTCACTCAGTCTCTGAGCATCTCTGAGAGGGAAGCCGTATTATTACAGTTAGAGATCATATTTGATATTTATTACAGAATTTTTAAACCAGGACTTTAAAAGTCCTTCAAAATTTTAATAATCAGTCTATTTATAAGTCATTAAACCAAACTGATGTATAAAAATATTCATGCAGCTTTGAGCAATGATATGTTCTTATACAGTATAAGCCTCAGACTTACAGACAGCGCTCTTTCTTCAGTTTGGTTATTTTTGCCTGTAATTCTGAAAATGAGAAAAGTTGATGTTGTCAGAGAAAAAGCATCTCATATTGTTAAACTTCAATTATTGTTAAATAAACTGATTTCATAGGGCCCTCAATGTACATTATGAACTAGTACTTACAGTAATTTTTGAATCTAATGCATTAATAGAATTGAAATAGAATAGACTTTTAGCAGTTCCTGAATCTAAAGTTTTTTTGGTTTTTAAATGGAAGGCCATTTTCACAAGATTTCACATAAAAGTCAAAATCAAGACTCATAAAGTCTCGTAAATAAATCATAATTATGACTAAATTAGGGGTGTAACGGTACATTGTTATATATAATGTATAATAATGCAATGGGGGAATATTTGTGGGTCCTGATAATAATAAAATAATAATACAATTATTTTAATGATAATAAAGAAATAATAATAATAAAAACCTCTCTTCTTTATTTTGGCTTAAAATATCGCGATAGTAACGTACCGTGATTTGTGAGTTCAGTAGCGCGATTTGTATCGAATTGTGACATGAGTGTATCGTTACACCCTTGTATATTTATAAAATAAAAAGAAAGAAAAAGTCAACATCATAAATCGTAATTATGACTAAATTATGGGTGTAATGGTACGCCGTTATATATAATGTTGAATATAATTTAATGCAATGGGGGAATAATTGTGGGTCCTGATAATAATAAAATAATAATACAAGTATTTTAATGATAATAAAGTAATAATAATAAAAAACACTTCTTTATTTTGGCTTAAAATATCGCGATAGTATCGTATCGTGAGTTTAGTATCGCGATTTGTATCGTATCGTGACATGAGTGTATCGTTACACTTATATTATATGAGATAAAAAGTCAAAATTATGACATACTTTTAAATTATGACATACTTTTAAATTATGACGCTTTAAGTCACAATGACACAATAAGATAAAATAAATTATTTTTATTGGTTGATTTCCTATGTGAAGAGATAGCAGTTTTTTAATTGTATAGTCAGATAAAGGTTTAGCCTGTACCTTGCAGTGCCGAGTCATGGAGTTCCTTCACGGAATGCAGCAGATCCTGGAGTTTCTCCCTGGAGTCTGCAGGAGCGCTGGAAGCAGGACTGGGTCCACTGAGGTCTGAAGTACTCATCCTCAAACAGTCGGATCGGCTTCAGACACAAGTGACAACTCAAGTATTGAGACAAAGACATAAAGTTGGCGTTCACTCTCTTCGCACAGCTGGTAACTTAGACTAATATATTCCGTTCGGTTGTTTCCAGAACGACACCATGCGCTACATGTATTTGCCTATAAGAACAAAACAAGGCGCGTATATTAGAAATAGAAGTGCACGTCGCAGAGCTCATGACATTTCTGTTCCATCATGTAAATATTCGGATTCCGCGCCTTCGCGGTGGATTCTGGGAGTTCAGCAGCGGCTCGTCAGAAGGGCGTTACTACCATCTAGTGGCCACTCTGAAAACTGCAAGAATCTATCTATCTATCTATCTATCTATCTATCTATCTATCTATCTATCTATCTATCTATCTATCTATCTATCTATTTGTCTGTCTATCTGTCTGTCTGTCTGTCTGTCTGTCTGTCTGTCTATCTGTCTATCTGTCTGTCTGTCTGTCTGTCTGTCTATCTGTCTATCTGTCTGTCTGTCTGTCTGTCTGTCTATCTATCTATCTATCTGTCTGTCTGTCTGTCTGTCTGTCTGTCTATCTGTCTATCTGTCTGTCTGTCTGTCTGTCTGTCTGTCTGTCTGTCTGTCTGTCTGTCTGTCTATCTACCTATCTATCTATCTATCTATCTATCTATCTATCTATCTATCTATCTATCTATCTATCTGTCTGTCTGTCTATCTGTCTATCTGTCTGTCTGTCTGTCTGTCTATCTATCAATCAGCAGAAGCAATATAATATACTATAATAATAATAATCAACAAATTTAGTTTCAAATAAACAAAAAGCCACACACACACACACAGACACACACACAAACACACAGAAAACCACACGCACACACACACACACACACACAAACACATATACACACACACACATATATACACACACAGACACACATACACGCATGCACACACACATATATACACGTACACACATACACACACACACACACACACATACACAAATAAATAGTCACATTAAAGAGCAGTAAGAATTTTCATAGACAACTACTAAATTTCCCATAAACAACCAGTAAATGACATTTTTTTACAATCACTTTGGCACTAATTTCAGAACCTTGTCATTTTTCAAAACTCCAGTCACAAAACTCAAAACGGTCATCACTTGTAACACAGGCTGTCCAGTGTTCAAAACATTGCATTGTGCATTCATATCTTTAAAGAAATCTTGCACTTGCACAATCATTGGTTCAAAAAACAAATGTATTGTGAAATACCATTGAAACATTAATTTAGATCACCCACACACAAGCAACCGATAGTTTCACTGTGTCATTGTTCGTACAATCATTAAATATTGTAGTACAAAATAGGTGATACATGTTTCATTATGGTACTACATGTAAATACATCCCTGTAAAAAGTACTGCAGTAGTAGAGAGAATACTACAGACACAGTGGAATCATAGAAGAAAATCTGAAACATACTGATGAAAAACAATACAGTACAATCACAACATTATTTGAATCAAAGCAAAATAATTAGCTACGAAATAGAAAAGAAAAGACAGTACTGTCAATACTGTAATTAGTCTGAAAAGGTGGTACATGGGACCATAGAAACGGTGTCTGATACGAAAAGAATGATGATGAAATATTACATCCATAGATAATGTAGTCTAATTGGTTCATGCTCCACGCTAATTGGTGACAATAAATCTCGTTATCTTGAAACTTTCATGATCTAAACATGGAATATTGTTTGTCTGTTTCCATACAACTATGCATTAAGAGTGATGCAACAGTTACTTATCATTTTGAGCAGTTGTATCAATTGATAGTTGGATAATTGCAATGAAATGAATAGACACTCATCTGAAATGTAATGTGTGAATTGCCTTTTGAAATAGTAGTACTTTGATGTTAAGTTGTGTCATATTGAACAGGTGACTTTTGTTAAATGAACAAATGATATTAGTTTGATGTGTATCCAAGCAATTGAAAAAAGTGTTAAGAGTTTTGAAAAATGACGTCACGGTTCTATACTCCAGTCCTGTAGGTGTCGTTTGATCACACGCAAACGCAGCAGATATGCCGAAGAAGAACTAGCACCGGAAGTGAGGCTAAACTTTGCTCCACACAGAGGAAAACAGCTGTTGTTTAGAAACAGGGAAAGATAGGTAAGTTCAGTACTCCACTTTATTACTGCTGTTTCCTTGTCTACTTATCATAATAGTTATATTTGAGTCTTATTTACTTATTTGTAATATATAATCGACAGTAGTGAATGTCGTTGGCTTTATAAGGAGGCAGCTAACGGATTAGCCAGCTCTGCTAACTTTCTTCTCGACGTCAGACTGATGAGACACTTCAATCTCTGTTTAACTCCAAAAATGTGATTCATTTATTTAATTCATCTATACACTCTTCAGATCATCATAGCATGTTGTTATACACTGGGAATGGGAATAAATGACTCGTATTCAGGTCATACTTGTCATCTTTGGAGAAACAGACTCTGAGCTGTTGACGTGTCGATGTGTTTAAATTAAGATTATATTATTTATTTCGCGTTGCTTTAATACATTGTGGATAGAGATTATAGTGTTATTGTTGATACTGAGTGTAGGAGCGTTTATTGTAAGTTTAATATCAGTGAATTGTCAGCTTTTGTCTCAGCTGTCACTTATGAAATCCCTTCTGTTGGATGACAGCTGCTTATCTTGTGTTATTATTAGTACTATATTAATTGTATTTTGATGAGATAAGTTATTAGTTTGTCATTATTTTTCGATGCATGGGTTTTGTTTCCTACTGCATTTTTTTATAACTCCTTGCATATATCATTGCAGGAATTATTTGTTTTATAGTTGCATATAACTTGCTTTGTTGTTTCTCCTTAGGATGCCTGGGCAAAAAAGAAAGATGTCTTCTTCTGAACCTGATGTAAAGAAGTCAAAGATGGATCAGAGTCTTGTGGAGTCAGAGAAATCTCACATGCCCAAGAAGTCTTTGAGAGGAAGACCCAAAAAAAACAAAGGGTTGGAAATTCAGTCAAACCATCAGACACAATCAAGGGAAGAAAACGGGAAACCTGTTCGGCGGTCCTCTCGCTTGAAAACGCCACAAAAGAAGGGCGCGAGAGGAAGACGACGGAAAGATGGGGTGAAGCCGAAATCCTCTGGAGATAAACCATCTCAGAATATGTCTGTCCTGAAAAAAGGAAACAAGAAATATGTTCCAAGGGTAAAGAAAGAAAAGCCCTCCATCTCGGAAACGATCAAAACAGTAACAGCCTTGTTCCCTGTGCAAATAGAGCACAATTATGGGCGATTGTTTGACTTGCAAAGTGAGGAGATCACGTTACCCAAACCTGACAAAATCCATGTGGCCAATATAATTGATCTGGAATCGATTCACGACCCGCGAGCAAGCAAAGTAGAAGAGCATAAAGAGCTGCCAAAAGACTCTATTGAGAAAATTACAGTCAGTGTGGATGCAAAAGTAGATGTGATGAGCAAATCTCCTCCACCTTTAGAGGCTCTTTTTAAAGTAATCCAAGAAACCAGCCTCACGAAACACTCGTACGCTGGTAAAGACATTTCTGATATGGATGAGTTAGAGGTGGTGAACACGTGTTCCCTGCAGGACAATGTACAAAGTACCGACATGGCGAAAGTGTTTCTCCCAGATTCGGAAGCGTTTATGGATGATGACATTGAGATTGAACATTGTGTTGTAGAGATTGAAACATATGAGGATTTGGATGACAGCAGTCAGCAGTCAGCTCAAAGCTCTGAAGAGGAAACGTCAAAAAAGCAAACAAGCGAAGCTGTGAGGTGTAACATCACCTCTTCGCCCTCTTTGCCCCAGGAAAGTGCGACGGACTCCTTACAAGAGCTTCCGAAAAAGCAAGCAATGAACCCACAGGCTCGGACGAAGGCACGCCTTGCGGCTTTGGCCGAGGAAAGGGCAGCTGCCGCCAAGAAACCCCCACCGCGACAGCTCAACCTCCTTGCTCTCTGTGAGGAAATCGCAGATGATATCGCCTCTGATGCTCCGGGAGCTTCAGATGAGAAAGATATTGAGCAGCAAAAGGAGGAGAGTGAATCTATGGAGGTAAGCGAAACTGAGGAAGTGTCTGACAACATCGTTCCCGCTGAAACCCCCAACGAGGAGGCCACTGATCCCAAGCCCGAGGATGACACGCCCAAGAAACGTTTTTTCCTCAGCCAGGTGTGTCTTCCGCTCAAGACCCAGGAGAAGAAGAAGCTATCCCGTTATCAGAGGCTCAGGCAGGTGGAGCTTCAGCGGGATAAGTTGACCTGGACCCGTGTGAAGAAGCTGAAGTCGGATCAAGCGAGTCAGGCTGCTTCTCCCAAAGAGGATGAGGCTCCATCGATCTCGCCCAGCCCGGCCACCACCCCTGCACAGGTTCCTGTGCCAGAAAGCGTGCCCAAAGTGGGCTCGATTGAACCCAGACGAGCACTTCCAGCTCAGGCACCACCCATGCCTAATGGAATCACCAGCCCGAAACCAAAACCAGTGGTGGAGTACAAACCCTACACTCCCAGACGCAAGTATTCACCAGATGACTTTGAACTTGACTGTCTTGAAGATGAGACTACCAAACCAGCAGCCAAAAATGAGGTAAAACACTCATACTTTTATTTAGAAAGGATTTTTTTAATTCAGTGGTTCCCAAACTTTTTCTTCTGTAGAGAAATATATTTTCAAGCCCCCCCCACCTACATGCACCCACATAAAGACACTCTCTGACATGAGCTTGCTCGCAAAATCCTATAGGATTTATTTGAAACATTGTAATTATTACAGTACCACAACTTTTCAAATTCAATGGGTTTCTCTTTGTGTTTGTTATTTGAAGTCTCTAAGTGGCGTCTTAACCTGTTCGACTTCATACTGTCAGAATTTAATATTTTAAGGCACGTAACACACTGTGGTCTGTCTTAATTAACCACCGTTGTACTGGTGAATCCGAGAGCGAGATGCGCCTCATCATATTTTCTTGTCTTGAGGTTGTCTGCACTGGACGCATTAAAGCAAACACAGGAAATCCATTTGTCAGACGTTGAGTGAGCGCTTGGAGTACGTCAGAAATAGAACGGGGCATCATTTTAGTGTCAGGATCCAGTGTGAACAGCATCATTGATTATAATGGGTTCAATTTGTTTTTGGCATGTTGTGCTGTTCGTGTCTGGTGTAGACCCATTGTTTTGGTAGTTGTGACATTTAAAGTAGATTCATCGTCTGCTTTTATGTTTAAATGGCATTGGCAGTCCTTTCACAAACTTGTCCATGCTCAGTGCAGAACCATGTAGCTTTCATTTATAGTTTTACATGGCTGCCTTCAAAGCTCAACACTCAATTCTGATTCTTTAATCGTGCCATCTAGCAGTCTGTTACTCCAAGACAACAACCACTACAACTGATAACAGACTGCTTAAGTGGGTACCTCATATTGAGGTAATAAAATGTCATATTGATATTTTGTGTTCAATTATTTACTTATGTGGTAAGTAGCGGTATATTAAGCAGGATAATTTTGCAGTGTGGTCTTGTATCACCCTGAAGAGGTTTCGTAATCTGCTGACTCTACACTCTCCTTTAGCCTTGCAATGCCCCCCTTTTTATAACTCCACGCCCCCTAGTTTGGGAACCACTGCATTAATTTTGATCAAAAGTAAAGACATTTATAATGTTATAAAATAATTATATTTCATTATTTTTATGTTCTTTTGAACTTTCTATTCATTAAAGAATCCTGAATAAAATGTGTCACAGTTTCCACAAAAATATTAAACTTTCTTGAGCAGAAAATCATCATATTAGAATGATTTCTGAAGGATCATGGGACACTGAACACTGGAGTAATGATGCTGAAAATTCAGAATAAAAAAAAAAAATTAACATAACATTTGAAGAAATGTCTTCATGCTAACAATCTAAATAACCACTACATCTCACAGGTCAAACCAGAGCAGTCCTCTTCATCAGCTCCAGTGCAGCCCAGACCATCAGTGAAGAAGAAGCCATGTGCGCCCACTACTGCAGGTAGATATTGTATTGATTTGTTTGTTTTTGAGCAGAACACAGAAAGCTTGATTTCTGTCCATCTTGGACTAGGGCTGAACGATTGCATTTGAGATAATATCGCGATATGATAAAACACAATTTTTTTAACCGCAAAGGCTGCGATTACACTCTGGTCACATGACATGCAAGAGTAAAGCAGTCTGCAGAAGAAGCATCAACTTTGGCATGTTACGCCTACAGGCCTGGCCTAAAGGAAAGAACCGTTTGTGTTTAATCTATCTAATATTGTGTTGGTCATACTATACAAATAGGGGTGGGAGAAAAGATTCTCTCTTTAACGATTCTGGATCAATTCTGAGCTTAGATTTTAACTGCAGGTGCGCAATGGCGCTGCGTGTGTTTTAGAAACACCCGTATTCTGCTTGCTTCCATTTCCTCTCTCACACACACACACACACACACACCCATTCGCGGGCTTCATTGCATAGGATATGCGCTGAGAAACTTTGCTTGATGTTACGCTTACACACTGTATTAGTTTGTTCTGTTAGCGTGTTCTTGCCCACTGGTATTTTCCTTACAAATGCTCTACGAAGTCTTAATTTATGTAGTTTGGAATGCAGTGTGCTTATATATTAAAAATAGGAAACTCACTGACAGAAGGCTTTCAGTTTCAAATGCTCATGCCACGCTTTGTGAAGAGTGCTCGTGCATGCGGCTGTGCGGGTCTCAAAATGCTTTTATGACGCACAATTAATGTAAGAACAGTCAGTAATGTCTTAAGGAGTTAAACAGACAGCACAAACCACAGCTTATATTTCAAAAGACATCTGTGCATTAGTGTGAATAATAATGTGCATTAGAAAGAGAAAAATCACTCACAGCTCTTGAATGGAAAACGTTCAGATACTCTTAAATACTGAAAGCACTCTTTGTTCATTGATTGTAATATGTTTTTTGTTCCTATTTATTATTTATTATTTACTAGCTTTTATGTTTTAAAAAGTACTTATAATTACATATATAATAATAATAAAAAAAAAATTAAGTTTTATTAATAAGATTAATTAATAAGAAAAAAGTTCGGATCGTGACTCCCTGAATCGGAATCGGATCGTGAGGTGCCTAAAGGTTCCCACCATTACTATACAATGATTTATTTCTCATATTTGTTAAATAAAACAGAAGACAAAGAGCTTAAAAAATAATTGCATATTAAATCGCAATCGCAATATTGGTAAAAAAATAATTGCAATTAGATTTGCCAAAATCGTTCAGCCCTATTTTGGACACGCAATGCTAGTTTCATGGTAGGTGTTTGTAGAGCTTATCTTACCCAGATAATGTATGAAGTTTTAAACGCATGCTAAACTAATTCTCTTTGACAGTATGTTATATAGGTTGTCCCTGCGCATTTTTTTATTCATTATTACCTTGTGGTGCATGTGTCCACAGATAGTAAGCCGAATCCCTCTCCCCAGCAAGAACCTATCCAGGAGACACAAACAGAAAACAGCAACAGGTAATCAATTGTTGAAAGATTTGAAAACTAAATGCAACTACAAGTAAGCTATGGTTTTATTTCCCTGAAAAATGTAAACGCTATGTGTCTGCTATGTTTGTTTTGAGCAACATTGACACAACCAATGCCATGAGTTTGAAGTGGGGCTGTCTTTTTGTTCAACAAATAGGAAGGAATCAGTGTCATCATTGCAGTAATGTATATTCACAGTCTATTAATAATTTTAGAAAACTTTTTGGTGTCGTTTCAGGGCAAATTCTGATGTTGAACCTGAAGCAGAACAGAAGAAAGAGATCAGAAACAGTCCCAAACCTGCAAATACAGCAGCACAGTCCAGCAGTGTAAGTCAGGTATATCCTAATGAACTTTGTTTGGTTATTATTTAAATGAGTTTTATTATATTTCTTTCTTTTTCATTCTTTAACTTATGGATTGTGTGTTAAATACAATTACTATGTTACAACTTTGAGAATGTTTTGAAATAAACAATTAAACCAAGAGAATAGGGATGTCACAAGTACCGGTACTTCGGTACCGAGTCGGTACTGAAATTTGAAAAATGTGACGATACCAGCATTTCTGTAGTACCGACTCCCGAGTATATTCAGTACCCGCAGCTGCGTTCAGTCGCTTCCATGTTTATCTAAGCGCAGGGCTCCAGACTGTAGCCGAATATATACTAGTGTCTGAGTATTAAACTGCAAAATACTATTTAAATATTACTCCTGCATTTTCTGCATCTCTGTGTGAATTTACAGCTCACACACACACACACACACGCGCACACGTGCGTGACACTCGCTGTCTTTTTAGCCTCTGCCGTGTCACTATATGAGGGGACATAAATGCATAAACCGTCACTTCAGGAGAATTTACCGTTTCATTTGAGAACTCATATCATGAACACAGACACTCAAAGGTCTTCATGGCAACAAAATAAAAGTTTGGTTTAACTTGAAGAAATTGACAGAAGTATAAAAGGCTGCTGTTGTACAGTAGATTTAGCTACGTCTCTATGTAATAATAATAGGCTACTACTACTACTACTAATAATAATTATGCCTAGATAGTTGCTTATTTTTCACTTGATCTTTTTTATAAACAATGTTTACTTTTAAACAGCATGTAGCCTTTAAATGTTTATGTATTATTTACTTATAATGATTATCATCATAAATAATAAACTCATTGAATTTAATAAAAAAAAGTTTTTAAATAGTTAAATAAAATAAAAAAACATTTTGCTGTGGTACCGAAATTGGTACAGAGAACCGTAAAATTTTTATGGTATTGGTACCGACTACTGGAATTTTTGTATAGTGACATCCCTACAAGAGAAGAATACATCATGGCCATCATTATATTATACATTGGGGCATTGATGCTTATTAGCATTTTGTGAAGGCTGTTTTTGTGCTTTGCAGGATGCTGGTCAGAAGGCTTTTGGTGCGGTGACGTGTAACGTATGTGGGATGCTGTACTCCCCTTCGAGTCCAGAGGACGAATCCCAACACCTACTCTTCCACAACCAGTTCATCAGCGCTGTCAAATACGTGGTGAGCCACATATTTGTTATTATGTGATTCAAAGTTACTGACAAATAGATGCTGTTTCAGTCAGATTTATTGAAGGTGCTGTATGTAAGTTTTTCACTTTACTAAAGCATAAAAATACCATAATATGTTTGCAGATAACATGCTAAATTCACCTACTTGTTTCTCAGAAAACCAATGCTACAGCCAGTTATTCTACTTTGAAATGTGCTTTCCGTGTCGGAATGTCTGTTTTTGTTTTGGTCAGTTTACCCAATAGTATTTTGACACCCCAGGTTGCCAGTTGGTGGAAAACACAGATTATTGCATATTAAAACACAAATAAATCAACTCATCAACTTGCAGTGTGTAAGTCTCTTTGGCTTCCATTGTCAGTTGCGCTCGCTCCTGTTGCATGTCCTCAAACTGGCAACCCGTGTGAGCGTCAAGTCTGAGGAGGAGGGGGCGAGATGAAACAACGATCTCCAATATTTCGAATATTATTAATAATATTGCAGTACCTATATCGACCACTAGCTGTCAATCCTACATACCGCACCTTTTAAAGCACTAAGCAGTCTTGAGTGGCTTATTGCTTTAATAATCTTATAAGATCAATGTTTAAAAAAAGACCATGTATAACAAAATTCAAAAACAGTTCTCTCCCATGTATCATAGTTTATTAGCATATAATGTAAGCTGTAATGTAGCTTATATGTGTATATATAGAGAGAGAGAGCTCAAATTTGAGAGACACAATTATGTTTCATTTTAGGATGGGAGTAATACAGTCTCAAAATAACTACATACCCATGTCTCAAAATCATTATTGTAATATGTGGTCCAGGGCTGGAAGAAAGAGAGAATCCTGGGAGAGTATCCTGATGGCAAGATTATTCTTGTTCTCCCTGATGATCCTAAGTACGCACTGAAAAAGGTACTTGTTTCTTCCTCATTTATTTCCATTCACTAGCTCTCAAACTGCCTGCTGCAGCCATACTGCATGTTTAGAAGATTTATTGCCTGATACATATTATGTCTGTTTATGATATTTGTCTTGTTTGATTTAAGGTTGAAGAGATCAGAGAAATGGTGGACAATGACTTGGGCTTCCAGCAAGTGGAGACCAAGGTCCCATCACAGACCAAAACCTTCCTCTTCATTTCAAATGATAAGAAAGTCGCAGGCTGCCTTATTGCAGAGCACATCCAAGAGGTCAGCTGAACATACAGGTGTTTAATAGCATGTTTATAGGTGTATATCTGCATCTGTGTTAAAAATTATACAAAATCCCCAAATTATTTGTTAATAATTGTTTAACTTTTATTAATAACATTTAAGAAACATTCTTCCTTTTATATGCAATACTCAAAACATAATTAGTTCTAGCTAACTATTTGTCATTAAACATATTGTCATGTATTAGATATAGAAATTACTATATATATATATATATATATAAATTAGTTTGTGTCCATATATGAATATATTGAACTGCATATCTGTTTTTTGCATTAAATATCATCTAGTTATACACTCACCTAAAGGATTATTAGGAACACCATACTAATACTGTGTTTGACCCCCTTTCGCCTTCAGAACTGCCTTAATTCTACGTGGCATTGATTCAACAAGGTGCTGAAAGCATTCTTTAGAAATGTTGGCCCATATTGATAGGATAGCATCTTGCAGTTGATGGAGATTTGTGGGATGCACATCCAGGGCACGAAGCTCCCGTTCCACCACATCCCAAAGATGTTCTATTGGGTTGAGATCTGGTGACTGTGGGGGCCATTTTAGTACAGTGAACTCATTGTCATGTTCAAGAAACCAATTTGAAATGATTCGAGCTTTGTGACATGGTGCATTATCCGGCTGGAAGTAGCCATCAGAGGATGGGTACATGGTGGTCATAAAGGGATGGACATGGTCAGAAACAATGCTCAGGTAGGCCGTGGCATTTAAACGATGCCTAATTGGCACTAAGGGGCCTAAATTGTGCCAAGAAAACATCCCCCACACCATTACACCACCACCACCAGCCTGCACAGTGGTAACAAGGCATGATGGATCCATGTTCTCATTCTGTTTACGCCAAATTCTGACTCTACCATCTGAATGTCTCAACAGAAATCGAGACTCATCAGACCAAGCAACATTTTTCGAGTCTTCAACTGTCCAATTTTGGTGAGCTCGTGCAAATTGTAGCCTCTTTTTCCTATTTGTAGTGGAGATGAGTGGTACCCGGTGGGGTCTTCTGCTGTTGTAGCCCATCCGCCTCAAGGTTGTGCGTGTTGTGGCTTCACAAATGCTTTGCTGCATACCTCGGTTGTAACGAGTGGTTATTTCAGTCAAAGTTGCTCTTCTATCAGCTTGAATCAGTCGGCCCATTCTCCTCTGACCTCTAGCATCAACAAGGCATTTTCGCCCACAGGACTGCCGCATACTGGATGTTTTTTCCTTTTCACACCATTCTTTGTAAACTCTAGAAATGGTTGTGCGTGAAAATCCCAGTAACTGAGCAGATTGTGAAATACTCAGACCGGCCCGTCTGGCACCAACAACCATGCCACGCTCAAAATTGCTTAAATCACCTTTCTTTCCCATTCTGACATTCAGTTTGGAGTTCAGGAGATTGTCTTGACCAGGACCACACCCCTAAATGCATTGAAGCAACTGCCATGTGATTGGTTGATTAGATAATTGCATTAATGAGAAATTGAACAGGTGTTCCTAATAATCCTTTAGGTGAGTGTAGAATTAATCTGTTCCCTCAGAATTTAAAGTTCTGCATATTCACCACCTCTTGCATTAAGTCTTTTACAATTCTTTGCATATTTTAGAAACCAATAAGAATACAAGACATCACAATTTATCTGGTTTTCCCCCTCAATTAGCACAGAAAATGTGAAAAATGTATATTCCATGTGGGCCTATTAACTCTTTCCCCACCATTGAAGGAAATTTCCTTAATTTATGAGACAATTTCTGGCTTTCCATGTTTTCACTGTTATACGGTAGGCGGCGCTATGAGACATCTTCTGAAAGAGTACTGAATCTCTGGATCAAAACACAGGTGAAAAGAAGCAGAAACAAGTGATATCATGTGTAAGCAGATGCATATGTAAAATAACACGATCATCAACATTAAACAGCCTATAAATCAAAACTGCCTAATGTTGCTGAATTAAATGTCGACACAGAATGAGCTATAGGACTGTGCAAGAATTAGGGATGTTGATGGACTGTGAAAATTATCAAAAATGCTGGCAGTGGCTGGCAACTCTTTTAAAAAATGCTGGCGGGGAAAGAGTTAATAACCAATTGAAGTCATTGTAAAGTGCTGCTTCTTTGTGTAACGTTCATCTTAGTCTATTCTGCATCTGATGGGTTTGTTTTGGCTGCTGTGTACAGGGATACAGGGTTATAGAGGAGTCCATTCCGGAAGGTTCAGAAGGAGAGAAGGTCATGTACGAGCGTCAGAGAGCCTGGTGCTGCTCTACCGTACCTGAGCCGGCGCTCTGTGGCATCAGTCGCATTTGGGTGTTCAGCATGATGAGACGGAGAGGCATCGCCTCGCGTATGATCGAGTGCCTCAGGTAAAGCGTTAGATGGGCACATATGAATAATTGTAACCACAGTTAAAATGTTGCAGTACAAATATAATGCAATACAATGTGTATTATAATGTACTATGAATACATTTAAAATACATAAATAAATACCTTACATTACACAATGTTCAATTATTAATTATTTTATTCAGCAAGGATGCATTCAATTGATCAAAAGTGACAGTAAATACATTTATAATGTTAAAAAAAAGATTTATAGATTTAAAAAGAAATATGTTTTGGAATCTTCTATTCATCAATAAAATCCTGAAAAAAATTTATGACCAGTTCTACAAAAATATTAAGCAGCACAACTTTTTTCAACATTGATTGTTTTCAGCAAATCATCATATTTGAATGATTTCTGAAGGATCATGTATTCAAATAAAAAAAACACCTTTATTTTAAATTTTAATAATATTTTACAATATCACAGTTTTTTCTGTATTTTGGATCAAATAAGTGCAGCATTTTTGAGACTTCTTTCTACCGAAACCTTTGAATGGTAGTGTACTTTCTACAGATTTCAAGTTAAAGTGTTTTCTGAGACATTAAAGGAAACAAAATAATGCTTTCTTACAATGTTCATTCATCTTCTTTTTCTCCAGGAATAATTTTATCTATGGGTCTCATCTAAGTAAAGATGAAATCGCCTTCTCCGATCCCACGCCTGACGGCAAACTCTTCGCAACACATTACTGTGGAACCTCTCAGTTTTTGGTCTACAACTTTGTAAGCGGCAATCGCTCAACCTGACAGGATGTGGACAAAGAAACAGAGCTCAGTTTTAAAATATTCACATTTAAGAAGAGGACTGGACTTGGAAGACTTTTTTTCACTATACCAAACAGTGCAAAAATGAGAGAACACGATGGTGAGAGACAGAAACAGACACACCATAGGACTTTTGTTGAGAGTCTTGGTTTGAAATGGCAAAGACTGGCCTAGTCTCCTCACAGGAGGTATAGGATGCAACGTTAGACACTGATATCTAACACTCACGGCCAGGTGACGTATTTTAATAAGCCCGCATAGTAGCTTATACCTGATGAATTGTTTAATCAAAGACATCTAAACTGTTCTCTCAGGTTTAGGTTGCAGCCTATCTTAGGACTCACCGTTTAGTGGAAGCCATGTAGTCCAGTGCACAATTGCAGAATCAGTGTAAGTACTTCTTCCTGGAACATTTAGGAAGATGTGTGAACTTTTCTACTGTAAGCAATGCCTCGGTCATGAGGCGACAATTTTTGAATCTCAGGTTGAAAAACATCATGAATTTGTCATTGAAATCTCCCTTCGACCCTTATGTCATGTCAGCTATTTTCAAAGAGAGCATATTTTCCTGATACAATGTGTTCCATGTGCATTTTAAAGAGGTTTACATGCATGGCGTTGACATCGATAGATGGCAGATGATTTCATAGAAGTCGCTGGTTTTGCACAACACTGTGCAGAATGAATTTGATTCATTTGTTTCTAAAACACAAGTGTAATAATTCAAAATGTTTGCCCGGTCATAGTATTCCATCTCATTTTAATATTTTTAGAATGATTTTATGTATGTATATGTATTTTGATTGAATTATATTAATTTACCCCTGGAAATGACTACAGATGGATCTTTCTTTATCTTTAATAGCAGGACGAAGTCTTAAATCAGCCTAACCAAAACTTTTTTCTTTTTTTAATATTATAATTTTGTTCTCTGAAGCTGTACATTTTTGAAGCCTCATAAAATTATCAGGATATATGGGTTTATCTCATATATAAGGGATTTACCCCATTTGGGATATTTGCTCATTCTTTACAAACTGTGAAGAAAAACAGCTTACATTAGTTAGTCATACAAGTTACTTTTAACCTTATAGTAAGAAGCAAATAAGAAGTCAAATGCAATAGAGATCCAATGTTAAAATGGGCTGGATTTTTTTATTCTTTATTTTATTTTAAAAGGGACAATGCACATGAATTAACATGAGCAATCAAGTCCATCATGTAAATGTGCCAGATTTAGCCATACATGCTATTTTATATATATATATATTTTTTTTAATAATTACCTATGTACATGCTTTTTTCGTCTTTTCAAGTCTCAACTGTGCTGAAGAATCAGGTACAACACTTTTTTCTGTCTTTTTTCAAGTTTTATTTTTCCCTTAGCTTTGAACAACATGTCTATTGACTCTTATTGTGATAGGGCCTCTTATTATAAAGTATTGCACTATTTTCCCCTAGCTTTGAACAGTATGCCTATTGACTTTTATTGTGATAGGGCCTCTTATTATAAAGTATTGCACTATTTTTCCTCTAGCTTTGAACAGTATGCTTATTGACTTTTATTATGACAGGGACTCTTATTTTGAAGTGTTGCACTTCCGGTGGGAGTTAAAGGAGTCTACACGTTGCTGTAGGCATGAGAAAACGTATTCTACTTTCAACGGACTTTAGTGTTTTAAGCTTTTTATAAACTCTAGGTATAACCGATTTAATACTATAAGTAATTACATATGAGGGACAGTGTGTCATCTGTCTCTTAAAGACAGCCTGTAACTGTATGAACACGTGTTTTGTAGTCATGGGGGATTATGTCGAGTTAGTCGCTGGCTGTTATGAACAGATAGTGTTTGGATATCGAGTGTGCACCAGTGACGAGGTAATTATCATGTTAATGTCTTTTATATAATCTTTATTAGTCTTGATAGTTAAGATGTAATTGTGTCTTGGTTTATTTCAGGCTGTGCGTTTTTGCTTTTTCATGAGTGCAATTTTTTTTTGTCATAATTTTAATAACAGGCCTATTACTTCAATAATAATAAGACTTTCAGATACTATCTTAGTTGTGTTCTTTATGTCTATTTTAGGAGTGGACACTTGAGCCCAACTTTACCCATCATGCACACACAGCATCACTGACTGCAGTTTCATCCAGTGATCGATTCATCGCCACAGGAAGCAAAGATGAAACCATTCAGCTGTATGACATGAGCAAGAAAACTGAACATGGGGCTTTGTTGCACCATGATGGTGAGGACATTTGCTTTTTCTCCGTCTCTCAATTTTGGTTTCTGACATCAAAGACTCTGCATCACCAACATTTAGGTTTCATGTGATGCATACAAATCATGACCTCACCTTCTCGACAGGCACCATCTCCTGTCTGGAGTTCTACGGCACATCCCATTTGCTCAGTGGAGGGCAAGACGGTCTCATCTGTGTGTGGAGCACCCAAAAATGGGAATGCTTAAAATCTATCAAAGCTCACAAGTAAGTAATACGAACACACAGCATTCAGCAAGGTTGCATTAAATGGATCAAAAGTGACAGTAAAGACATTTATTATGTTACAATGGATTTCTATTTCAAATAAATGCTGTTCTTTTGAAGTTTCTATTTATCAAAGAATCCTGAATAAAATGTATCGCTGATTACACACATATTAAGCAGCACAACTGTTTCTTGAGCAGCAAATTATCATATTAGAATGATTTCTGAAGGATCATGTGACACTGAAGTCTGGAGTAATGATGCTGGAAATTCAGATCTGATCAGATCACTACAATAGAAAACAGTTATTCTAAATTGTATACAAATATTACTGTTTTTACTGCATTTTTTATTTAATAAATGCAGCCTTGGTAAGCAGAAGAGACTTCTTTCAAAAACCCTTTATTTGCTTTATTTATAGATTACATAATCTGGGTTTTATTTTTTTAGGGGTCATGTTACTTCACTGTCCGTACACCCTTCTGGGAAACTTGCACTCTCTGTTGGATCAGACAAGACTCTGAGGCAAGTACACAGATGTTTTTGTCAACATGAAACAAAAATGTCGGTCAGATTGTTAAGCTGTGTATGTGTTTATTCATTTTTGTGTTTTGATTGGTAATCAATATCATTGGGCTTGTTTTGTTTATGTTGGTCAGCAAAAAAAAACGAATTCTTATGACAAAATTTAATTTCTCCTATTTCAGAACGTGGAATCTTATCGAAGGACGTTCAGCTTTCATCAAGAACATCAAACAGAGTAAGTTAGGATATGATGCTATACTTTGATTCTGTATTTTAATTATTTTTATACAATTATTGTAATGTATTCAGAAATGTATACTTTTCAGGTAAATCAAAAACTTTAATAACAATAAAAAATGTCTTGTATAGAAATTGATTGGTGTGTAATGATGTTTTGCAGCTGCAGAGATCGTCTTGTGGTCACCAGACGGAGAGCAATATGCAGTGGTTGTGAATAATAGAGTGGATATTTACACTGTGAACACTGCCACAATTATTGGAACCTTTGCATTCCCAAAAAGGATTTCATGTCTGAAGTTTCTGAAGGTGAACAGTCTTACAGTGTTGCAAAATATGTCTATTCAGTCAGTTCTAGTTTAGTTAGCAATTAATGTTAAAATGCCCCCATTATGCTATTTTAAAGGTTCCTAATTTTGTTTTGGCGTCTCCTACAGTAGGTTTACATGCATCCAAGGTCAAAAAACTGAATTTTTTTTTTTTCAGTCTAAAATGGTTTTATAAATAATTCAGTCTCATTAAATTCCTCCTTCCTGAGAACTTGGTCAGATTGCTCTGATTGGTCAGATGGTCCAGTCTGTTGTGATTGGTCGTCTTTGCTCTGATTGGTCAGATGGCCCAGTCTGTTGTGATTGGTCTACTCTGCTCTGATTGGTCAGATGGCACAGTCTGTTGTGATTGGTCTTCTTAGCTCTAATTGGTCAACTGGTCCAATCAGTTGTGATTGGTCGACTGCTTACAGCACGTGTCGGAAACCAAACACACATTACCATATCTGAATCTTAGCTCTTCCTCAGCACTTGATACACAGTGATACGAACAGTAACTATGGCGTTGGTTTAACCGTATCAATTCCAGCACAAGTCCTCATCCGTCGGAAGTGCAGCGAAGTGGATTTTTCTTTTGCGGCACAGAAAACAGCGACTCCTTACATGTCGAGAACATGAACCAAACTCTTCCAGTCTCAGCTACAGTGTTTGATGGTCCAAAGTAGAGGTTATTCGCAGTCAGCCAATGAAAACCATAGACTGGCATTATGCAAACTTGTTACAAACCTATATTGGTTTATGCAGGAATTAAGACTGGAATTACTGACGACTCGTTTCAGGCAGTTCAGAATCGCTTCTTTCTTTTGAGAGACAATACCTTAATTTACCTGCACTTTGATCTTTGAAACTTTGCAGACGTTTTACATTCACAAACAACTGTATTACACACTACATGAAGGGTAATATCTGAAAAAGCATAATAGGGGCACTTTAAGTTTTGAGTTTTTATTTTTCTGAAATTTTTTTGCCCTACTTTGTCAAATGTAACCTGCTCCTTTGATTTATACTATATTAAAGTCTTATTCCAGTCTGTGTTCTCTCTCTTCAAGAACACACTCTTGGCTGTGGGAGGAGATGATGAGAGTGTGCGTATCTATGACGTGACCTCACAGAAGTGTGTTTTTGAGTTCAAAGCACATGAGAACAGGTATGACCATCACTTCATTATGGGTGCGTCCCAATCTCACAGAATCATTTCTAGGGCTGTTCCATTATCAGTATCGTTCTAGTGCATTGAAATTCCCAGAATGCAGTGAACATCGGCATGGAGATAAGTTGTATTTGTAATTGCTTTATTTGTAAATGTTTTTTTTCTCCAGAGTAAAAGCCATTGAGAGCTTTATGAAGGATGATTTTTGTGTCCTTGTTACGGCGTCAAACGATGGATTCATTAAGTTGTGGAAACTCAATCTTGAGGTATTGTGCTTGACCTGTTAGAGCAGAAAATATAACACATTTCCAAAACTGATTGACTAACATTGAAACTCAATTTCTGCATAAGAAACAACCTATAAGTTGCTCTTTTAAAAATAGTCTCATTAAACTCAACCTTGTATCCAAATATGTTCCCAGATATTTTACATTTTCCACAACAGTCTGATTATTTAACTTTAATTTCCCTAATACATGGTGTTTACTAGAATTAACATTATTGTACAATCTTGATTTGCACTCAATTTACTTGATTAGTATTTTATCCTCCCTCCTTCCTGTACAGAAACTTGAGACTCCTTCCTTGCTTGGCCAGGTGAACACCACTGCCAGACTCACCTGTCTTTCCGTTTGGATACCTGGTGAAGCGAAAGAGACAACTGTGGAGCAATCAGCCCAGCCTGCAACTTCTAAAGGTGTGGGCACATTTGCCGTTGTTCTACGAATTTTCTCAGGCAAAATCCTGTCATTTCAATAGGAATTTGTGAGAGAAAGTGAAAGATTTTCCTGCACAGACTTTACAACGGGTTCAAGATTTGCTAAACGGAAGCTCAAGCATGCTTGCTTGACGTGCAAAAACCAATGAGGTTCATTCTCGTGTTATGCAGCACGTTTGAGCTTCAGCAAGAACCAATGAGGTTCATTCTCGTGTTACGCAGCACGTTTGAGCTTCAGCAAGAACCAATGAGGTTCATTCTCGTGTTACGCAGCAGGTTTGAGTTTCAACAAGAACCAATGAGGTTCATTCTCGTGTTACGCGGCACGTTTGAGCTTCAGCAAGAACCAATGAGGTTCATTCTCGTGTTATGCAGCACGTTTGAGCTTCAGGAAGAACCAATGAGGTTCATTCTCATGTTACGCAGCACGTTTGAGCTTCAGCAAGAACCAATGAGGTTCATTCTCCTGTTGCGCAGCAGGTTTGAGTTTCAACAAGAACCAATGAGGTTCATTCTCGTGTTACGCGGCACGTTTGAGCTTCAGCAAGAACCAATGAGGTTCATTCTCGTGTGTGACGCAGCACGTTTGAGCTTCAGCAAGAACCAATGAGGTTCATTCTCGTGTTATGCGGCACGTTTGAGCTTCAGCAAGAACCAATGAGGTTCATTCTCGTGTTATGCAGCACGTTTGAGCTTCAGCAAGAACCAATGAGGTTCATTCTCATGTTACGCAGCACGTTTGAGCTTCAGCAAGAACCAATGAGGTTCATTCTCGTGTTATGCGGCACGTTTGAGCTTCAGCAAGAACCAATGAGGTTCATTCTCGTGTTACGCAGCACGTTTGAGCTTCAGCAAGAACCAATGAGGTTCATTCTCATGTTACGCAGCACGTTTGAGCTTCAGCAAGAACCAATGAGGTTCACTCTCGTGTTACGCAGCACGTTTGAGCTTCAGCAAGAACCAATGAGGTTCATTCACGTGTTACGCGGCACGTTAGAGCTTCAGCAAGAACCAATGAGGTTCATTCTCGTGTTACGCGGCACGTTAGAGCTTCAGTAAGAACCAATGATGTTCATTCTTGTGTTCTTGCATGTCAAGCAAGTATGGTTGAGCTTCCGATGACCATATTTAAGTCCTCTATGTATGTTCACTGATCATTGTTTATATGTGAATAAAAGATATAACATAATAAAACAAAAAAACATCTGTCTTTTCTCAATACAGCTGTTGTGGAGCCCCCTTTGCCGACCAAAGGTAAGAGAGTGAGGCTACCAGGAGAGGAGGTGGTTCTAGTGGAGGAAAGCAGCTCCACAAAGAAAGGAAAAAAGAAGAAAAGACAAAAAGTGCAATAAACACTTTTATTGAAATTATCAGTGGTGTTCTGTTATTTACATTTCCCCTTCAGTCTTGGTATTATATAGCAGTGCATTTATTAATGTCAAGAACATTGCAAAGTTGTTTAAAGTGAGCATTTTTCTAATTAGTAAAGGAAGAAACACTTCGCCAGCGAACTGAAAGAAAAATATATTTTGTATTTATTTTTTATCCATCTATAAAACAAAGAAAGGTAAAAGTACTCACCTGCACTGGTTGACTTTTATTTTGAAAATCGCTAGTGTGCAATGTTTCAGGAAGTTAAAAAGTGGAGAAGATTTAGCTTTTCCCCCTAGCAATCATCACGTCTTTCTGTTTTATTTGAGAGATAATCAAACGTGCAGATATGTCTGTGGATTGGCTTGGTTATGGTTATGCAACTCTAATAACGATAGGAGGGATTGTTGGTTATGCTAAAGCAGGTAAGGATCTCATGCGTGGGACAAACGACGGTGTTTAGTACACTGGTTTAGTTTTGGGGTAGCTAGAATATGTAAAACACTTTGTAAAATATTTCAATTTGAATTAAAATGTTCTAGTTTTTAGCACATTTTAATTGTGTAGATGTTGTCGAGCGTTTAACTTTTTTTATTATTACCTTTTACAACTCGCCTTGAAACTTTAATGAATTATCTCACCGATATATGTAGATAAGACATGTATTATACTATGTTCATTTTTGTTAACATTTTACCTGAACTTTACCGGAACTTCCTAATATGGTCATGTTCCGGCTGTAGGTAGTTTTATCTCTTTGGTTGCTGGGCTGATGTTTGGCATTGCAGCATTTGTTGGTTCTTATCAGATGTCCAAAAATGACAAAGATATATGGGTTTCACTGGGTAAGTCTCTGTCTTTATTTCTATTCATTTGTATAGCCTATATATTCTACAAATAAAAATCAAATATGGCAAATTTGACTTGTTTTTATATTTGCAGGCACCTCTGGATCACTGACTGCTCTAATGGGAGTGAGATTTTTGAGTTCATGGAAGATTATGCCAGCTGGACTCATGGCAGGAGCAAGGCAGGAATATTTGGTTTATATATTATATATGAATTTTTATTTATTCAAATTTTTTTAGAGAGACTGTTGTGAAATATATCGGATATCCTTGATGTTTTCATACAGACAAAAGATAAAATATCTAGACGTAAAAAGGCCAGGATATATATGGAAGCTTGTTTCTGCCAGCGAATAAAAAAATAAAGGTACTTTTTATCTTCCGTGAGAAATAATTTAAATAATCTCGGATTTGTGAGATATAAAGTTGCAATTTGCATGTTTTAAAGCACAGATTGTGAGATATAAACTCACAAAAAATATCGAAATTGTGAGATGATAATTTACCATTTTATTTTATTTTTATTCTGTGCCAGAAACCAGCTTCCATTGATATAGGCATGTGTGACATTAACATGGACAAATGTATTATTTTGGCTGATGAATAATGTTTTGTTCTTTGTCTTTCTTGCAGTTTATTGATGTTCCTAAGGATTGGTGTTAAAGTGCTGCAGAATTCACAAAAAAAGAAAAGATGACACCATTCAGAAATTACATGCAGATCCTGAGGACACAGATATACTGAAATAGTTTCATTAGACATTTCATACAATATAATAAAGTTCAATTTGGGGTTATAAGGAAATGCTGTCATAACTGTAGATATACACGTTAAAGCAAATAAAATGTATTGCATGTTAAATATTTGTTGATTTATGTGCATTTACACTACAGAAAATGTTCTCCTGCTACATCTTGGGAAAACATCCTTACTAACTGTTAATTCCTCAAAAATATTTATTAATGCCAGCTCTATATTTATAACTTCTTATATAAAAGTCTTACAACCAAAGACATTATTTTGTTGTTCACACACAAATGTCTGTTCTTTTTAAAGGGTACAAAGATGCATCATATTTGTAACATCATTCATATGAATCAATCTTCATTTAAAAAAAATGACTCATTGTTATTAAATGTTAACTAATGGGACTTTATTGTAAAGTGTTGCCAATTTTTCTTTTAAAAGATGATACCATTGTTTGTTTCACACATTGCTGCTGCTGTAAACAGTGTTGGTGGTAAAGTATTACAAGTAACGCGAGTTACATAATCAGATTACTTTTTCAAGTAACTAGTGAAGTAATGCATTACTTTTTTAAATTGACAAAAATATCTTGAGTTACTTTTTCAAATAAGTAACGCAAGTTACCCCCATGCGTTGACTGACTGCAAACCTGCAATAATGAAATGTTAAATAATACAGATATACTTATTATTAGCCAATGTATTTGCTGCTGACCTTCGATCCAATTCAACCTGCACCCTCTACTTTACAGTTGAAAATTCGCATACATGTCCTTCAACCTGAGGCTTATTCGTTTAACTTTTGGTGGTAGAGAGCCTTTACATTAGCCTAAAATAGAACTATTTTTGTTATTAAAAATGAACAAGCAAGCCAGCCGAGGTTATAAAAAAGTAACGCAAAAGTAGCGTAATGCATTACTGAACGTTACTTTTTGGGGAGTAACGAACGCAATTTTGTAATGCATTACTTTTATAAATAACTTCTCCCAACACTGCCTGTAAATGTATGCTTTTTAAAAAATATGTTATTATGTCTGGAACAAATTAAACGTATTGCTTATTACAATCACATTGTTAGTGACTCGCTGTTGTTATTATAATGTTCCGGTCTCCGAATACTTCAGGTGTGCTCATTAAATGTCTCATTAGTGAGCCTGCAGGAGTCTCAGGGGTATAAAGCAACCTCGATGCTCAAACAGTCTAGACTACGATCCATCCAGATCTCTCAACGGGGATTTATAAGCGCAAATCACCCAGCGCGAGCACAAAAACACCCCTAGATGACCCCACATGTGTCCACCGGTTTTGTGCGGCTGGGCTTTTGGTTTCATTACGGTAAGGTGGACCTGCACTGTCAGCACAGGCAGATGTCAGGTGATCCACCGACTATTGCGCGTAGGTTGGACTGTAAGAAATCACAAAATGGCATTTTTTAAATACAAGAGCATCATTTTGGGATTACGCATGGCTGGAAAATGCACCATGTACTGTCAGCTCATGTGATGATGCGCTAAATCACTGGGAAATACAGCGTTTGTTGTGTATTTATGATCAAATATCAGCAGTGAGCGCCTGGCCAGATCATGGGGCTGTGTTACAGTCTGCGTCCACGCTTGTTTGGGGACCTCAGTGGATCCATTTCCAACGCCAACTCGGAGTCAGATCACCAGCCTCCGGATCCTGGAATGATGATGATGCCGTCGTGCGTCCGGGGATCCAGGCAGCGCGACGAGGACTCTGGAGGGAATAGCGGGAAGACATCTTCCACCTCCCCTTTACGCACCGGGGACGCCGGCAAGATCCCGGCCGGGGAGCTCCGCCGTGGCGACGCGGACAGAGCGCTCATCCAGAACGGTGGAGGTGGAGGAAAGAGGAGGCTGCAGCTGCTCCAGACTCCCAGCAGCGCACAGAAACACAAGAACTGGGACAAATTGGTGGTGGAGGAGAAGGAGGCCGAGAAGGAGGCCAAGAAAGTCAGCAAGAACATTGACAGGGCCTTGAAGGAACTCAAACGGGAATATAAACAGACGCATCGGCTGCTGCTCTTAGGTGGGTGATGCTGCCATACCTACTGTATGCTGGCTTTCTTTATTACTATTATTGTGCTATTGACAATAGGTAGTCAGAAAGCATTGGTTCAAATGTATGCTAGCAATTTACTTGAACCTGAATATAGCCTAACATATATTCTCAATACTTTCAGAATGCCTCATAGTCATAATACACATTCAGAGATAAATCAATACTTATTTTGATGACTGATACCGATTATTTTAATGTTTAAATGTCTATATATACCAATATGCATTTGACATCATTAGACTAGACTACACCAATAGAATAAGCATTTTGTAGTAATATTAATATAATAATACCAATATTATTTTTTGGTATGACACTGCTTCCAAACAGTGTGATTTGCAGTGTGAAGTGGAGATTAAACTGAATGTATAAATATATCAGTCGAACTTGCAATAAAAACACGATGTACATTATTAATATTTTAATAATAATAAGAAGAATGAAATATCCATATTATTTGGAGGCGGATTTGTCATTTGTTTTAATCCATTGTATAACAGGTAAATATGAAAATGTGTAACTGGGGTTACAATGATTGATTATACTTTATTTGATAACACTTTATTTTACAGTGTCCTTGTTACACACGTTGCTCTAGTAATAACTATAAATTATGCATAATTACATGCAACTAACCATAAACAAAACCCCAATCCTAACCCTATAGCATGCTGTTAATTAATATTACTCAGTACTTAATGTGTAATTACACTGTAAAGTGTAATTACAAGTGTAACCCTTTATTTTAAGATGTCATTTTTTACAGTGTAATTATATATTTAAATACTGAGTAATATTAATTAATATGTACTTACTATAGGGTTAGGGTAGGATTAGGATTTGGTTGAGGGTTAGTTGCATGTAATTATGCGTAATTTACTATGGTAAGTACATGTAACATATGTAACGAGGACACTGTAAAATAAAGTGTAACCCAATTATTTATTAAAAGATAGAATAGTGTATTACAGGGCATTAAGATTAATGCTTCTACATGTTTAGGCTTAAGAAAAATGATTTTGCCATACATGATATTATTTCTATTTGATGTATCTCTTATTTACAGTGTTTTCTTACCAAGAGGTCTGTTTTATTAGCCATAACACTAGGGCCATTAAATAAAAGAGAAATAAAAAAGGGAATGTTCCACAGACAATATATAGATCTTGTGGTGAGTAAGATATCAGAAAATAAAACTGAGCTCATATAGTTTGTCAGCAAGTACATGATGCTTTGATAAGATACTAGTATAAGCCACAGTAAAATAATCTATTACTTTGACCTCTGGGACACTGATAGCTCACACACAGTATCCTAGTCTTTCAGTGTAATTCTTGGAACCAGCTAAACAACCTGCAAAACTACACACATGCCCCTTTGATTTTAAACAACGCACTACAGAAACATACTGAATATGCCTATCTAATTAGTTTTCAATGCTCTAAAAGCATTTCCCTCTGTCTAAAGAACAGCTTTCCACATATGTCTTGAGTACTGGGCTGTAAAGTTTGCTATGTTGCTAAGTGATGTCTGAATACGTGTTTCTAGAGGCATGAGTCATTAAGACTAAAGGTATTAGACTTCCTGTCAATTTTGATTTCTTTCATTTATTGTCCTTTGCTAATGATAACAATGGACTGGCTAACTTTGTAATCCACACCGGGGATTTATAATCTTTCCATACTCTTATATGTTGCTATGTCAAATTGCACTTGACATAAAGAAAGACATAAGCCTTGTTAATCTGACCTACACGAAAAAGGTTCAGTGGGGTTCTATATAGAATCCTAGGGTTCACTGTAAACCCGAACACTCAAAATAATTAATTGGTTTGAGTAGAGCAAACTCAATTAAAAAAATTAGTTCAGTCAAATTAACTTTTATGATTATTTAGAACTTTCTTTTGAGTTCACAAAACTGACACATTTTAAGTAATCTGAATTGTTTCATTGTTTTGAGTTTTATGAACTTACATTTAACTGAATCTGGGCTGGGATTTCTATTTCCCAGCATGCTTTGCCATGACACTCAAAAGGGAGAGTAAATACTAAAATTAAATGTTATATGTTTTTATGTGCAAGATTAATGTTAAAGGTGCAGTGTGTAGTATTTATGAGGATCTATTGACAGAAATGCAATATAATATAAATAACTATGTTTTCAGTGGTGTATAAAGACCTTTAGAATGAGTCATTTCTATCTCCATACACCGCGGGTCCCCTTACAATGAAGTCGCCATTTTGCGCTGTCATGTTTCTACAGTAGCCCTAAACGGACAAACTGCTCTACAGAGCGCTAGCTACTCTCTGCTGTCTCAGATGACGACATCTTTGTCCTGTGTCGGCCACCGTAGCTTCTCTATGTGCTTCAAAAAGTGACGAGTGAGCGGTGGGTGGTTGCAATTTGCAACCTCTCCGGTAGATGCCGCTAAAATTTACACAGTGCACCTTCAAGGGCACTGTAAACCCTAACGCTCAAAATAATCAATTGATTTGAGTAGAGACAACTCAAATAAACAAATTAGTTCAATCAAATTAACTTGTATGAGTGTTTAGAACTTTCATTTTCTTTTGAGTTCACAAAACTGACACATTTTAAGTAATGATTAAGTAATCAATTGTTTCATTGTTTTGAGTTTTATGAACTTGTTTCTTTTAATTTAGACAAACTTAAATTTAACTGAAACTGGGCTGGGATTTCTATTTCCCAGCATGCTTTGCCATGACACTCAAAAGAGAGAGTAAATGCTAGAATTAAATGTTATGTAATGTTCTTTTTTTGTGTGCAAGATTAATGTTTAGTGGGAGATTTAGTAGTGTTTCATGTTTTGTTATGCTAGTTTAGAAGAGTTTCTGTTATGTTGGTTTTTTGAAGGGTTAACTTCATGGTGACGAGTGGAGCATGAGCTTAGTTTGAGAACAGATATATGTGACCCTGACCACAAAACCAGTCATAAGTCGCACGGGTATATTTGTGGCAATAGCCAACAATACATTGTATGGGTCAAAATTATCGAGTTATCAAGTAAAGATCATGTTCCATAAAGTTATTTTGTAAATATTATTTACTGTAAATATATATAAAAAATTTGTAGTAGTAGTAATACGCATTGCTAAGGACTTCATTTGGACAACTTTTAAAGACGATTTTCTTAATATTTAGATTTTTTTGCACTCTCAGATTCCAGATTTTCAAATAGTTGTATCTCGGCTTAATATTGTCCTATCCTAACAAACCATACATCGATGAAAAGCTTATTTATTCAGCTAGATTTAAAGATGATTTTAATAAAATTGATCCTTATGACTGGTTTTGTGGTCCAGGGTCACATATGTGAAATGTCTTATATTGCTGTATACTCATTCAGCAAGTGTTGTGCTATGCTAATGCTATCAAAGCATTGTGTTACCAATTAACAAGGTAGCATTTATTGAATTGGCTAGTTAAAGCCAGCAAAGTTTCCACTACTAAAAATATTTAAGTTGAGATTACATGATGAATTTAAGTTAAATGTATGAATCAGTCTACTCAAATATTTCAAGTTATATACAAAAAAAAATCTGCAAGTTCTGCTTACTTAAACTTTACATTTCTTAACTTAAAACATTTGTCACACTGCACTTTTCGTCCCATTGACTTCCATTCAAACACATGCAAATGTGTCAGACTGGAAACGCAAACTCATGCGAAAAGTTTCGCATTTCGCGGCGTTCCAAAGTTCAGGTTTGGTGAACTCTGACCTGCGAATTCACATCACGTGAAGATGTGTGACCAGTAGAAGATCGATACGTCACTGCGTGACCTCTTTGCTAAATTAAAAGGACGATATTTTTGCAGTTAAGTCGAGTAGATTGTATATTATTAAGTATTACTATTTGTTATATGTTGAATTTATGTAAATTTTGCATGCTCAAAGTCTAGTGTGACCGCGGCTTAACACTTTGTTTAACATTTATCTAAATTTATCTAAAGTATGTTTACAAGCTGTTTAATTTATAAAATATAATCAAAATAAAAACTGAATTATAACAAAACTAATTAATACTAAATCCATAAAATGATGGGAACCCCTAAAAGGTTCTTTATATGAAGTGCCTGACAGAACCCTTTAGAGTTCTATATAAAACCGTTTCTTCCGAATCCAACAATGATTTGGGATCTATTTATAAGGAGAGGGCAAATTTGCATGTTTTACTGGCACGTGGCTCATTTGAACTCTGGCATAGTTGGCCAAAAACAAATACAAATACAGAGTGGCATCTCAAATCCTTGCGCATTCAGTGTTGTGAGATTGAAATTTCATAAAGGCCAATTAAACAAGTTTGGCTGCAGAAAGAGGTGTTGTCAGTTTTTAGAAATTGATAATAAAAAGAGACAGAGAGTGCGAAGTCATCCAAGATGTGGCTTATAAATTAACTTTAATGGAGTATCATACTGAGTTATCTTTAAGCTTTATGATAGTTATTTTTAGTTCAGAAGAATGACACATCCTTGGGAATGTCTTTGTACAAGTTGTACTGTAACTAATATCTGGTATATCAAGTAGTAGATAACACAGCCCTAAAGTGAATATCATTTCCTTATAGAGGTAACAGGTATTTTTGCCTATGGGCTAAATAACATGATTATAGCTTATATTTAATGAAAGTGCAGAAATAGCCTATTTTAATGACCTATATAGCTCTTTTAGTCTAATAATGGATGCATCACCCGTAAAATAGCCAAAAGGGGTTTAGGGCTCCTATAAGCGTTGAATATTTTGATTATGGTTGTACCATAGGGACTCCTTTAGGGCAAAAACAAGAGATTGTCATGCTTTCACACAAGTTGGTATTGTTCCTTTTTGTTGCATTGCAATGTGAAGTGTATGTAGTCTGTAAACTGAACTTTGTCACCCTGTAAATAGGTTTTATCATTTACTGAACGTGTACTTTGGCTCTAGCGTGGCCCTAACTGCATATTGCTAGCTAATTGTAATGAACGCATTATGCAATATGCTCTGTTGTTTTGAAAGATTTGAGCTTTAGGTCAGAAACATACATGTGGCTTTTGTCCTTGAGTAAATACAAACTTCAACAATTTGACCAAAAATGGTCTTCCATTTAATCAAGTGCAGTGAAACAAATTGATAGTCTATCAATATGATGTATTAAAAGGAGTTTTTGAATACACTGTAAAACATTTTTTTAAAAATGTAATTTAACTTCAGTTCAGTTGCTGCCTTAAATTCATTTCGTTTCAACTCTTTTTATTTTTTAATTTAAACTTTTAAAGTAATGGAAAAACATATTGCCTTGACTTATTGATCATATTTTTTTACAGTGACACTTCTTGGTTATGAGGAAAGTTGGTTTATTTGAATTGTTTAATATATCCATATCGGCCTTTATCAGCTGTTAAAGTAGGGCTTACATAACATAATGATATTTGGTATGAATTGTTTTGTTGTATTGTTTGAAAATAATAATTCAGACATTATTTCAGATATCCTTTAAAGCTGAGCACAACTAAAGTTTCTGAATGAACAAAACTTCACATGATGTTGCAGCAATGTTGAAAAGTTGTCAGCTTATTTTATTGTCTTCCTTCTTGTGGCCCGCAAATATTCGAGCCTAAAGTTTTGCCAGTGATTTTATGCATGTGTGTGTGTGTGTGTGTATATATATATATATATATATATAGAGTTATATTATATATTTTATATATGTTAAATTAGCATTTCTAAATCTTAATGTCATTTAAAATCCCTAAACCACCATAATAGTGCATATTAGCTTTTAGTTTTCTTTATTGTTATACCCATTTGAGCCACTAGAAGACATTTTCCTTTATATTTTTTTGACCTTGCATATCTCAGTGTATGTGCTGGAAAAGATGATTTGACATTTTTCTTCCTCAATTTCAATCCACGTTCGATTGTATTGGCAATAATGGAGTTAGTGGTCATATTTTATGGTTTCCCCTCAGTTGCTTAATGGTTAACAAAACACTCTTCAGTTCACATGAATTTTATAAGCTTTTTTTAGAATTTAAATGAGAAGTGAAAGTCATATCTGTTCTTAAGTATGAAATAGGAGAACTGCAATTTCTAAAGAAGTCATTTGGTGATATGGTATCTTAAATGATTATTTAATCAAATGTTTCTGTTTGATGCTGATTCGATCCAGCCAGAATAAGGAAGACTTTCTTGTTGAAATCACTGTTATGGAAATAGTTTTGTTTCCTTTATATTATACATGTGTGTATATATAGTGAAACCCATCTAGTTGGTGATGGTAAATTCACTCATTGGAGTAAAAGGGGTTGTGCACTAACTAAAACATTTTATTTTAGGATGAATTTGTGGTTGATAAACAAAATGTTTTGAAATAGTTGGAGTGATAACACAATCTTCCTCTTTTTTATTTTAATCAGTTTTTAATCTGCCACATTTCTGTATTGGCAATAGCATGTCTAAATGACATAACTTTGTTAGGCAAGTTATGCTTATTGATTTTGAGGGGAAAAAACATATATACAGTATATGCACGTGTGTTTTTATAGGGGGCAGACGTTTTAAGACCAGCAAAATCAGCTTAAACTAGTTTAATATGTTTTTTTCCCAGTATAAAACTTGACAGACTTTAGGACCCAGCCATTCTTCTGCTACAATGATGTAGCAGACCATCTTAAACCATTTAAGATCAGCAAAACCTGCTTAGACTAGTTAATATGTTTTTTTCCCCCAGTACGACAGACTTTGAGACCCAGCCATTCGTCTGCTACATCATCACATCCGCTACACTTTACATTGTAACATTCTAAACTCACGCTGTTACATTTAAACATCCGTTCGATTTCGTTCGTTCCAGCGTTTCGTCAGTCAGTCAGTGATACTTTGTAACAGTTTTCCTGGTTCCGGTCATTACCAGGTGTGACAGACAGAGGCAGTGCTGAGTTACAGACTACAGCAGAGATACAGGCAGAGAATATCACATAGAAAAAATACAGAGAGGGCGAGAGAACCGAAGAGAAGGGAAGAGCGCCTGGCAGGGGCTCACAGAGACCCCCGGATCCAGATACAAGTTCATATCCCACCTTACCGATCGATATGTGATCAATTTTGTCAATCCCGTCGCTTGAATGACGCCCGGACTGCTTGAGACATTGTAACAGGGAGGAGAAACCAAAGCCTTCCCGGCGACCTTTTTTTTTCTGTCTATTGTGGATCATTTTCTCTCTTTGGAATCGGAATTGGATTGATCATTCATAAGGACAGCGCACAGATTGGCTTCGAGGGAGTAAGATGGGGTGTTTGGGGAGCAGTAAAACCGAAGACCAGCGCATCGACGAGAAAACACAGCGAGAGGCCAACAAGAAAATAGAGAAACAGTTGCAAAAAGAGAGACAGGCTTATAAAGCCACACATCGACTGTTGTTGTTGGGTAAGAGGAGACTTGAGGCGTTATATCTGACATACGAGACCCTTCCGAGGCTGTGTTTTTAAACGCGCCGTGTTTGACAGCTCAATCTGGCATGTCGGATTGTACATATGAAGAACACACACTGAAGTATCTGAGAGACTTTGCATGTATTCTCACGGCTGTTTTTGCTTTCGTAGGGGCTGGTGAGTCGGGCAAAAGCACTATCGTGAAGCAGATGAGAATTCTTCATGTCAACGGGTTTAATGCGGAGTGAGTACATGTTTACTGTACTAATGACATATGTGTGCATGTAAGGGCGGTATATGAAGGTTGGGCCCTGTGTTCAGCCTCGGCATGGCGAAGGAAACCCTCGTACATGCTGAAGCAGATAGTGATGTAGCACTACGTGCTATCGGCTAGTGCTTCACTGCAACATCACTGCTACAATCTGGCTGAGAAGGGACTCAAATCAAATACCAAATGTGCATAAGGCCTCTGGGTGGTAAAGTTTCTTCAACACTTTTTGCATCATAAAAATAATTGTTATGGCATGTCTTGATGACAACTTTTTGGGGCAAGTTATGATTGTTGTGTATATATATTACAGATATATTGTATAATATTATATATATTAACATTTACACTGAACGTGTAAACATTAATAACTGTCAATTTAAAGGAGTATCTCAGCCAAAATGAATATCCTAACGTCGTTCCATGCTGTTATTTCTAAATGAGAATCTTTACACAGCACTTTTCCACTTAACTGTGTCCGGCTCTAAGAAAGCCACATAAAAGTAGTTCAGATATGACATTTCAAAGTCTTCTGGAGTCACATGATAGCTGTGTGTGAGGAACAGACTGAAATTCAAATTGCTAGTCACTGAAAATCTTTCCATTCAATTCTAATATCTCGTTCTCCATTTCAAGATGCATCATGTTTGGTTTTGATTTGCTAGAAGCGATGATGTTTGGCATCAGTGAGTTTCAGGCTAATCTATCGTATGGCTTCAGAAGGCTTGAAATATAGTGCCCAGCTCATATAGTCATAATTAAAAACAATAACAGTATGCGAGTTTGGAACGACATGAGGGTGATTTAAATAACGACAGAATTATTTTTGGGGTGAACAATTCCTAGAACCAGTAGTTGCATATGCCTTTCAACATTGCATTTAATTTTTTTTAGATTTGTCTGCCTTTTTACTAATTTAAAATTTTTTCATACAGGGAAAAGAAACAGAAAATTCAAGACATTCGCAAAAATGTGAAGGACGCCATCGTGGTAAGTGAGCCACTCACAGTCCCGATTTAGTTTCTAGAAGTTTTCTATATCTACTCTCGGTGTCATAACTCTTTCATTTTTATTTCTAGACCATAGTGTCTGCAATGAGCACTTTAATACCACCCGTCCCACTCGCTAATCCAGAGGACCAGTTTAGGATCGACTATATCAAAAGCATAGCACCGCTCTCTGACTTTGATTACACACAGGTAAGGAGCCTCGTTTTACTGAAGACATTTGAATTTGTGTAAATGTGTTGTGGTTTTTGAACCGCTTACGGAGAGGTTTTGTTTTGTATGACTCTTTTGCATGATTGCAGATTTATGAAAATATGAATCTTTTGCTTGGTCTTTTTTAAATCACGTGCCTGCCACTAAGCTGAACGTTTGAACATGTTTCTGAGGAACGTTGCTTTATGGGAAGACAGATGTTGTTGTTTGTGTTTGCAATGTAAATGGGTGGTAAATATTATAATATTTTAAGAATAAAAATAAAATCAAGGCCCAATAATTTTGTCAGCATTGTGGGATAAAGTTCTAGCCTAAAATTTTTAACATTTAACATTTTGTGTGTATTTACACACATTTTCAGCAGTACTCAAAATATTGTAGTTATATTAAATAGTATATATATTTATATATATTTTAAATTATGCATATTATGATATGATTAGCATTTTGCTATGATAGCTTACATTCAGTTTGTGGTTTGTCATGCATTGTTGTTGTATCTGTGGTTTATGAGCACATCAAGTCAAATTAAACCACAAGCTTTTTATGTTAAATTACAGGTTTGTGAGGAATATTTCGAGTTCATATGTAGGATTTAATTTCGAAATTGACTAATCCAGGAGACCTTGACTAATCCACGGGACAGAGAAACACAATGCAGGTTTTTGCATTAAATGCATTTGCATCATTTGCATTAGTCATCAGTAAACGTAACTCAGGACAAATGTAGTCTTTTTGAATTTGTCAATAAGTGATTTTTGTAATGTAAAGTAGCTGTCTGGGATAGCTGATATTTTTACCAGTCATTAGAAGACAGAAGTCATGGCGTTTTCTTAGCTTTGCTCGTTTTAAGGATAAAGTTAACTTTTGAATTGGGTGTTTTTATGGGATTTTTTTACTCTCAGTGAAATACGAAATAAGAATTCCATCTGATCTGTCTGAATCAGACTGAAATTGACACTAAGTTCTCTCTCTGTCATACTGATGCTGTCTGTTAGCTTTAGCTTAGCATATGTTTCTGCTGTGCTTGAGTTTTGTTTTTTAGCATTAGACTGTGTGCAATAGGGTCAGTTATTTTCATTATGATTTTGCTGTGGTAATCTTGCACATTTGACACCTTTGCAGAGAAGTTGGACTGTAGTGTGGCAGACGTCTTCAGCCTGTGACTTTTAATGTTGCCTCTGTTTTTTCAGATTGTCATTTTTAGACCGTGTGGATTCTGCTGAAATGGAGATCTGTAATTAGACAGTTTTTTTAGACCACAGATCTTTTCTCAGCTCAAATTAAGTCCTGGATTTCTCTGTAATTAATTAATGGCAGACATCATCTATACTTACCCGTCAAATTTTATCATTTTTGTACGGTTGGATTGTAAATACTGGAACTTCCAGTAAGTTCAGTTCTTATTTAGAGAGTAGTTTGCTGTTTACTCTTGGGTTCAACAGGTGATAGATACAATATTGACTGCTAACATGTATTATTAGTTTATCTTAAACGTGCGTCAAATTTGCAAGATTACACTGGTACTGAATCAAGATAGAAGTTTCGGTAACACTTTACAATAAGGTTTTATTTGTTAACTTTAGTTAGTTAACTACATTAGTTAGTATGAACTAACAAGGAACAGTAATCTTAAAGGAACAAAAATCTTAATCTCAACATTTACTAATATATATATATATATATATATATATATATATATATATATATATATATATATATGTATATATATTCTTTAGCTCAAAAGTTGTATCTGTTGATATTAATGCACTGTGAACTAACATGAACATTTTTTTATTCACTAACATTAAAGATTAATAAATGCTGTAAAAATATATTGTTCATTGTTAGTTCATGTTAGTTAATGCATTAACTAATGTTAACAAATGTACGGAGCCCATAAAGGGACATGGGGAAGGGAAATGAAAGGAAGAACAATTTATCACACTTTAGATTAGGGTCCAATTCTCACTATTAACTAATTATAGACTACATTTTTTGCTTCTTATTAATAGTTAGGTAGTTGTTAAGTTTAAGTATTGGGTAGGACTAAGGGATGTAGAATATGGTCATGCAGAATAAGGCATTCATATGTGCTTTATGAGTATGAATAAACAGCCAATATCCTAGTAATATGCATGCTAATAAGCAACTAGTTAATAGTGAGAATAGGACCCTGAACTAAAGTGTTTCCGAAAAATTGTGTCCATGTCCTGAGAAAATTTGCATTCGCTCGCAAAACTTTTATGTTCTATGCGAGTGAACGCAAAGTTTCTCTGGTGAACGCAAAACTTTTGTGAGAAAACGTCATGTCCCTTTAGGGGCTCCATACAAATGAGACCTTGTTGTAAAGTGTTACCGAGATTTCAAACATTTGACACACAAAAGAGTTTCTGTGGTGTTGCTTTCTTCACTAGATATTTTACAGTGGTTCAGGAAAAATATATTAACATTTTTAGGGCTGCAATATATATCGAAATATCGCAAATGTACATACCGCGATATGCATATCACTGCATGATTTTAATACTCAAAAAGTTTTCAAAAAGTTTTAGGTCGACGCAGACAGCAGAGAGTAGACTGGACACATGACTTACATACGTGTGACATGCGCAATAAGCGAAGCACTCACGTGCACAGAAAGCCACCTCTCGGACAGCGTGTGATCCCGAATTCAGTTCTCTTTCACAGCTTATATGGCCAAATACACACAAAATAATGTCAAAATGCCAGTCTTTGTGAGTGTTCACATAAACAGTCAGTTATGTCTTAAGTGGAGTAAACAGTTGAGAAAGAAAGTGCATGTGTAATGATATATTGGATCTGTGCATCTCTTAAAGTGACAGTAGCCTAATAAACCTGCTTCTGTCTATGTGCTTAATGTTAATTAAACAACAAAAGTAGGGATGCACGATATATTGGCCACCATATCGGTATCGGCCGATATATGTTCATTTTTAATGTTATGGTTCACGGCTTGATAAGAAAATTTGGCCGATAAATAATGAAATATTTCCTTCAGCTGAGACGTTTCAGATGCGCACTGTCCGCCATAATGGTTTTGAATTGCTTGAAATATGATTGGAATCACTTTAAAAAAGAAAATACAGTTAAGAGCAACATGTGCAGTGCAAGTCTGTCATATAGATTACATAAAATTATAATGTGAACATGGATTTTAAAGGTGAGACTTTTGTTTTTGTAATCAGGCTCTTAAAAATGCTATAAAAATTGGGATTTAGATTTATCAGCCAATATATCGGTTATCAGCTTTCAAATATAAAGAATTATTGGTATCGGGCAAAATTTTTATATCGGTGCATCCCTACACAAAAGACAAAGAGGAAATCACTCACTGCTCGTGACTGAATAACTTTTGTAGCTTTAATAAGAATCAGTGTATATTTAATTCATACAGTGAAGACTTAGCAGTGTTTTATTTTTGCATTTGATTATTCAATTTCTGTTTATCTAATCTAGGCTTACCTGAAACCCTAAATGCCCTGGTATATCATTTTCAGTTTTTAAATATATTTAAATATAATTTATATTTCTTTTACACACTTAAAGCATTATCGTATCGCATTTTTCTTTAATATCGTGCAAGCCCTATTTTCTACTAATATTTGGTCATAAGCTCTGTGATTGTGAAAAGTAATAAAACTTTGAAAAATTCATATTTCAGTACATTATATAAAGTTGCAAACAAACTAAGAAAAGACTCTAGCGTTTGAATGCTTGCATGATGGGATGTGCTGTGAATCCACAGTGGTGGGCCGGTGTGATCCGTCAGTCTATTTCCAGAACAGCCAAAAGGCTTTTAACCAAAACACATTTTATGAATGTAGCAAAGTATGTAATGGTATCAATTCAAGACACATCTCTTAAATGAAGCGACGCAGACATCATCCGTCCTTCGGATGAGACAATAAACCGAGGTTCTGACTCTCTGTGGTCATTAAAAATCCCAGGATGTCCTTCGGAAAAAGAGTAGGGGTGTAACCCCAGCATCTTGGCCAAATTTGCCCATTGGCCTTTATCCATCATGGCCTCCTAATAATCCCCATATACCAATGGGCTTCATCATTGGTCTCCTCTCCACCAATCAGCTGATGTGTGGTGGGCGTTCTGGCGCACTATGGCTGCCGTCGCATCATCCAGGTGGATGCTGCACATTGGTGGTGGTTGAGGAGATTCCCCCCTTCCATGTAAAGCGCTTTGAGTGCCTAGAAAAGCGCTATATAAATGTAACTAATTATTATTATTAGCAACAATGGTTGCTAAATTCAATCATTTAGTTTTTTAGCATGCATACATATAAACATTTATTTATTTTTTTCCACAGGAGTTTTTCGACCATGCAAAGAAGCTCTGGGATGATGAAGGCGTTAAGGCGTGTTACGAACGGTCCAACGAATATCAACTAATCGACTGTGCGCATTAGTAAGTATACAGTTTATCGTAGTAGTTAACTACTACCTGAAGCCTATGATGATGCTGGCTTTTTGACAATTGTTTTGTGAACTGGCATAATTAAAACAGAAGTTGATTGCATTTTACTTAAGATGCAAGATGCAAGAGTTTTTCTCTGTTTATTTATGATAATAGCTGGGATTATTTGGTTGCGCTGTTTAGTGGTTCCTTTTATTTGCGCAGATATTTATGGTAGTTGCAGTCAGTTCCCTTTTGAACAGAATCTCTTAATCTGAATTGTATTTAAAGGGAATATATTAAGTAAACATAGCAGGACTTGAATGGGCCTGTTTAAAAAGTTTGAGGTTGGTCATAAATTTACATGTTTTTGAAAGAAGTCTCACCAAGGATGCATTCATTTGATCAAAACTACAGTAAAAAACTGTATACTTTATATTTTCTATTTGAATATATTTTAAAATGTATTTTATTCCTGTGATCAAAGCTGAATTTTCAGCATCATTACTCCAGTCTTCAGTGTCACATGATCCTTCAGAAATCATTCTGATATGATGATTTGTGGCTCATTTCTTATTACTATCACTGTTGAAAACAGTGACACTTATTGTTGTGACACTTATTTTGTTTTGTCACTGACAGTGTGTGCTGTAAAACTTTCTTGGAAAAGTTGTGTCTATAAATCGGGGTCAGATAAACCTGAAACCAGTTCAGTCTACTCACCAATTAGTCTGTTTTGAAAATATGCAGTTTTGCACATCCTTGTAAGGAACATGCCTGATCAGGTTCAGATGAACCTGAAACCAACCTATTTATTCAGAGCTTCCGTAAGACGTTCAGGCAACCCACTGCAAACATGTCGTATATGTATTTAAGTTTCTTTGCCTTGGAGATGGAGACATTCTAGGTGCATGAATGATCTGTTTTTACGTCCACTGTTGGCTTTTTTAGTTCAGTGCAGACGTTTGTCCTGTACAACAGTGGCCGTGTGTCAGGTATGAAAGTGTGAGGAGGGTGGTCAGGTCATGGGAGTTGGTCAGCCGCTTTGTAGGACGCAGATACCATCACCAGCTAGTGCAGTGCCTGACACATAATGGCGACTGTTGTCTCTCAGTCAGAAAAGGCCCGGAGATACTCGGAGAATCATACAGACACCCAGCTGCTCTCAATACAGGCTTGTTCTTTGTGGAAGACTTTTACAATACTGAGAATTCCTCTGTTATACAACTTCAAATCAATGTCTGCTCAGATATGTTTGCTGTTATCCAGGTCGATCCAGGGTGTGCAGTCGTTGAGAGAGTTTTCAGATAAATCTAATTGCTTCCACTTTGTTGTCTTTTTTTCAATATTTGGAAAAAAATGTGAGCGGTGTTTCCCTTCTGCAGAACTCGCCGCCATGGTTCTAGGTTAGAGATGCGCAATTAATCGCGATTTATATAAATAAATATATGCGCAGCACTGTGTTCATTTACACATTCGTATTAAATGGTGCTCCTCAACTCCATCTCTGCATCTGCTCTGAGTTTGTGCCACTTATAACATTCATTACAGGTATGGGAAGATTGTTGGCGCATGTTTTGTTCCCAAATGAGAGGCGCTTATTCACAAAAGAGAAGCTTTAAGGCAGGGGTGTCCAAACTTTTTTAAAAGATTTGGTGTGGTGGACACACCTGGGGGCCGGCTCCTTTTCTATTATATATATATATATATATATATATATATATATATATATATATATATATATATATATTGAGCTGACAGTAGAGTAGCTTGAGATAGGACACAGATGTAAATTTAATACACAAACGATATCTGTAAAACTTAACTCGTATTTAAAGGGTGAAATTTAAATGTAACTGAGTCAGAACTCTATTCTTATGTAAATTAACGAGCACTCTATTTAGATCACCACAGGTAAAACCTCAAACCTCACTACATGGTAAAAAGTAAAAATATTGTTTCTATATCTAGAATGGCTTTATGGTATTTAGTCTACATTTAATATGAATACAAATGCACAAAACTGCAGGTTTATGACAAAAATATAGCCTGTAATTTGGCCTTTATTACTCATTTAATACATGTCTACATTAAAAATTACATACTACATTTCTGACAAAATACCACGGTTACAGTTAGTGTTACCACAGTAAATCCATGATAAATGTTGGTGAATTGTTGGTTAAAAGTATTCTGACTGGATCGGCTCAACGTTTCTACTGATTTGCACGTTAGTATTGTTGATTTAAGTCAGCGCTGTTTTAACTGGCTTTAAACTAAATTAAATCACCGAGAGATTTGCAGCTTGTACCGGAGACTTCTACGCTGAACTCGAACACTTCTCACTGGCTGTTTAGTGGTCGTGTGATCGAGACACTCAGCAAGTAAACACACATTTGTGAGCTTGTGAGTCGCGTGCTGCGCAGTACTAGCGCTGTTTTCGTTCCGCTTTTGGCACTTTCCCTGGCCTAAAATCTAGAACTGCCACCTTGTGTTGACATTGTGAAACTGCACGCAGTTGTAAATTATGCATGGCGGGCCACATATAACATGTTTTAATAGACAAGCTGCGGGCCAATTGAAATTCATCCCCAGGCCGCATTTGGCCCGCGGGCCGGACTTTGGACACCCCTGCTTTAAGGGCTCCCTGTGGTGTTCTGTCAAAACAAAAGTTTGATGGTTTAACATTTGAAAATAAAGCAGTTAAGAGAAATTAATATTAGTATTGTAATTGTACAGATCAAATGTAAATGTAATGTAAATTGTTCTAAAATATTAATATTATTATTATTATTATTATTAGGGATGCACCGATATGAAAATTTTGGCCAATAACCACTAATTCTTTATATTTGAAAGCCGATATATTGCCCGATAAATCAAAATCAAAATCAAAATTTGTATATAATTTTTGAGAGCCTGATTACAAAAACAAAAGTCTCACCATTAAAGCCATGTCCCAAGCACACAATTATTCTCATTACAACTTTATGTAGCCTATATGACAGATTTGCGCACATCTGTTGCTCTTAACTGTATTTTCCTTTTTTGAAGTGATTCCAATCATATTTCAAGCAATTCAAAACCATCATAGCGAACAGTGCGCATCTGAAGCGTCTCAGCTGAAGGAAATAATACATTATTTATCGGCCAAATTTTCTTATTGCGCTGATAACTCTAACATTAAAAACGAACATATATCGGCCGATATGGTGGCCGATATATCATGCATCCCTAATTATTATTATAGTATTTTTCTTAAATAAATTTTTTTTTTTTTTTTTTACAGCAAAATATTACAGTAGTAATAGTTCTTATTTTAACTATACAAGTGTCCACACCAGCGGACAATATTGTTCTGTTGCAGTTTTGCAAATCTGCCGCTTTAAATGCTCAAGCTCTTTAAAGCAGGATGGATTCTGATTGGCTGTCAATGTTTTTATTGTTCATCAGCTGGAAAAATTCATTCTGAAAGTGATTTCGATTATATTGTTTCTCTGTGCCGTTATGGTGTGGACTCTGCTATTCTTTATATTTGCTATTCTCTTTATAACTATATATTTATCATTATAGTTTATCATTCTTGGTGTGAACGGGCCTTATGATGTGTGTGTGTGTATATATGTATGCATAATATAATAAATCTATGAGACTTTTGCACCTGTTTTTATCCACCCAGGTGTTAATTAGATTGCCTGGAAAAGTAATAGCACACATTTCCTCAACAAACCACATTATTTGGATATGTCATTCATACAGCACAAATGTTGCAGGACGAGTTATGCACTAAACTTTAATATTTGGGGTTAAAGGTTAGTTCAAATCACTAACCCTAAGCATGAACAATTATTATAGTTATGCCGGCTTTAGCAAACACCTGTAATCCAATAATTCTATCTCTTAGTATTATACCAATAATCCAGTATTATATCTCTCTTTAGACTTTCAACATTATATTTGACATTGATATACACTCACCTAAAGGATTATTAGGAACACCATACTAATACTGTGTTTGACCCCCTTTCGCCTTCAGAACTGCCTTAATTCTACGTGGCATTGATTCAACAAGGTGCTGAAAGCATTCTTTAGAAATGTTGGCCCATATTGATAGGATAGCATCTTGCAGTTAATGGAGATTTGTGGGATGCACATCCAGGGCACGAAGCTCCCGTTCCACCACATCCCAAAGATGCTCTATTGGGTTGAGATCTGGTGGCTGTGGGGGCCATTTTAGTACAGTGAACTCATTGTCATGTTCAAGAAACCAATTTGAAATGATTCGAGCTTTGTGACATGGTGCATTATCCTGCTGGAAGTAGCCATCAGAGGATGGGTACATGGTGGTCATAAAGGGATGGACATGGTCAGAAACAATGCTCAGGTAGGCCGTGGCATTTAAACGATGCCCAATTGGCACTAAGGGGCCTAAAGTGTGCCAAGAAAACATCCCCCACACCATTACACCACCACCACCAGCCTGCACAGTGGTAACAAGGCATGATGGATCCATGTTCTCATTCTGTTTACGCCAAATTCTGACTCTACCATCTGAATGTCTCAACAGAAATCGAGACTCATCAGACCAGGCAACATTTTTCCATTCTTCAACTGTCCAATTTTGGTGAGCTCGTGCAAATTGTAGCCTCTTTTTCCTATTTGTAGTGGAGATAAGTGGTACCCGGTGGGGTCTTCTGCTGTTGTAGCCCATCCGCCTCAAGGTTGTGCGTGTTGTGGCTTCACAAATGCTTTGCTGCATACCTCGGTTGTAACGAGTGGGTATTTCAGTCAAAGTTGCTCTTCTATCAGCTTGAATCAGTCGGTCCATTCTCCTCTGACCTCTAGCATCAACAAGGCATTTTCGCCCACAGGACTGCCGCATACTGGATGTTTTTCCCTTTTCACACCATTCTTTGTAAACTCTAGAAATGGTTGTGCGTGAAAATCCCAGTAACTGAGCAGATTGTGAAATACTCAGACCGGCCCGTCTGGCACCAACAACCATGCCACGCTCAAAATTGCTTAAATCACCTTTCTTTTCCATTCTGACATTCAGTTTGGAGTTCAGGAGATTGTCTTGACCAGGACCACACCCCTAAATGCATTGAAGCAACTGCCATGTGATTGGTTGATTAGATAATTGCATTAATGAGAAATTGAACAGGTGTTCCTAATAATCCTTTAGGTGAGTGTATATATATATAACTCAACCAGAAAATATATAAATAAAAGCCATTCACAACACAAGATACTCACATTGCTATCGGAGAGTATTAGGATTATTTCAATTATTAGATGTATATGTATAGCTCAACCAGGAAGTGGCATTTGTAGTTAAAAAGTTTTATATTGCAATTATTTACTGTACCCCAATAGTGTAAATCTGAGCAGATTAAACTCTATGCAGTATGATATTTGAGGGCATAATCAACTGTTTTATTGCAGTGCATCTTAACTTCCCTTTGGCCTGTGAGATCACTGAACGATCCCTCGTGATTTTGTGACATCTGTCTGTGTTCGTTTCTATTTATCTATTGCGTGTCTATTTTAGGGCTAAAAGAAAACGGATTACATGTCAATGTCAAACCGCCGAGACGCACACAAACACACGTTTGTACGCAAGTGGGTCGGTGAGAGCGAGACTGTGTTGTTGTGATAGAGGACATTTGTACAGAAACAGTGAAAGCAGCAGTCCGAGCAAGAGAGATCCCAGTTGTGTGTGGCGTTCTGCAGGCCCGGCTGTATGGAGATTGTGGTTGGGCTGTCTGTCCCCCTCCTCCCTCCGCCAGAGCTTATGTAAAGGAACAGCGCAGCCGGGGCAAGCAGGAGCTATTTATAGCGCAGCACTGCAGAGCACTCACTGGTGGAGGGCGTCACGTGTGTGCGCGCGCCGCCGAATCAAAGGGAGTATCCCGGCAATGCGCGTAAACAAAGGAAGGTCAGAAAGAGAAGGTGAGGCGCAGAAAGGGCCCGTGTGTGTGTGTGTGTGCGCGCGCGGTAATACATATCAGACCCTCATAAGTGCTTAAAGGGAATAAACATTCACTGATGTCCAGCGGTGCTCTCTCTTTCTCTCTCGCCCTTCTTTTTTCTGCCTTTTCTTACATAGATACACAAACAAACACGCACATGTGCAGTTGATAAAAATAGCAACAGATTATGAATTCCTTTTTTAGCATTTCGGGTGTCTGTTTGGAGATTTTGCCAGCATTTACCTAAAAATAGAACGACCCCACACAACTGCTCAAAGCTGTGAAAACCAATAATGATTATTAAACCACCATGCAATTATATTAACGTTATTTACCATCAAATCAAAATTGACAATTCTTTTTTTTATGGAATATTGGAGTATTTATTATAAATGATTTATCTGTGCACATCATTATTTTTTTTTAAGTTCATGTGCCCTTGTAATCTTTAATCAATGTAACAATAGGGAAGAAAAGATTATCGCAAGTTCAATTTCATGCTGACTTTAAATTAATTTAATATGATTTACAATAGAAAAGTATCTTGTGTCAAGTATGTTACTTTGAGCTTAAGCTTTGAGCTTTTTTTATTCTGTAATTCATTTTTTCCCTCTGGTCCCACAAATGTGAAAATTAAATTTTATCAACATATTTTTATATTTGCAAAAATATAATATAATTTATTTTCTGAAAATGTTTTTAAACCGTTTTGCTGGAAAACAATGACATGATGTGACTCGTTACGGATTTGTTTATAATTTTTAATGAGTTTGAACTAAATTAAAGACTAAAATTCTTTAACATTACAAAGAGTATAAGTTATGATCATTTGCATGTTGCCTGTCATGATTATTGATGAATCGTCTGATTGTGGTTATTCCATCTAATCACATTTATTTGAGGTAACCGTGCAGTTTAACTTTCAATCACATTTTGCCATTCTCACAAGAGAAATTATATTGTGGTTATATTATATTATAAAGAATTAATTCTATAAATATTATACATTTTTACAGCATTGAAGTAAATCATATGGGCCTATTTTTGTTATTATATTAAATATGATTCCAAGTAATAGGTTTGAACTTGAACCGAATTAAACTGTTAATCACAATTGTTTGTATTACAATTAATCGTCTGCACACATTAAATTCATGATTGTGACCAGGACTGCACAATTATGACAAAAAACATAATTGTCAACTATTCCCTTAAAATTGCAATTGCGATTTTATTAATTGCGATCATCACAATTAACATTGAATGATGTTTTGAATAGCTTTATGCCATAGTTTGAAGTAACTGGATGTCATATTTCTATATGAAAATAAAGATGAAAACATTCTTGAAAAATGTGTATTGCTTTTCAATAGCATTAAGCCTCAAATGTCAAATATACATTGGTTTGGTTTCTTCTTTAAATAAAAAAAAAAGTATTGGTATTATAATGTTATACTAAAACTAAAATTAAAACCATGGAGGGAAAAAACCCCTAAGATAACCTGTAGAAAGAAAAAAAAACACATCTTATAATGGAAGTAGTAGTAGTTTTTTTAAAATTGTGCAGCCCTAATTGTGACCGGCTTCGTTGCATTCTTAAATCATATTTTAATTTATTTATAATTTTGCGTTTGGCAGATGCATTGCATTTAAGCTCTACATTTTTTTCAGTTCATGCATTCCCTTGGAATCCAAAAACATGACCTTGATGATGCTATCACCTACAGGAAGTAATATTTTTCATGAATAGTTCAGGCTTGAAAAATAATACTCTTATAGATGTATGCATGGGCATTAAACTGAAACCTGACTGAAATTTGAATTTTTTGTCTCAATTTGTCTCAATCAGAGATCTGACTCGAAACTGCAGTGTGTTTGAGTGTATGAAAAACAAGTTGCATTAAAATGAAAAGCAACTTCTTTCATTAATTACAAGCACAAACCCAATACCAAACAGAAGTTTGAGTTTGTCTAGTCTTGTCAGATTCGGATCAGGCAGACCGCTTTAAAAGTAACTTGAAAAGTTTTGTGGATTGCTTTCTCAGTCTAATTCAATAGAGTGCGACAGTCAGGTTCTGGAAGCACTAAACCAGGGCTCCAGACTAACTTTTTGCCTTGGTTGCACTGGTGCACCCAAATTTTTCCTCGGCTCGCGATGCCTTTAACGGCACAATTTCAAGGTCACCTTTTTATCACGCTCCGTATACATTCATATATATTATGTAAATGATTTTAAACAAGAATAAGGTGTAGGTAAATATTTTTTGAAGCACAATTATACTGTATATAAAAAAATGTATTTTAATTTTTTTTAAAGTGCTTCACTGAGCTGCCAAACTAAAACATTTTAAGCAAAATAAAACATTTCAAAATAGAAAGTGCTACTGTTGAAAAGTGCTTCCCGGAACTGAGACCTAACATTTCATGGCTCAAAGTTTTAGCGGGTCCCCCCTTGTTGTTGATCCGCTTACAAATGCACTGTTCCCTGCCATGCTCTGGCCACATTCTTTACAATAAATGCAGTGCATTACACTCCCTTCATAATTCCTAAAAAGCTATCATCTCAGTTCATCACGATCTCACAAAGCTCCGTTATCAATGAAAATGACTGCACAATCTTCCATATTGTCTACACTTTCTTTGTTATAATCAGATGATTTGCTAGCATTTGACAGCACTCAGCAAAAACTGAGTGGTGAGTGGATTCTATCTTAAATGCATCTGTTTGGCCATTGCGTTCTAGAAATAAACATATTGGCTACATTGCACAATGCAGCAAAAACATGTTATAAACAGAAACTCTGCCTATGTTTGCACCTGTAAATCGTTTTTGTTTTGTTTAGTTGCAACATGTTCTTGTTGCTTTAGTGCAATAGATGAATAACAATTTATTTGTTTCTAGATGTTTTATTTTTTAGATATTTCTATTTTGCGGGAGTCCCGCAAATAGTTATTTTTTTCTCCCGCAACCCGCACACACACGAGTACCTTACCGCCGCGCACTCGACCATCAAATCTAGTCCCGCGCTGCACTCTATGCGTTGGGTCCCGCGAGTCCTGCGGGAGTGCAGGTCTCTAGACCAGGGCTTGGCATCTTACCAGGGACTGGGGAGACTGGTGGCTGAAGTAGCTCCATGTCTGGGCTGTTGTCGGAGCATTGACCGGGGAGAGTGTTGGGGGGAACAGGCCTACTTTTCGTAACGAAAAAACTCTCTATGGGTCTATTTCTTTTCATTGTTCGTCGTCTGTTTTCTTGCGTTTATTTTGCTGATGCTGATTGCCGTAACTGATTATCTGGTGCTCAGGTCGCAATTTTAATCACACAGCACGGAGCAGTGTAGGCCTACAGGAATATCTGGACCACAGCCAATCAGAGGCAAAGACCCGCCCCATCTCTGTCTCTGATTGGTCAAAGGAGAACAAACGCTTTGTTCGTGGAGAGGCAGCGGATGCGAGGACGTTAGGTGCACCGGTGCGACCTATGAAAAATTGTAGTCACACCCTTACAAATTTTTCCGCATGTGCGACCAAATTGGGCGCACTCTAGAGCCCTGTAAACACTCCATTCTTTTTCTTCATAGGGAAACTGATTTGAACGAGAACTTCTAAACCTTTAAAGACGGATGTACTGTGAGCTTATTATTTCAGCTTATTTAAAAAAAATAATCGTGATTAACAGCAGATAATAACAGCCACCAATCAGAGCTGAAAAAAGCAACGCGTGCCAATATAGCTCTTTAGCTCCGCCCACTCCCATGAAGCACTGCTAATGACGTAAACGAGTCGGATCTCTCTTCGCTTTCAAAATACTTAAACGTTTGTATATATATATATGCATATTTTGCAATAAACTAAATGTATTGTATATGTATGTGTGTGTGTATATGTGTATATATATATATATATATATATATATATATATATATATATATATATATATATATATATATATATATATATATATATATATATATATATATATATATATATATATATATAAAATATCAACATTTGTATTTTTATATTTCTCCATTGTTTTTAAATTCGATTATGCTGTTTGGAATGCTTCATGGGATAGTAGTTCTTTACCTCACTAAAGCCATTAAGTTCACAGTCTTGTACCTTTTTTTTGCTTCAAATCAAAGTTTTAGTGTTGTGTTTCACCTCGTAGGTGATTGCCTTGGTTCATGGCTTATAACGAAGACTTTTTAAAAATCCCTATGGGAAAAATACTTCTGGAACCAGCGGCACTGAAAAGGGGCCGGGCACTGTTGCACTCTACGCTCTAAGAAACCTTGCACCGATACCCACAGCTGGAGAGCCGTTGTACTCAATAGGACATGTGAAACGTGTTCAAACATTCCCATATTGTTCAGTGTGAACTGGATTTACAGGTTTTGTAATGACTCCCGCTACAATTTCCCTGTTTTCCAAGTGATCTAGAATCAACCTCATGTTCCTAAACAGCGTACAAAGCGCCCATGGAGTACAATCTGGGCTTTTATTATCTTATCTTGTCTTATCTTATCTTTGGTACAGAACATTCTCAAGACTACCAAGAACCACAATAAATCGGATTAACAGTGTTTTCATCATAAGAGCAACGAAGGAGATTAATTAAATTAAAATACACTCATTCAAAAGAAATATTTTACAATGCTTTATCTCTTAAATCTAATTAAGTCACGCCATATATAAACACTATATGTGTATGTGTGTATGTATGTATGTACAGTATATGTATATATGTGGTAACACTTTACAATAAGATTCCATTTGTTAACATTAGTTAACTTCATTAGTTAACATGAACAAACAATGAAAACTACTTCTACAGCATTTATTAATCTGTTAGTGTTAATTTCAAAAGAAAATCAAATGTTGTTAATTTCAACATTTGCTAATACATTAAGAAAATCAAAAGTTGTATCTTTTATTTTGTTTAATTGACTTGAGCTGACATGAACTAACAATGAATAGTTGTATTTTTATTAACTAACGTATTGCTCATTGTTAGTAAATGTTAATGCATTGAAAAAAATATGATTGGTTTTATAGAATTAAAGTGTTGTGTATTTAATGTTATAGAAAAATTATTATTTAAAGTAACTAGATAATTATTTGTTTTTGTTTGTTTATATAATATATATTTGTTTTAAATTCTATTATTTTATACTATAAAACAAATGAGATATTTGTTTTCGTTTTGTTATATTATATCATTTTTTTAATACTATAAAACAAATGAAATGTCTTTGGTTTTAGTTTCAACTCCAGTCATGGTTTTGCACGATGAAGTTCAAAGTAACTTGACTAGTTCTTTGTGGTGTTACGCCAAATTTAGTTTTTGTTGACGTGCCATTTTTATTTTTGGTCGTAGAGTCAGTCTGTGTATTACAGTTCTGTCTAAATCAACCTGTGGAGTTTGTTTGGATTGTTCTTTTATGACCGTTGTGTCAAGACTGATCCTACGTAAGAGTGCAAATCTCGTCAATACCGAGTTCATCCTGTATGACTGATAGACAGTCTGTCCCGCAATTTGTCTCTCTGCTCTTCTCTTGGACACACAAACACCTCCTCAGCCTGCCTGATGCTGATGAAGAGAGATTTTTATAGTCTTAAGATGTATGATCACTGTTTTTAGAGCACTCATATTAAGAGAAAGATATAGTTTTGGTTGCTCAGCCTTAGACTGGACTTCAGTTAGGGAGGAGGACTTCACAACTCGACTCCAGATCTGACATGTGCCCTCTGGAGGTGAACACTGGAAATGCAAGGCCGTATTTGATGGTGGTGAAATGCATTTTGGGATGCATAGGTGTTGTTTACATTTTGTTTGGGAGATTTTGTCCCCACCACTTAATGAAACGGCTCACGCCAAAGATGTGCTGATACAGAAGGATCATCTGTTGCTGACAAGCAGTTGTTGTCGTCATTCAGTGTTTATTATAATGAGTGGCAGAATTTGTAATGTTTTGCTGACCAGTTGTTGAGGTTGTTCTCAGAAGTTACAATGTTCAGAGACAATGTTCTTGTTCCAATCTGTCGCTAACTGTTCTGAAAAGCCACAAAACAAAATGCAAAGAAATGTCTCTGCTCCTGATATGAGCCAGTGATGGACAGCTGCTGATGTACAATGTTCTGTTCATACTGGCATTTGTCCTCACCACTTTGTTTTTAAAAAGTGACAATCAGTTTCTCTGAAGATTTAATTTGCAATATTAAAAATAATATGAACAGGTATATTTGAAAGACTTTGATGAGATGGTCAATAATTGGCATTGGATGTTTAGTGACAAATATCTAATATATTTATTCCACTAAATATAAGTTTGCTTTGTTTACTTTACATTTATTTCTGTGGTCAGTGGTGTGTAATTAACCCAGAATATTATTTTAAATAAATATTTCTTAAATTTGACAGCACTAAAATTAATGCTTTAATTTTATTTAAAAAAATAACCGTTTTCTATTGTAATACATTTTAAAATGTCATTTATTCCTGTGATGGTAAAGTTGAATTTTTATCATCATTACTCCAGTCTTCAGTGTCACATGATCCTTCAGAAATCAGTCTTTGTTGACGCCATGTCCTAATTACTGTAATCTTGAGATGACAACACGTGACGTTCTACCCGGAGCCGTTCACATCCCTCGGACTCAAAATTATGCATTTATTTTTCAGCACTATCAATGCCTAAATGAATCTGCAACGGTCAGGTGGTACAAGTCAGAGCGCTTTTTGCAAGAATTATGGTACTTACGACATGGCAGCTCAAGAAACTTTTCTTATTAGTATCAATATTATATATGCTGCTCAATATTTTTGTGGAAACAGTGATACATTTTTTTCAGGATTCTTTGATGAATAGAAAGTTCAAAAGAACAGCATTGTTTGAAATTGAATTCTTTAGTAACTTTAAAAGGTCTTTACCTATCACTTTCGTTTCAGTTAATCTGTCCTTGCTATTAATGAGTTAATGAGTATTGACCTGATAATTAGTAGTATTTTATACTTTATTTGCATTTTCACATCTGAAAGAAATACTCCAACATCACATAAAAATGAAAAGCAAGAGTCGAGATCTCCACGCAAACCGATTTCCCTTTATCTTTTTATCTTTTTTTTTTTTTGGCAGTGTCGTTACAGATTGTCTTGTTGTCACAAGCTTGTGGGATGAGTCTATATTTGTCTCTGTTAGTGCTGATAGCACTAATATCACATGATGGTCACAGAGTGTTGGGCTAATATTCTGCCTTTCTGCAGGGAAGTAAGAGAAAGATATGGGCTTGTTATCTAACATTCTTCAGCTGTGTACTTTCTGTACGGATGCTTTCAGGGGTTCAGTTCTCATTCACATCCAATCAGTATATATCAGGTCCTGTGAATATATTTGATACAGCAACAGGTATACCTAGACCTTCAAAGGGCATTGTTAGAATGAGAGCGCTGGTTCTTCATTGATCGTTTTTGCCACTTTTAATACCGTTTGAAATACTGAAAGTAACGAGTCTCTTTTGAGAGACAATCAAAGTGTTTTTGAAGACGATTATGTATATATGTAGATATCATATTCTTTTCTAGTGTCAATGACACTGGTACTTGAGCAGTGTCTTTGATATTAATATCGATATCGTGATATGGTGTGTGTGTGTGTGTGTTGATGAAGAAAATATGAAGCAGCACAACTGTTTTAACATTGATAATAATACATGTTTCCTGAGCAGGAAATCATCACATTACAATGATTTCTGAAGGATCATGTGACACTGAAGACTGGAGTAATTCTGAAAATTCTGATGAAGACTGAAAATTCAGCTTTGATCACAGGAATAAATTATATTTTAAAATATATTACAATAGAAAACAGTTATTTTAAATTGTAATAATATTACTGTTTTTCTTTTCTTTTTTTTATCAAATAAATGCAGCCTTGGTGGGCATAAGAGGCTTTTGAAAACATAAAAAAAATCTTACTGACCTCAAACCTTTGAATTGTATAAATAGATGGATGGATGGATAGATGAATGCTGTAGTTTGGTCATAAAAATATATTCATAAATGGAAAAACCTACATGTGTAAAGTTGATTTAGCTTTTTCTTCATTTGTGTCTTCACAGCTTTCTTGACCGGATTGATGCAGTAAGACAAAGTGACTATACACCAACAGACCAGGTACTGTTTGAGCTTTTTCAACAACACACACCGTGTTCATTTGTAGATGAGAGACGGCTCGCTCTTTATTTTCCAGAAATTGTCCTACCCTAACACTTTCTCTCCATCTTTCTTCTTTCAGGACTTGCTTCGCTGCAGAGTGTTAACATCAGGGATTTTTGAAACGCGATTTCAAGTAGACAAAGTCAACTTTCAGTGAGTCCATTTGCTTATTAGAAAGCTCCTGAGAAACACACTAAAGATTGTACAGTGGATATTACTGTAATTGCTGCTGTGTGTTGAAGTGTCATGTCTTCATATGTCCACTAGAGGGACACATTTCACTTCCTGTAAACCTCATGTCTCTGTTCTTCTCTTTTCAGTATGTTTGATGTGGGAGGTCAGAGAGACGAAAGAAGAAAATGGATTCAGTGTTTTAATGGTATGTTAAGTGTGTGTGGATTTATGCTTGTGATACATATAGTTGCACATGCATGTAAAACAAGTTATGCCCCTATTATGCCATTTTAAAGGTTTAAATGCCTAATTTTGTTTTGGCGTCTCCTACAATAGGTTTACATGCATCCAAAGTCCAAAAACACTTTAATTTTCTCATAATATACATTGCAGCATCAGCTCTTTTCTCACAGTGTCTGAAACGGTTTGATAAAGGATTCAGTTTCTCTAAACTCCTCCTTTCTTAGAACTTGCTCTGCTCTGATTGGTCAGATGGTTCAGTCTGTTGTGATCGGTCTGCTCTGCTCTGATTGGTCAGGTGGTTCAGACTGTTGTGTTCGGTCTACTCTGCTCTGATTGGTCAGACGGTCCAGTCTGTTGTGATTAAGTGTCAGAAACCAAATGTCTATTACCATATCTGAATTTCAGCTCCGGATCTTCCTCAGCACTTGATACGAAGTGATTCGAACAGTAACAATGGCGTCAGTTTTACCATATCAATTCTAGCACGAGTCTATAAAAGTGCAGCGAAGTGGATTTGCTTTCACAGAGCAGAAAACAGTGTCTTCTCGACATGTCGACAACACAAACCAAACTTTTCCAGTCTCAACTACAACTACAGTGTGTGAGGGTCAAAGTAGACGTTGTTCATAGGCAGCCAGTGAAGATCATAGACTGGCATTATGAAAATTTGTTACAAACATACATTGGTTCAAGCAGGAAGTAAGACTGGAATTACTGACGACTCGTTTCAGGCCGTTCAGAATTTTTTCTTTATTTTGAGAGACAATAACTCCATTAATCTGCACTTTGATCTTTGAAACTTTGCAGACGTTTTACATTCACAAACAGCTCTATTACACACTACATGAAAGGTAATATCTGAAAAAGCATAATAGGGGCACTTTAATGTGCGATCTTGTATGTAATGTGAAATTGTTCAAGTCCTCTTAAAAATATTGAGTTAGAAAAAATACGAAGACACGCACGTTGTGCTGATTTGCTGTGTTTCTCTGCAGACGTCACAGCGATCATCTTTGTGGTAGCGAGCAGCAGCTACAACATGGTCATAAGGGAAGACAACAACACAAACAGGCTACGGGAAGCACTTGCTCTTTTTCGCAGTATCTGGAACAACAGGTGAAACCTTTATTTTCTCATTCATTTTTTATTGCTTGTTTTTGAGTGTAATTGCAAGCTTTACTGACTCCTCGCCTCTGTGTTTTTCTTCTTTCTGCAGATGGTTACGAACAATTTCTGTCATATTGTTCCTTAACAAACAGGACATGCTGGCAGAGAAAGTATTAGCTGGGAAATCTAAAATTGAAGATTATTTCCCTGAATATGCTTGTTACACCATACCAGATAAAGGTTAGACTTTTCACCCAGACATGCATATCACTAGAGATCCAGAAATCCTGAAAAAGTACTAAAGTTTTTATATAAGTGGGTAGTTGACAAATACATTTTCTGTTGAAGGAAAAATGAAAATTACGGTAATGAAAAAGGGTGTACAAGCTTCATAAAGGTATCATAAACATAGGGTTTGTTCACACTTGGCATGTTTGGTTGGATTAAAATGAATGCTGGTGCGATTGCTCTGTTAGTGCAGTTCATTTGAATAAGTGTGAACGCTGCCATCTGAACCCTGGTGCGCACCAAACAAACTCTGGTGCGGTTAGAATGAAATATGAACGCAACACGGACCAAAGACATGTAAACGAACCAAAAACGGCACGTGTCGCAAGATGAGACCCTAAAAAGGACAGAATGCTCACGCATATCTTTTTTTTTTTATAGTTGCGAGTTTGCCCATCACAGTTCGGTACAGGCATCAGAACCACGTCTCCTCGCAGCAGATCTTGGTTTGCGTGTGTGACAGAGGGATTCCTGTCGCTGTTTTGACTCCTTTACACATTTTATAAGCTCTTCACAGTTCTCAGCTGGTCAAAATACCATCATATGTAGGCTACACACACACAACGAGCGCATTTAGCCCAGCACACAGCATTGTTTTGGATGTTCGGTATGTTCCGTCTCAAAATAGGCAATACGTCATAGAAGCCAACCAATCAGGTTGTGAACATATCACTATGCCTTTAGATTCAGTGGTAAAATGCCAATCTGAACACTAAGCGGACCAGAACTAAATGTGTGTTTTTTTTTGTTTTTTTTGGTCCGGGCCAAACAAACTAAGCAAACCGAACTACAAGTGTGAACACACCCTTAGAGTTGAACTCCAGAATCAGATCAGTCAAATTTACAAGCATTCAGCTTTGTGAACCGAATCAACTGATTGATGTGCATGTCATCTTCCCTGTGTGTTAATCTGTTGACTCTTCTATTTCAGTAACTCCTGAACCAGGTGAAGATCCCAGAGTGACAAGAGCCAAGTTTTTCATTCGTGACGAGTTTCTGGTTAGTATGCTGTTTTCCACGACTTCGGGTTACAAGTCCGACTCTCTAACCATTAGGCCACAACTGTCCCACATGAAATCCCCAATTGTAACTGTCAACCTCTCTTTTCACAGAGGATCAGTACAGAAAGCGGAGACGGCCGTCACTACTGTTACCCCCATTTTACATGTGCAGTGGACACAGAAAACATCCGCCGGGTCTTCAACGACTGTCGAGACATCATCCAGAGAATGCACCTGCGGCAGTACGAGCTCTTGTGATCTCACTTGGGCTCGCCAGGGACCCTTGTGCTCCAAACTCCCACTCTCACGAGGCCAAAACCGCAGGCAAAGAATACTACTGACGTTTGGCCCACCACCCTTCGGTTTTTAGTCCTTTTATTTTAACTCATGATTCGGGTCGCTCGGTCGGTGGGGTGGAAGGCGGAGAGGGCCACTGGGTTTTCCCCCACGTTTTTATTTGGATTGCCTTTGTTTTTGCCATTCCATGAAGCCTCTGGCTACCTCCTTTTTTTTTTTATTCAAATAAAAAAATTATATCGTTGTGTATATTATCTGGCACCTGCCAGATTATGAAGATCGCATCACCTTGTGACCTCCAGGAGTCCTAGTCTCGCACCCCGAACCTTGATCTTCTGACCTATCGGGCTCTCTGCTGCTCTTTCTGTTTCCGAACACTGAAGATCGCCCACGGACAGAGGCGGGGACGGGGTGGGGGGCTGGGGGTTTGTCGAACACTGGGAAAACGAAGTGAAGTAATGCACTTTTCCATCCGGTTTTGACTGATGTTTTTCTTTACGAAGATGGACACACATGTAGCATCACATCATGAATTTCTGTCCCTCTTAAGGCTGCGGACAGGTCAGAGGATGGTGGGAGTGGCCACGCCCCTTTCATGGGAAGGAGGCGGGGCATTTGAAACGAGGAGGAGGGGCTCCGGGAACATTGCTGAAGCCTTGGTTTGGTCTTGAGAACATGATGGCAAAACATCCGTGAAAAGAAACGCCCCATTTCTTATTATTTTAGTTTCTTATCTTGTACAGACTGTGCAAGGTTGATTTGTTTCCTTTCCTGTACAGACTATAAAATGTTATATTATTTTGTACAACTTTATTGAAAGAGAGTAAAAAATCTACTTGTAGATCTTTGTGCCTTGATTATGGCTGTACCTGTAAATGAAGCTGATACATATGTTTTTGACTGCGCTGTACAGCTTGATGTCACCCCTGTCGGCAGAAGGGACTGTGGATGGGGACCTACTCTGTAGAGTTTAGTTTCTTTTTTTTTCTCGTTTTTGTTTTTCTGCTTTGTTTATATAAAAAGAGAAAAAGTTCTTTATTAAAAAAAATAAATAAATATAGGAAAGAAAATCTTAACCTGTATACATTATGCAAATTGACCCCCTTACCTGCGGTTATGATTGGACGAAACGGCACCATGCCTTCTCGTTTTTTTGTTTTCCGTTTAATTTTAATTCTCAGCTTTAAAAACTGAAAAACTGAAAAAAAAGTGTCCAAAATCACAACCTGGTGTTGTTTTCAAAGGAACCTTTTTGGATATGAAGTATGTCTGGGATATATATATATATATATATATATATATATACACACACACACACACACACTTTGTGTCTGTGAGTGCGTGCGTGTTCACGTACAGGAGACAAACATTGAGCCACAGACGCATGACATTTGTGTGTGAGTGTGTGCAAGAGTGCATTGTGTGCACTCTTTTATTAATGTGCGTACATGTAAATTTATACGTCTATATAAATATATATGTACAATTCTACATGTTTAATTATGTGTGTGTTGGTGTATACATACTTTAGTATGTATACAGAGAAGATGTGTACTTACACACATAGGTAAGCATGTCTAGAGTGAAATGAATAAATGAGAGTGCAATATTGAAAGCAACTGTGCGTGTCCGACGATTTTCACCATACACCATATAGACCGTGAATAATAAACTGAAAGTTTTTTTTTTTTTACTATCATTTCTTTAATATCAATATCGTGATATAATACACATCCAAATATACTTTTATTTTTTAAAAGCAACAGCATCAGAACTTCAAGATGTACATTTTTATTTATATTTATTCAAGTTTTTTTTTTTTCTTCTTTTATCAGCTGAACACCCTTGGCATTCCTAATTTATTTTGCTTTTACCAAAACCTTTCAAACCATGTGATCCACCAAAACAACAAATTATGTAACACATGCAAATTTTGGTTGACAATTTTAAGTTCAAACACGTTTAATATATATATATATTATATATATATATATATAATATATATAGTATTACTCCAGTAAATCTTAAAACTTTTTAAATCTGTAAATACTATGTGCTTAAAGTCATGTTGCACAAGAAATACTTTTTAAAATAAATCTTCTAAAGTCATTAAATAGATTGTGTTTATGTTTTCTTAAGTCTTAAAATCTCCCAGCACTATTCTTTTGTCTGTCTACAAACCACATACATTCATATTTCAACACTAAAATGCTGACCACACTGAATAGTCTTCATTTCAAGATGATATAACCAAAGTTTTTGATACATTAACTTAGACCTCGGATTCAACAAGCCACAGTGAATTACACCAAATCATCTTGATCTGGCTTTTTAGATGTTGAAAAAGACTCATATTATGTATATATGTATTGCTGAGGTACATTAATTCCATACAGCACATACACATCTTGTTGTTGGAGTCCAAAGAAGTTTAATTTGGTATTTCTTAGTATGTCCTTTAGACAAAAAGACAGCTGTACTGTCCAAATTTGCACATTCATGTTAAACTTGCCGTTCCCAAGCACAGCTGCACATTTGGTTTCACGCTTATGGGAACTCAAGTAATTAGAAAGTCTTCATTGGGTAGGATATAAAGGCATCGAGTTTGGCAAGAGAATCGTATGCAAAAAGTGTCGCCTCAACATGGAATGATCCAGAAGCTTTGTGATTGAATTAGATTGCAAGATTTTACAGAAGTGTTCCCATTTAAGACTAGGGCTACTGTATGTCCTGATTTTGCAAGCCGGAAACAAGCTTCAAAGATTCTATCCTGAGTGGTTTCCTCTGGATTACTGCTTTTCAAATGGCTTCCTCTTGCTGATCTGAAGAGTGACTTGTCCGGTTGGTGTGTAGCTGCAGGTTTGTGCGGACACTTGCGTTTTGAAGCTCTGCAGACCTCCCTCCTTTCCTCTCTGGACCTCGGAGCAGTACGTCGGCTGGACTTCAAACCTTGCGAAGCTACTGGCATGGCGTGAACGGCTGGATGAAGGTTCTCCTGTCACATGAATAGGTATGGTCTTCTCTCGCCTGCTGCTCCCCGATGAACCTGGAGTAAACATGCTGGAAATATGTTCCTTGAAGGAACCGAAGAAACCCATGCGAGGCTTTGCAGATGCCACTGGACGCCCCACGTGCAGCAGAATGGGTTTTCCAATGACGGGCTCGTTGATTTCTCTCTGCAACACCGAGATCTCACTTGGCTTCTCAACAGGGACATCTGTACGGCTGCCGAAAGTCTCACCTTCCTGAGGGACGTAGTCCTCGAGGTCTTCAAGAGTGAGGATTCGATTCCCATCAGTCAGTATTTTGCAGTCTCGGGCACCAAGTTCGTCATCTTCGGGCTCCAAGATAACAGTTCCCTCATCATCTTCATCGGAGTCAACCAATAAACATGGGTCACTAATATCTCCTGTAACGGTTGGGTATGTTGTCACATTGTCAACCTCAGACACATTCTGCACTGTTTCCTCTTCATCCGTACCAGAAGACGCTTGTAGAGCCATTGCGGCACCCTCTACTAACTTGTTATTGGAGTTATTAGTGTTTGGATTTGGTGACAACTTGCTGGGGGAAACGCCCCTTCTCCTTGGTAACTTGGGTGATTTGTTCACTTTATACTCGATTATTTCCTCGACTTCCACCCATCTTGGGTTCCTGGCCGTGGCACCCTCTGGCTCTTGAACGTATACTGTTGGGACAGTCTTCCTGGCCAGAGTTCGTCTCTGTCTGGGCGGGAGTTCGGGAGTCGACGTCTCTGAGCGGTAGGCTCCCATGGGCGATGGGCGCGGGGACGCGTGGCGTTTCATACGAGTGTTCTTCACCACTGTAGTGATGGTTTCCTCGCTTAAAGTGGAAAAATCACATTTGTGAATTATGATTCATGATAGTTGCACACAGTAGTAAAAATCTGCCATCAAATTTACAAACTGCGATATGTAAGGCCAGTTTACACTTATCGGTACATCAATTTTATAAACATTACAATTCAAATCTGTATTTTCAGCATCATTACTCCAGTCTTCAGTGTCACATGATCCTTCAGAAATCATTCTAATATGATGATTTCCTGCTCAAGAAACATTTCTGATTATTATCATTGTTGAAGTCAGGATTATTATATTAATAGAATATTCAAAGAACAGCATTTATTTGAAGTAGACATTTTTTAATCAATGTAATGTGTCCTTGCTTAGTAAACATAATAATTTATTTTTAAAACATCTTACTGACCCCAAACTTTTCAATGGCTGTTTGTTTAGGTGCATGTATGAGACTTACATAATTATGGTTTTCTTCGGTATTTTCGTCTCTTGTTCTGTTACTAGTTGAAAAACAACATAAAAATGGTATTAAATGAGTTACATAATAAACACATCTTTTTAAAACATTTATTTTCAGTCAAATTTAAGTGAATTCACTGCTTGTCAAAGAGGTATAAACATGATGCTGAAATATATTTAAAAGTCTGACTGAATTTTTCATATGTACATTTCAACATATACTTTTCTCATTTTCTGGACCTGATCATTTCTAAAACCATCTTTTATAGTAGCCCCTTTATTAAAATCAATAAATATTGTATAATAATTTGTAGATTAATCGCATCTAACATAACAGTTGGTATTTATATAATATATGTGAACCTGGACCACAAAACCAGTCATAAGGGTCAATTTGTACATCATCTGAAAGCTGAATAAATAAGCTTTCCATTGATGCATGGACAATATTTGGCCGATATACAACTATTTAAAAATCTGGAATCTGAGGGTGCAAAAAAATCAAAATATTGAGAAAATTGCCTTTAAAGTTGTACAAATAAAGTCCTTGGCAACGCATATTACTAATAATAATACATTTTTTATATATTTACGGAAGGGTATTTATCTTCATGGAACATGATCTTTACTTCATATCCTAATGATTTTTGGCATAAAAGAAAAATTGATAATGTTGACCCATACAATGTATTGTTGGCTATTGTCACAAATATACCCGTGTGACTTATGACTGGTTTTGTGGTCCAGGGTCACATATGTGTGTACGTGTGTGTGTGTGTGTGTGTGTGTGTGTATATATATATATATATATATATATATATATATATCACACACACACACACAGACACACAGTATATATAAATATCTATGTATGTGTGTGCATATATATACACTCACCTAAAGGATTATTAGGAACACCATACTAATACTGTGTTTGACCCCCTTTCGCCTTCAGAACTGCCTTAATTCTACGTGGCATTGATTCAACAAGGTGCTGAAAGCATTCTTTAGAAATGTTGGCCCATATTGATAGGATAGCATCTTGCAGTTGATGGAGATTTGTGGGATGCACATCCAGGGCACGAAGCTCCCGTTCCACCACATCCCAAAGATGCTCTATTGGGTTGAGATCTGGTGACTGTGGGGGCCATTTTAGTACAGTGAACTCATTGTCATGTTCAAGAAACCAATTTGAAATGATTCAAGCTTTGTGACATGGTGCATTATCCTGCTGGAAGTAGCCATCAGAGGATGGGTACATGGTGGTCATAAAGGGATGGACATGGTCAGAAACAATGCTCAGGTAGGCCGTGGCATTTAAACGATGCCCAATTGGCACTAAGGGGCCTAAAGTGTGCCAAGAAAACATCCCCCACACTATTACACCACCACCACCAGCCTGCACAGTGGTAACAAGGCATGATGGATCCATGTTCTCATTCTGTTTACGCCAAATTCTGACTCTACCATCTGAATGTCTCAACAGAAATCGAGACTCATCAGACCAGGCAACATTTTTCCAGTCTTCAACTGTCCAATTTTGGTGAGCTCGTGCAAATTGTAGCCTCTTTTTCCTATTTGTAGTGGAGATGAGTGGTACCCGGTGGGGTCTTCTGCTGTTGTAGCCCATCCGCCTCAAGGTTGTGCGTGTTGTGGCTTCACAAATGCTTTGCTGCATACCTCGGTTGTAACGAGTGGTTATTTCAGTCAAAGTGGCTCTTCTATCAGCTTGAATCAGTCGGCCCATTCTCCTCTGACCTCTAGCATCAACAAGGCATTTTCACCCACAGGACTGCCGCATACTGGATGTTTTTCCCTTTTCACACCATTCTTTGTAAACTCTAGAAATGGTTGTGCGTGAAAATCCCAGTAACTGAGCAGATTGTGAAATACTCAGACCGGCCCGTCTGGCACCAACAACCATGCCACGCTCAAAATTGCTTAAATCACCTTTCTTTCCCATTCTGACATTCAGTTTGGAGTTCAGGAGATTGTCTTGACCAGGACCACACCCCTAAATGCATTGAAGCAACTGCCATGTGATTGGTTGATTAGATAATTGCATTAATGAGAAATTGAACAGGTGTTCCTAATAATCCTTTAGGTGAGTGTATATATATATATATATATACACACACAGTATATATATATATTAGATGTGATTAATTGCAATTAATCAATTTGACAGCACTAGTACGTACATGTTTTTCAGTAAGTGAAATCATAACAGATGGGAGAGGCTGTCATACTTTCACTTTTTTTTTTTACTAGGTGGCATATGTGTGTTGACAGATGTCTCTTACCTTCTATAGTGATGGCCTGATCTGCTCTACGTTCTCCCGCCATTGCCACAGCAGGAGTGATCAGCTGCGCCACACACCTGGCACTGCCCAGACGGTTCGACAGCTGCAAATTAATAATTTTGATGATCATTGACTTATTTTCCTCAAGGTTAGAGTAAAGTAAGAACTCAAAGGACTAAGGATCTCCATACCTCACACTCATAGTGTCCGAGGTCTCTTTCTCCAGGGTTCTTGATAACTAGAACCAACACTCCACTGCGCGATTCACTGTATGTCTGAAACTTCTCCAGGTCTGTCAGTAGTTTACCATCCTTAAACCATCTGTGCAGGGAAATGCCATAGTTCAACACTAACTCAACTAATTCTGTCAGTGAAATGGGTGACATGAATATATTTTAAAATGTAATTTATTCCTGTGATCAAAGCTGAATTTTCAGCATCATTACTCCAGTCTTCAGTGTCACATGATCCTTCAGAAATCATTCTAATATGATGATTTGCTGCTCAATAAACTTTTGTTATTATAATCTTTGATGAATAGAAAGCTCAAAAGAACAGCATTTATTTGAAATAGAATTTGTTTGTAACATAAATTACATTTCATTTAAAAAAATCTTACTGACCCCCAAATTTTTGAATGGCAGTGTAAATATTAGTTTAAATGGAGTATTTTCTTTCCAAACCTTATCTTTGGACTTGGTGCACTCTGAATGGTGCAGGTGAACTGAGCATCTTCTCCTGGAAAGAGTGTGGCGTTCCGGATTTTATTCACAAAACGTGGAGGTACTGCAAGAGATTGAATAAAAAATAACAAGAATTTAATAAAAAAATTTGTGAAACTGGCTTTACTAAGTAAGTCACATAAGGTTGCTCAATTTGCTCACCCTGCACAATGATTTTGCCAAGTGTGCTGGCGTTTCCTGCAGAACTGGTGGCAAAGCACATGTACTGGCCAGAGTCGTCTGCCGTCATGTTGTCCAATATGAGTGTGCAAGAGCCGTCTGGGTCCTCAATGATGATGTGATGAGGATCCGCTTCCACAGCTCGCCCGTCTGTTTGTGAGAGTCGGATGGATGAATTACTTCACTACTTAGAAGACATCAAGAAGGGAAATACCCAAGATTAGGTTCCGTACCTTTGTACCAGGTGACCTGTGGTTTAGGGGAACCAGTGACCTTACAGGCGAGCTTTACTGTCTGTCCGAGCTCTGCTGTTAAGTCTGTCAACACCGAGTCGAAATCTGGAAGGCCTGTAATAACAGTAAAATGCTAAATATTATAGGATATAATATACTTTTTTTAAAAACATTTTTTTGTTGTTTTTAAATGCCTGAAATAAGGTCTGTGGTGAACACAAGCTCAAGATATCTTCATGTTTTATAAAATAAATCAGTCAAAATAAATCGTTATTGATTGTGATTTTTTGTAAAGCTTTTATGTGTCTTGAAAAAGGTGGTTGCTAACAAGTGGCTAAATGGGACTACAGAGGTTATCAGGGACATTGAACATCATCATGGTGAACGGGTAAACTCATCTACTCACTAGTTCGCTCTTACAGTCTCATTATGCTTATAATTGCGCTCTTGCAAACTATTCTAACTCAAACCTTACAACTTGTACATTTCAAATATTAAAAGAGTTGTTGGTAGATTAGTGGTGTTGACATGGAGTTGTTCGTTTGAATGTCTTCCAGAAATTAAATCTAAAATGCCAATCTCCTCCCGAAAATCCCGAAAAAAGTCAGTTGGTGCCTCAGTGACAACTTCACTCAGAGAAGCTGTCAATCATGGCGTCACACCCCTGTTTTTATAGCATCAAATAACTAACTAAAACTTATTTTTAAAAATACGAACACTCATCATCATCAGCGTGAAAAAAACAGCATAAAATGACAGAAACATTTTTATTTGAAGTGTAATTTGATTGTTTAGTTTGTCCATTAGAATACATGGAGGGGGCTGGGTTTATGAGCTATACTGGGACCAACCACCTGGGGGCGATCAAGGCGCTTTGGCTTCAGTTTTCAGGACGTGTGTGGCACGCTTGCTTTATACTGTTGCAATTGTATTAAAGGTGCAGTGTGTAGTATTTATGAGGATCTATTAACAGAAATGCAATATAATATACATAACTATGTTTTCAGTGGTGTATAAAGACCTTACATAATGAACCGTTGTGTTTTTATTACCTTAGAATGAGCCATTTCGATCTACAAACACCGCAGGTCCCCTTACAGTGAAGTCACCATTTTACACAAACTTCTCTATAGAGCGCTAGCTACTCTCTGCTCTCTCCGACGATGACATTTTTGTCCTGTTTCGGCCACTGTAGCTTCTCTATGTGCTTCGAAAGGGAGGGGTGTGCAGTGACCGGTTGCAATTTGCAACCTCACTGCTAGATACCTCTAAAATTTACACAGTGCACCTTTAAGCTTCAAAATGTAAAAGTTCTGTTTATTTTTGAAGATTATCATGACGAACAAAACTTTTGTTGGTAACAGAGCTTATTTTCTGCAATAATCCAAAAGCCAATGGAAAAATCCTTTTGGTTTTTTAAAGAGGAAACTAGGGTGATCCTAACTTATGGGTTGGCCTAAAAAAAACACTTCATCACTGCAGTGCTCTAGGTGAGCCATGCTAACATGTACATCATGCTAACGCTGGCAACTTACTCCACGCTGGCATGCTGTAACGCTGCTGAAGGTCATGGAGGTCGCGGAGCCATGAGTTCTTGATGATGACAGTCCGCGCCTGCAGTGTGTATTTTCTCACAGAGTCCTCACGCTCATGCCAGATCTCAAATGCTCTCTCATCACCCTCCACGGACTCATTCACATCAATGTTTGTGAGCTAAAGCAAAACAATGAAATATTTTTTATTATACTTTAGATTTTTTTATACAATATTATTTTATAAGTGACATTATGAGGCAAAACCAGTAAGAAATCCGTCAAGACATTTAGCCAATATTGGTCCATTTTGAATTATCGGCATTGGTGCTTGGCTTTGTACATTTTTTATTAAATGTTGTGTACAATACACTGCCCTGAAAAGTCAATGTTTGGATTTAAATTGGCAAATGCTTAAGAGTCTATGAATGGATCATTATTGCTGTGGTTATTATGTTTCTAGCATGTTATATGTTTGACAACAGTTCTTCTAACCCCTAACTGATGGAGTGTGTAGCTTTTCATTTCTTAAACAATCATGTAGGAAGACACATCATGGCCATATTCCAGGATGACAATGTCAAGATTCATCAGGCTCAAACTGTGAAAGAATGTTAGGGAGGGAGCATGAAGTATCATTTTCACACATGAATCGGCTCCTCTGAGCCCAGACCTCAAATTCATTGAAAGTCTTTGGGATGTGCTGGAGGAGCCTTTACAAAGTGCTGGACTCTTGCATTGGCAATACATGATCTTGACCAAAAATCGATGCACCTCTTGATGGAAATAACATCACAATGTTTATTTTTCATCAAGAGGTGTGTCAATAGTTGGTCCCAAGAGTCAAGCACTCTGTCTCCTCCAGCACATCCCAAAGACATTCAATGACTCACTTTCACTGCAATAATCATCCAATCATAGACTCTTAAGCAATAATATGCAATAATTACAGTCATTTAAAACGCTTTTGATAAGCTCCAACCTTCATCATATTCTTGAACACATATGTTTGGGTGTCCATATTTGTGTCTCTCTTCTGCTTGCAGATGACCACATGGTTTTTGAAGAGGAAAACGTGGCGGTGGTGACCTCTGGAAGATGTTCGAATTCCAGGAGCTCCTTCCCAAACAGTGAAAGGCCCCTGTGGAACCAAGAAAAATCCAGTACTTCACTACAAGCAAGTTGGTAGTTAACTACAAGAAAGTGAAATAGGCAATGTGAGAGCACTTTATCACAAAGCAATTATCCTGTACGTTAAAGGGTACCTGTCTAATAGGTTCTCCCAACGCCTCCAGATTGGCGGGGTAGTTCTCTATGAGAGATACATGGTGTGTGTTCTCTGAGCGCTGGGAGAGGGACGACACCATTGCATAGGCCTGCTCCAACAAACAGCAGTTCTGACCGTTCTTTGCTTTGTTCCGGATCAATTCCTATAATGAAATCATGGGGAATTGGAAAGGGATGCTCACTTTCAATTATTATGCATCACAGAATACATAACACAATAGCACATTTTTAGATAGTTATTCATTTTGCAAGTGGAGATTGGAGATTGTACTTCACACAGAAACACAGTATTGTGGTATTCAAGGTTTTATTACCTTCAGTAAAGCCCTGTACTTTTGAATTCTCTCTGATGGTCTCTGAAGGTAAGCATTAATACTGAGCACTGGACCCTCTGAGGCGTCAACATTTGCCAGCTCTGAGACTGTATAATTCTAATGAAAGAAAGATATACAACATGTTATGTTCTGCGTCGACTGAATACAAATTATTTTAGTTTACAGACAACGAAAAAATACAGTTTTCATCACACTGTCAGTATTTTGTAAACCCACCTTGAAATATTGGTGCACTTCTTTCTCACTGATGGCGGACTCAGCCTGTGATTGTCCAATGAGGTACTGCAGATATTTCTCAAAACCTTCAGAGTTTCTCAAGAAATGCATGGCAATGTCATCATCCGTGTCACAATCACGCAGACCAGGCAGCAAAGAGCTGGAAAACAGACAACAGTCAAGTCTTCATCAAGCTTTTTCCTGTTTTCACATCTGTATGACAAGATAGTTCTTTACACACTACCTAAGAATGAAAATTTAAGATATAGGCCTGGTTTCACAGACAGGGCTTAGATTAAGTCAGGATAAGACCTTAATAAAAAATATTACTGGTGTGCATCTTGAGACAAAATAATGGCACTGACATATTTTAAGATATGTAAGTGCAAGTTGCTTTCAGTTAAAACAGCTCAAACATGCATTTTAGTCTGGGACTAGGCTTGTCTGAACTAGGACACTAGGCTAGTCTGAACTTCATACCTGCTGTGGAAGGATTTCAAATCACTGATATTACGGAAAATGGTTTCCTTTTGGCTGGCGATATCAGGTGGCGTGCTCTCCTCATCCACGCGCTTCAGATGGTGTGATGTGAAGAACTCAATCTCCTTCAGAAACTCAGTCTCTGTGTTGATCAGCTCCTGAACAAGTTGACTATATGCATGTGAAACGGAGGTAGAATAAGTAAAGTTCTAGTACAGAATAAAATGCACATTTAATGTGTCTAAATTTTACCAGAGTTTCTTCTTGTACTCTGTCTCGGTGACTTCCTCTCTGGTGGTCTCTGGGAGGTCTGCTACATCTGCAGACAGCTACAACACAACCAATTCATCATTAGTAAGAAATTATAAGGACACACTGTACTACACTGTACATTATGTGCATTATAACCCTAGTGTCAAATTTGAAACCCACTAGTCCATTATGAATGTCCCTAATTTAAGTTTCACGTGCTATCACATTAACCAGTGTCACCAGTTGCACATTTATCTATTAAAAAATGTAAACAGACCTTCAGTCTTTTGTCAAGATATGCAGGTGAGACCCATCCCTGGCGAGACGGGTTGGATTTGGTAGGCTTGGTGCGGACCAGCCATTTGAGTGGGTGGGCGGAGTCCAGAACCTCCACATACTGGCCCTCTTTCAGAGCAATGGTATCTTTACTGACACCCATGGGGTTATAATCAGCGGTCACCACGTAGATATCAAACATCTGCACAGATGCATTGAGATAACAGTACATTTAGAAAATGTGTAGTGCTCTCTTCACTTTATAACATGAGAATGCTCTGGATTCTGCTTTTAAATACCTTTTGGGAACTGAAGATGCTTAACTCACATAATAAATAATATGAACTACAGAATTATTATTCTATTAACATAATTTTTTTATTTCCACTTTTCAATGAATGGTAAATAAAAATAAAACTCTTATTTAAACAGAATGCAAAAGGTCTGACATATAATAATTTTTTAAAAAAATTGTTAATGCCATCAAGAGGGTGATATTTGTGATACCTCTCCTCTGGCATCTCCTTCATCCGATTCAGACGATGAGTCTGCGATCAGAGATGGAGGGCGTGATCGGCCGTGATATGGAGATGCTGATGGTGTTTTTGTTTCATCATCACTGTCAGCTCCCGGGACACGTAATGAAGCTTGAAGCAGACAGTGACAGAAAGGATAGAGGAAGAAAGAGATAATGTGTCAATTATGCTCATTTCCAAGACACAATAATGTTTAAGTAGACTATCAGCTCTGACAGCAATGGCTTTAGCATCCCATGTGAACTACAAAACATTTGCTCAGGTTATGGTATTCAATTAAAAACCAGCAGACTCAGCATCTAATTGAATAATTTCAATCTGGACATGGAATTTGAATAATAATAATACACACATATAGACTGTACACATCTTTAACATATGTACTTCAGAATTTAAATGGTTTTCAAAATACAATACAATAAAGTAATTTTATTTTTACTTTAGCAGTGTTCTTCTTTGGAAACTGTTTACTTCACAACATACCAAAACATAATATTGTACTTTTTACTGCACTATGTTTCATATTGAATATCATTTAATACTTAATTACATTAAAAATGTAGTATTGTATACTTTTACTCAAGTAAAAGTAATTAAAATTTTACTTGAGTACAAGTAAGAAAGTGCTATAATTTTAATGTAATTAAGTATTAAAGGTGAAAAAACAACTTTTATTTATGAAATGTAGTGAAGTAAAAAGTATGACATTATAAATTATGCTTTGGAATGTAGTGAAGTAAAGTTTTCCAAAAACAAATATACTTGAAAAATGTATTTGAGTAGAAAGTAAAAATACTTCACTACTGTCCACCTCTGCAAAATACAAACTATATAAAACATCAATAAACTGTGGTGTTTGCGTGATAATGATTTACTTTACAACACTCAAACTCTGGCACGCAATTTGTAATTTCATTAAAAATTCACATATTTGATATTTAGCTGATGTCACTCGTCAGTGTTTTATTACCCCACTAATATTAACACTACAATACTGCCGTTTAAGCAACCGCGTGCTTACATTTTTAATCTCGCGATGACTAATTCTTCTACTGTGAGACATTGCCGCCTTTTTTTAAATACCGGGAACTGACAGGTAACGACAACAAGGCTACTGTAGCTACCGTACTGAAGCGCTAGCTAAAAACATACATTTGTTTAAAAGTTAGACAGCCCGCGAAGAGATATGGTGGTGGTAAAATGAAATAATATCGCCAAAATGGATGCTGAGAACGATTTATGAGGAAAACTCTCCAGTTTCGCGGCCATAAAGAAAAGGTAAGCTAAGCTAAGCAGCAACTGTTCTTATTTAGCCTACAATTGTAAGTATCTTCTCTTACAACAAGTGAAAATTGGGTCAGTGACAACTTCATATCAAGACGATATTAATAGTGATGGTGGCTAAAAAAGTTTGGGATCCAGTAGATTTAGCTAAACATAGGCTAATTGTGTGTAACCAAGTTTATCCAGTCAAATTCTTCCATTGTTCATTTTGAGCATGTATTCGAGAATATTCAGACAAGCTTTATGTATTGTAGAGCTTTTTTCACAGGAAAAAAACGATGCAAATAACAACTGTAACTATCATTTGGGCTCACCTGTAAGGTCCATTATCAATCAGGATGTAATAACTAATGCTGTAAACCATGTTTCTCCTGTGATTTTATTGCACTATCATGCTTTGTGTAAAAACAAAATTGTACCCACACAAACATTAATGTACTGCTCATTCGATTCCATATCTAAATGAATGGCAGCGAGCACTCATCCATTTTCTTTGTGTATACTGAAACAGAGACACCTTGAAAGTGTAAAAATGAGACACTGAATTTCAAAATGTCCAGTTTATTCTGAATTGTGACAAAATGGCCCTGATTTTAAAGAACCATGACTTTATTACCACTAGACGACGCTTCAAGCATTTTGTTCTTAATATTTCATTATCTTAAATTTCTTTCTTTCTTTTTTCAATGTTGAGAACCAAAGAAATAGACAAGCAACTTAATTAACAACAGCATAGCCTCGTGGAGAAAAAGTCAAAGTTCTGGTGTGATACACTGGAGGTTCTGCGGATACATACTGGTTACTCTGGGCCAAGATTTCATCCACTGGAGCACTTGATGGTTCTGTAAGCTGTCTGAACAAATCAATGCTTCAATGAGAATGTGAGTGAATAGAGGGATGGGAGGATGGATGGATAGTTTGATGGGTAGACAAAAGAATGGAGTCAGTGAACTGCACAGGAATTGGGGGATCCAGAGAGATAAGGTTTTAAGGTTTTATATATTTAGTCAGTGAACTGCTTATGAATTGGGAGATCCAGAGAGATAAGGTTTTATATATAAATTTTGTCAGTGAACTGCATAGGAATTGGGGGATGCAGATATCCAGAAATATATATACAAATATACAAACATATATAACAGAAGGGAAGACCAGGAAAATATGTTCATAAAAAAAATCCTGAGTATAATTAATAAATTAAAAAGTGAATTAAAAACAGGTGTACTCCATTTCAGTACTCAGTACATCCTGTGAGATAAATTCAAAGCATTTGGGCACACGCAAAGCTCATTCAGAAACAGCGAATACTGTTTTGAGTGAATATTAGGATGCATCTGTAGAGAAAGACTACATTGAAACAATATACAGTTGTGGTCAGAGTTATTGGCACCCCTGGTAAATATGATCAAAGATGGCTGTAAAAATAAATCTGCATTGTTTATCCTTTTGATCTATCATTCAAAATTCGCAAAAATCTAACCTTTCATTGAAGTAAAAGGATGGAAAGTCGGGGGGAAAATCAAATTATGAAATAAATGTTTTTCTCCTAAACACGTTGGCCACAATTATTGGCACCCCTAGAATTTTTTGTGAGTAAAAATATCTCTGAAGTATATTCCCATTAATATTTACATTTTTTAGCACACCAGGGTGAATAGGAACATGAAATTGTCCAGCTATGATGTCTTGTTCCACAGGAGTATAAATATGAGGAAACACAAAGGCCAAATTCCCTTAAACATCATCACAATGAGTAAAGCCAAAGAATATAGTTCTGATGTGCAGCAAAATATTGTTGAGCTTTACAAAATAGAAAGTGGCTGTACCACCATCAGGGCAATAACTAAGTTCCAATCAACTAAAGATGTTACGAATCTGCCTGGAAGAGGACGTGTGTCTATATTGTCTTAATGCACGGCGAGGAGAAACATTTGAGTGGCCAAAGACTCTCCAAGATCACTGCTGGAGAATTGCAGAGATTAGTTGAGTCTTGGGGTCAGAAAGCCTCAAAAAAAATTTAAACAACCCCTACATCACCACATGTTGTTTGGGAGGGATTCAAGAAAAATCCTTCTTGCTCATCTCAAACAAACTCCAGCATATTCAGTTGTCAGACACGACTGGAAATTCAAAAGGGACCTGGTTCTGTGGTCAGATGAAAATATAAAAAGAGCTTTTTGGCAGCAAACACACCAGATGGGTTTGGTGCAAACAGGGATAAAAAGTACCCCATGTCCACGGATAAAAATGCAGCTGGATCTTTAATGTTGTGGGCCTATTTTTTTGCTGGAGGTCCTGGACATCTTGTTCAGATACATGGTATCATGGATTCTAGCAAATACCAACAGATAAAAATTCAAAACCTGACGGCCTCTGATAGAAATCTTATAATGGACTGTGGATGGATCTTCCATCAGGACAACGATCCAAAACAAACATCAAAATCAACACACAAATGTGTCACTGAACACAAAATGAAGCTTCTGCCATGACCATCCCAGTTCCCTGACATGAACCCTATAGAAAATGAGTGTGCTGAACTGAAGAGAAGAAGCACCAACATGAAAATGGGAATCTGAAGGATCTGGAGAGATTCTGTATGGAGGAATGATCTCTGATCTCTTGTCAGGTGTTCTCCAAACTCATCAGGCATTATAGAAGAAGACTCAGAGCTGTTATCTTGGCAAAAGGAGGTTGCAAAAAGTATTTCATAAAAGGGTGCCAATAATTATAGCCAACGTGTTTTGGAGAAAAGCATTTATTTCATAATGTGATTTACCCCCCACTTTCAATTGTTTTACTTCAATGAAAGGTTCGATTTTTGTGATTTGTGATAGTAGATTTAAAAAAAAATAAAAGATCAAAAGGATAAACAATGCAGATTTATTTTTACAGACATATTTGATCATATTTACCAGGGGTGCCAATAATTCTGACCACCACTGTAGTTATAATAGTGTAAAATAACAATGACATATAAAGAATGATACTTTAACAAAAAATGTACAGTGCAAATAGTACACATTTATTATTGTGATTCAGTGTAATACTGCGGCAGTGCAGGTTTAAAAAATGTTCTCAATATTATTGACTGAAAATGATCTAAAGAAAAAAAAGTGTTTTCTCTTACCTTGAGTGAACTTGGCAGATACCATTTCTGTGATTTGGTTTGTGAGTTTTTGTAAGAATTCCTCTGAACCCACTTCACCCATGAAAGGTAGTTTGATCTCTCCTAAGATGTTATCACAATAATCACTTATTTGTTGCAAATTACATCACATGGCAGTCACTCTCTCTGATATAATCTGACAGCGCATTGACAGTATAAAGTAGTTAAAAAAGAAATTTAAATAACTTAAACAGTATATCATATATCAAATATTCACCTTTGCCTGCTTCCTCTGGTGGGCTAATAGTAATTCCCAGAGCCCTGGAGAAAAAATATTATAATTAAATATTAACATCTAAATCTGTAAAATTGTAGAATGTTTAGGGTGTTTTCACACTTGGGTCCTCTTTAAATGAAACAAACTCAGGCTCCTTTAAGTGGACCAAGAGGTGAACCAAGTGAAGAAGGACCCAGTTCTCTTCACGTTCACACTGTCCCTGTCCCTGTCCCTGTCCCTGAAAGAGGACTGGGATCCTTTTTTTGTTCCACTTAAGTAGGAATGTGGTCTCAGACCCCTTTTTGTTCATACTGTTGCATTTTGGATCTAGTCCAGGTTAGTGTTTGATGGCTGACCCCCTATTGGCCTTCAAAATTTAATCCCATTCACTTACATTGTACTTGACTCACTAACCAAGATATTTGTTTGTAGAGATTATTATTCTTATTAATTATTCTTATTATCATTATTTTGTAAAACGACATTGCTATAAATGCTGTTGAATGAGCTTAACTCTAAGTTGTTTATATTTTACACAAATATATACATTTTATAGCAATACTACATCCATATTCTTGCACTGTATCACATATCCACCTTTGTAAATAATATTTATTGTGAATTGTTTCCTTTGAATCATGTTTTTTATTGCAGAAGGCAATGATAACATCAGCATAGAAAAAAAACAATGGGACAAATACAATAAAAGAAAGCTGCAAATGAAATAAACATTTTCAAAAATTTTCCAGGTAAAGTATGCCTAAAAGCAGCATTCAAGTAAGAAATGGAATAATAAAATTAAAAAATAAAACTGCATATACTTCACTGTATGAATAAAACACATAGCCTACTCTACAGATTCTTATATTAGGCTACTGTCACTTTGTAATGCAGATGCTTACATTCACTCAAGACAAAACCAACTGTTTATGTGAACCTTGTGTGTTTTTGACACTTAAAATGTAATAAGATTCAGTTTAGTAGCTACACACGCTGTGACAGCTGGCTTCTGTGCATGCGCTTTAGGTGTGTGTGCTCGTAAAACCATTTTAAACTGGCAAGGCAGATGTGTGCAGCCGCGTCTCTCTTGCACAGTTAGGAAACGATTGAAAGTACAATAAACGAAGTGTACGATGCAAACAAATAATTAGTAGAGATCTGCCTGAAGCAGCAGCCATGATAAACAGCCGATTTGCACAGGCATCTGATGACCAAACTACATTGGAATTCGTAAACAATCAAGTGAGCCCAGAGTGGTTTGTGTTCAGATTGCGTGTTTTTAGCGAACCATACCATAAGATGAAATCGAACCATACCCAGACCACCTCCCGAGATGGTCTCGGTTTGGTTTGCTTTAAAGAGGTCTGAGATCATTTAGAGTGTTCACATATGGGCCAAAAATCACGCGAACTGCGCTCAAACCCCTGAAAAGGACCAAGTGTGAAAACACCCATAGATGAATAAAAGAATTGAATTGACAGCTGTAAGCTTTTATATTTAAACTTACTCTGGCACTTTGCTCTTTTGCTCTGGTGCTGTTGGATAGAAAAGTATAAGCATGATGATTAGATCAGGTTATTTATTCATAAAATTATATTTAAGGGGTAATAAAGTCAAATAGGTACATATACCAGCAATAATCTTGGTATAAAAGAATATCATTTTTTTTTTAAAAGTCATGTGATCCTGACATCACTATGGTCAATAACTAAACCATGAGTTCCTGACCTGTCTCCACATCCAGCCGGGCTGTGTTAACCGACTGTCCAGCACGATTTGTAGCAATGCAAGTGTACATGCCACTATGTTTTTTTTCCACTTCCATTAGGATTAGACTATGCTGACGGCCAGAGCTGGCCACCTTGTAGCCTGGTGTGTCTGCCTTGATCCACAAAACATCCTTATCTGACACTTCCTTTAACCAGTTCACAGATGGGGTTGGGGAACCTTCAGAAGACAGTGACTTAGCTTTTCACCTTATGTAACATGCAACTGAACATTGTGCTTAATGCTTTGCTGTATTTCTCAAAATTGCATTTAAAGTAATTTAATTTATTGTGGTAACACACCATACCTTCCACTTTGACTGACAGCGTTATACTTGCTCCCTGTTTCACCTTCTTGTTGCTGAACCTCTCCAGGAAGCGTGGTGGCACAAGTGGCACCTTTGAATCTTTTTGTGGAAAAATACAAGTGGCATAGCAAATTATATGCATGCTTAATCTTTCTTATTACTAAAATTTCAAAATGCATTTGCATAGAATATGTGAAATTGCAGATGTTTACCTCTCATTTGTCCCTGATCAGGTGCTGGGCGCTCTCCAGGAGCTAACGAGTGGAAATTATGTAAACAAACAAGCATTTTAGCATTTATTTAGCACATTATAATATTATAATAAAATATTACTTTAATTATCATTTATAATATAATTTTACCATGCTCCCATTTCCTGTCATTATCTTACAAAGACCCCATGGAAGCAACACATAAAAAGAACATTTACCCAGTACATTCAGTCGTGCTGAAGAGTAGGCAGATCCAGCTATATTGCTAATGTATGCCGAGTATTCTCCGGTGTCCTCGCGTTTAACATCCAAAATCTCAAGACTGTGCTGATCTCGCTCGGTCGACAATACAATTCTGCTGGAGGCTTGAAGTGGGGTGCCATCTTTGAACCAGTAAACTCTAGGTGTGGGAAATCCTGCAGAAGGGTGTTGAACATGAAATTTTGTTTGCAACCCATTTTACTTCTGCAATGTAACAGCTAAAAATTAAAGTCGCCATGTGAATGTGTATTAAGAATATAAACAAGGTCATTAAGAATAGGATGTATAGAAAAAAGGATTTCAGGCATGAATGTCATTATGCTCATACAACAGGTGCAGATGCAAAAACGGAAACACTTGCGAATAAACAGAATAAATACAGATAAAATAGAATCTGAAATGAAACTATTTGCAAATCAATGAAAAAAACATAGCTGACCTTTGACCCTAACGCTCATTTTGGCAATTGGTGCTCCAGGACTGAGGAATAAATCATGTAACTCATCTACGACCTGAGGAAGCTGCTCGTCCTCTGCCACCGACTCAAAAGCCTCAGTGTCCCTGTGCTCCGAACTAAGAGAGGAAACCAAACACAAGCAGAAGTCCATTTAAAACTACCATGAAATGAGAATCAGAGAAATGTATTGTGTACTTGTAATATTGACATATGTCATAAAAATCACTTTAAATTATTAAATCTTACCTAGACACATAGCCTTTAGCACTGACATAGGAAGATGTCTCTGTGGCATCAGCTGCTGTGTCATAGTCTGAGCTGCAAGACACTTGAAAGATACACAAGACTAAATTAATGATTAGTTTTAAATATTTAAATATATATATATATATATATATATATATATATATATATATATATATATATATATATATATATATATATATATATATATATATATATATATATATATATATATATATATATATATATATATATATGAGGAAGAGCATTATACAGTATATATTAAAAAGAGAGTTTATATTAAGTATGTTGAGAATGTAGGTGCATGTTGGGGACATTTACAGACACAATGAAAATTATTCTTTCAAAACATATGCAGTTGCATTCTTACTCTTCACAGATGCACAGGTAAATTGGTTAAAACGTATATTTGTTAAAACGCTTCAATATGGGACACCCTTTTGGATTACATTGCATTCTGGTCTATATTTGTGAGTTTTGATTTGACACTTTCTTTTAACAGTGTACTCACTGTCCACTCTCAGCTCAGCCTTGCTGGAGGCGATACCACTGTCATTTTCAGCCATGCATCGATATACGCCCATATCTGTGGGGAGAACAGCTGTGATGATCAGCTGGTGACGGCCTTCCTGGTCTTCATTGATCATGTAGTGGTCGTTTTCCTCCAACAGCTTTCCATCCTTGAACCATCGCACAGTGGGAGGGGGATTGGCGACAATTACACAGTCAAAACTGACTGGAAATCCATCAGGAACATCCTGGCTACGAAGTTCCGTCAGGAAGACGGGGGCCGCTGGGAGGTTGGTAGGTGATTAAGATAACGGGGAAGAGCAAACAAAACCGAAAAGAACAGAACATAGCAATACTTTTAAGGAGGAATGCTGAACAAGGCGAAAACATAACATGCCATAACTTTAAGATCCAAAACAAGCAAGTCGCAACATTTTTGTAAATATCAAAAGGGCTGCCTTATCAAAAACAGCAAAACCACATAGAAGAGGTGTCATACCAGGGGTTCCTGTCATGAAAGCAGGCATCGGTCGGTCCTGAGTTGGGGTTTGGGAGCCATCTTGGGAGAGGCCAATCTTTGTTATACGCAGCTCTACCTTAGAACCTACTGCTGCTATGATGGCCGTTTCGATGGGCACTCCTTGATAAGTAAACATTTCCTGGAAGCGCTGGGAAGCCACTTGAGCTTCTGCACGGTTATCAAAGCGGATGTAGATATACTGATCGTCTTCCCGGTAAGACTGTAGATCCGGTGGCGGTAAATCTCCTTCATCCGCACTCACAAAAGGTTCCTCCTCCACATCTGGAGGAAGGCGAGTACGAAGAAGTCGCCGCAATCGTTTACTTGCCTGGCGTAAAGTCTCATCCATCTCACTCCCTGAGGAGCTCTCCGCTTCACTATCTGTACTGTATCCCAAAGTGAGGGGTCGTCGCCCAGAAGATTCCCGCATTGACCCTATGGTGACTTTACCACTATGGGTGGAAATGCCAAACTTATTGGTGACTTCACAAGTATATACACCTGTGTCTTTGGTTGTGGCAGCTGTCACTACTAGAGAGCAGGTACCATCATTATAGATGTCAATATGGTGGTGCTTGCCATCTATTAAGGATTCACCATCCTTTAGCCAGCGAACTTTATCTGGCTTACCCTCCACAATGCACTCAAGATGAATTGTCCCATTGGGCTCCTTAGTCTGCTCTTTGAATACTTCTTTGAAGACTGGTCGCATGTCCTTCCTGGCTTTATAACCTTTGAAGGCTGCCTGAATCTTGACAGCAGCATCTTGCAGCTCATCCCCTTGCTGAGCTTCCATGAGGGGCTCGACAGATGTCTTTGTAACAGATTGCTCAGTCATCTGGAAGTGCTCATACAGTTTCTTGGAGGCAAAGGTCTCTGTGTGACTTTCCACAGTCATGGAGGACTTGCTGCTTTTCTTAAGGTAAGACACCAAGCTTGTTGTCCCACTGAGAGATTCCTCATCAGAACTGGTATAAAGATTAGGCTCTGCTGTGATTTTGGGAGCTAGCTCAACAGGTCTGTCTTTCTCTTTCACTTCTTTTTCAGGTACTTTTCTTTCTGTGCTTTGCACCTTTTCTTTTCCATCTTCTTCTGGCAATTCTGAAATTGAATCTAATGTGGGTTCCCGACTCATTCTCCTCTTCTTGGCCACTGCCTCCCACAGAGCATGTAAATCTCCCTCAGAAGCAGCCTCAGGAGGCAGTTTGGGCTGGCTGCCTGCATCCTGAGAAAGTGTTGTGTCACCTCCTGTAATCAAGAAGCCATCATAAATCAGTCTCACTCATGCAATATGGTAACATTTTATGTTGGACAGAACGTTTATTAAATAGAACAACAATGTGTCTCTGCAACAGCAATTTGTCTGTAAAGAAAACTCAGGTAATCTGAAGGTGTGAATAAAGAATAAAGTAACAACAGAAGAGATAAAAACATTAAATACAAAATGAAAAACAAACAAAAAAAACATAAAGAGACTTCGGGAAGTTATTTGAACACTGTAATCTTGTAATGAAGAAAATCATAAAGTCTCAAAGTTCCAAATGTGACAAAGACATACACAAGCCATTATTTCCACATAAGGTGGACAAAAAATCCAACAACAACAACAAAAAACAATGATAGTAAGTTAGAAGCGTGGTTAAGCAAAGTAAAGTACCTTCGAGGTTGAGGTTGACTGAAGTCTTTACCTCATCTGAGGCAACACAACCATAGACACCCTGGTCTGTAGACTGGAAATCCTTAATGAGCAAAACTTGGCTCTTGCCCTCTTCTACCACTTGGTACTTGGCCCCAACCTCTATCTCTCTGTTGTCCTTGAGCCATGTGACTGATTTACTCTCTGCAGAAAGTTCACACTCCAAACGAACCATCTTTCCTTTTTGGAGCTTAGAGCTGGTTAACGTTTTGGTTATGGTCACTGGTGCATCTGAAGACCAAGGGTCCATTCAAAGAACAGTTGAAGAAATGCAGCAAGAACTCAACAAAAACAAAGATTATTATTTTAAACTAGTAGTTTTTAGCATTCTACTACACTGTAAAACCATTTGAGGTCACCGATTGCATCAATTAAAGTAAACTTATTTCCTTTGAGTTCACTAAAAGAATATTTCCTAAACTCCCCTCAAAAATGTTATGTTGCTTGACTGATATGTTATGAAACTTCACTGTAATTATTAAAACCACTCAATTTAACAACATTAACTTTACCCTCTTATATTTACCAGGTTACAGCAAGAGAATATCACTGCGTTAGCAAGTGCAATTACTTCTTTTAAACAAAGCAGTGTAGAGATTTTAATATCTTAACATGTTAAAATCCTCGACTTAACCACAGGGTTTACTCTTCAGCACAATGGTAGCCCTCCCAAAACGCAGACATAACAGAAACCCTTTTAAATACCATCATAACAACATGAAAATCAGAAACAAAGCGTACTGGGAACCAAATATCTGCTCTAACTGATTCAATTTGAGTTCATAACATTTTTCTGTTACGTGCAATGAACTTTCAGTAATATTTGAGTGAAATTAACTAATTTCATGTAATAAATTTGACTGTTAGGTTTTACAGTGTACTACTGTAGCATTCTAGTGCAGAGGTCTTCACTCCTGGTCCTAGAGTCACTTTCCTGCAGCGTTTAGTTATATATTTCAACACACTTGAATCAACTAATCAAGGTGTTTGGAGTTAATTCAAAAGTTATAGCCAGGTGTGTTGGAACACGGTTGGAACTAAACTCTGCAAGAAAGTAGCTGTCCAGGACCAGGAGTGAGGAACCCTGATCAAATGCAGACTGCTAATAGCAAGCCTTCTATACAGACTCAGAGGCAGATGGGTTAGATTAACATGCAATATATTCACAATGTACTCTATAAGGTTGCTTTCGATAAACTGGTCAATTCAGTGAGTATCCACTTACCGAGCGTCACGGTTTGAGGCAGCTGGACAGGCTCTCCAATGCCAGCACGGTTAATGGCTGCCACTCTGAATCTGTAACCTGCCCCCGGTATGAGGTTTTCAACCAGAAATTCAGTGTTGCACACTGGTTCTGTGTGGCAGGGAAGCCAGAGGACACTGTCCACTAGACGCATTTCCACACGGTAACCAATGATTGGGCTTCCTCCATCACTGAGAGGGGTGAACCAAGACAAGGTAACGAATGTTGGGCCTTTAATCACCAACTCTGGGTCTTCAGGGGGATCAGGCACAGCTACAAATAGCCAGACAAAAATGAAAAAAAGGTTAGACATCATGTAATGGTGGAAAATTGTAATGAATGAGACACAAAATGACCCTTACCAATTGTGGTGAGTTTGGACATTGATAAGGCATCCCGAGCTGCAAATGTGATTTCCTGTGTGGGCTGAGCCTGGGCTTTCTTCAAAATGAGGCTGTAGGAAGAGCCACTGGCTCTCGTGGCCCATTGGTCATTATGTTGAAGCTCAACACCATTTGCATACCAAGTCACTTCACTCTCAGGCACAGCTTCATTCAAAGCACAGGTGAATTCAACTTGTTCTCCTGCAATGGCGGTCTTATTTTCCAAATGCTTGACCACCTCCAGTTGCCAAGCTGTACAGAACACATCCATAACATTCAAATGCATTTACCTTTATGCATTTAGCATCATATTTAATATATGATGAAACTAAAACAATAGTAAACAAAGCTATAACATTTAAAATTAAGGTAAATGTTATAAAATAAAAATAAGGTGCATTTTTATTCAAAATACAGTCTTGGCCTATAAGTCATTTTTATTTGATAAAACATGTTGTAATAATATATTGCTAATAAAAGAGAAATGCCATACCTTTGACAGACAGAAGAGCAGTAGTTGATGAAGAGCCAGCTTGGAATGTAACCCTTGTGTTTTCACAAGGATGCAAGTCCTTTAAGAGCAAAAGATGGCGTCGGCCACTCTCAAAGGAAACAATCTCTACGTTGGCCGACTCCTTTACAGGCTTGCCATCGATTAACCACCGGCAGTCTTTGGTTTCAGGACGTGACAAGGCACATTCAAAAAGTGCTTCCCCACCATTAATGGTCTCCAAGTTACTCAGCTCTTGGAGAATTTCAATGGGTTTTGCTGCAAGAGAGACACAACACCTGAAAAAAACACCGGTTTTCTACACACCAAAACAAGCCTAATTCCTCCTAACCTTGGAGGAATTAAATCAATAACTTTTGACCTTAAAACAAGAACTGAATTCAGGACAATCACACATGATTAGCAATTTTTCTAACATTTCACTAGCAAATGGCATTCAGTATTGAGTAGCATAAGAAGCAAAGGTAGCTGCAATAAAAGCACATGATGGTTACTGCATAGCCAGCCAGATGAAAAACAGCAAAAAAACAGAACAAGATTTGAATGTGTGGGTGCCTATGAATATTAGCTTAAAATTGCCTAAATATGACCATATTTGTGACCATTGTGTCATATGTCAAACGTACTTGAATACAAAAGTATAACAAATAAAACAAATTCTGGAAGAAAAAACGTGAAAGCTGATTTTTATAGTTTTATTTAGAATTTAACTTTTTTGATTAAGTCATGTGTTGTATTAAATTTTGAAATTGGTATGGAGGATTATATTTCACTGGCTTTGACTACTGACAGTTTGGTATCATGGTCATGTGTAACCATCAACATCAAATTGCTAAAGATCCCAGTAAAACCCTTTTTAGTAAGCCTAAGTGATGAGTCTTAGTGATGATCCAAACTTTGAGTTTTTTTTTTTTTAACTTGTGTACAATTTGTACAATTTGTTACCAAACATAAATGTTTTTCATTCCATGCATTGAACCGGGTTTAGCCAAAGGCTAATTTTCACACGCAGTCCCCTGGCAGGTCAACATAAATAGATAAAATAACACACACAATACCAATGTACAATAAAACATACATGCACACACATACTATCAGGGCCAAAAACGAACAAGAAATCAATCAAACTGCAACCATGTCAATGTTTGCAGATTTGGTTTGAGTTTAAAGCTGCTGTCTAACTTTTTTTGTGTTCAAGATTTACAAAAATGATATAATGAGAATGTACAACATGAATCCATTTTCCAAACCGTGTTTTTGTCTTACCCTGAATCATTATGGTACACTTCTAATAAGTGTTTATATTGGGACTATTTCAGACCGGTCTGGTAGGAACCGCTGCGGAGGAGCACAGTCCCTGCGTAACTCGCCATAGACATAAACAGAGAAGTTGCAATGTTCTTCCGCAAGACGCATACAGTTCTGTTTATTAACCGCTAGAGCGCAAAAAGTTACGGACTGCAGCTTTAAGAAAGATTTTAGCTTCAGTTTAAAAAGACAAATCGATTTACATCCTTTTATATCCCCTGGTAAGCCATTCCAGTGAGTAGTAGCTTTCACAGCAAAAGACGATAAACCAAAAGCAGAATGACGAAAAGGAACAACACAATTATGATCTGGTAGATCTCACAAGACTTTTTAGAATGAAAATGAACAAAATCACAAAGTACAGAAGGAGCCAAACCATTTAAAATTTTACACAAACCATACACAAATTTGAATAGTGTAAAATTGTCAAAATCCTGCGATGGTGAAAATGATTCGTTTTTTTTTTTATCAAATTTTTTTTAAAGTCTGTTTATATAGGGATTTTAAGGTTTTAATCCGTTTCACTAGCTTGACCCCAACATGTGTGACAGTATAAAATCTAAGAAAAGATTGTAGCATGTATAAAAGTCTTAGCTACATTGACAGAAAGACATTGTCTGATTTGTCGGAAATTTGCTAAGTTATATTTAATATTCCTTACCATTTTCTCTACATGTTTTTTAAAACTAAGATTTGAGTCCAATATTACACAAAGATAATTGAACTCATTAACCATTTCTATATTTTCACCATTAATAAAAATATCAACATTAGGAGACATGGACATATGTTTTTGAGAAGAACATTCCTTTAGTTTTACCAATGTTCAAGCTAAGACACGATTGCTCCAGCTACTGTGTAATCCTTTCCATAGCAGCGTTTAACTTCTCAGCTGCTAACTCTGCTGTTCTCGCATGTGTAAAAATAACTGTATCATCAGCATACGTTTGCACTTGTATCCCTTCACACTGTTGCGGGAGATCATTAATATACAAACTAAATAATAAGGGACCTAACACCCATTGTATAATGTAAGTTACAGGACTTAACCCCTTTAATTTTTACACATTGTTCTCTATTAGATAAATATGAAGATATCCACGCTAAAGCTTCAGATGAGAACTGAAAGTTAGACAGTTTAGAAAGGAGAACTTCATGATTAACTGTATCAAAGGCTTTACGCAAATCTAAAAATATAGCACCAACTAATCCTTCTTTATCAATTTTAGATTTAATTTGCTCTACTAAATGTAAAGTAGCTGTTTTAGAAGAATGATTTACTCTGAAACCAAACTGCATACAGTATAAACCAGACTTAACTGTATTAAGATAAGATGTCAGTTGTTCAAAAACAATTTTCTCTGCAACCCTTGAGAGTACTGGCAATATGCTTATGAGTCTATAATTACTAACTTCATATGGATCTCCAGATGTAAAAATTGGAGTAACAATAGCTTGTTTCCACACAGTAGGAAAGACACTATATTCAAATGATAGATTAATTAAATGAGTAATAACAGAAATTAAAATATCTTTGAGAGCTTTTACAAACATAGTGTCCAATTGATGAACATCTCTACATTTAGAATTTTTTAATAAGCTAATGACTTTATTGACTTGCATTTCATTTGTTTTGGTTAGATTAAAACTTGTACTCCCAACATCAATCGGAGATATATTTATTTCCCTTCTTACAAATTTTTACAATTTATTCATTAACAGAATTAATAAAAAAAACTATTAAAAGTAGTAGCAATTGCATAATCATCATCAATTTGCTTTCCCTGAACTTTAAGCTTAAGATCTGTTATAAAAGTTGGCTCCTTCCGTAAAAGAGTATTTACGTTTTTCCAAATTAGCTTGCTTTTGCCTTTTGCCTCGCTCATTAGATGAAGATAATAACTGGATTTAGCTACTCTCACCTCTCGGATAACTTTATTTTGCAAACCTTTATAACAGAGCCTATCTATATCTCTTCCAGAATTAATAGCGTTCTTTAAAGCTGAATCCCTATTTTTCATCAGCTTCCATAAAGTCTCATTGAACCACGGTAAATTATTCTTATGCTTAAATGGTAAATTTATCTCTTAAAGAATTAATTATATAAAAAAATGTATTACAACCATAATCTATATCCTTAGAAGATAATATATAATTCCACTTTAAACCAGCTATTTCCTCATCTCCCTATTATTTTTCCTTTGGGTATACAATGAAAAACATTATTACAAGTTACTGTATTATTTTTAAATATTTTTTTTTTATGATCAGATAACCCAGTGATCAAATTATAACTCTTGATTATCCTTTCGGGTTTATTGGTAAATATGAAATCTAACATTGTCTTTGAAGATCTAGCAGTTATTGTTGGCCCTTTAATCAATTGATTCAGATGGAATTTATCTGCAATAATTATTTTTTTTTCCTTTTTAATTTATCTTCCCAATTCAAATTAAAATCAGCCATTAGAATTATTTCTTTATTCTGATCACATTCTTTTAAAATTCCTGTAAGTTGATCATAAAAAGTAGTGTTTGCTGAAGGGGGTCTATATACACATAAGACAATAAATGACATTTGAGGGGACAGAATCATTTTCAAACCCACTTTCAAACTCATTAATGTAATTTTAATTTTGAAGTTATAAATGACACAGAGATTTTTCTCGTCTACAGGTGTGCTCACCTTGCACCCTGAGATGTGCCACAACAGAGGTTCCTTCTGCCTCACAGGAGTACATCCCCCCATCCTGGGGCTCCACACAGCTAATGTACAACCTTGCAACAGTCCAGTCCTGTTCCACTATTACCCTGCGACCGTCTGCTTGCACAGGTATGCCGTTTTGCTTCCATATGGCCTTGACTGGCCGGGAGTACTGACAGATGAACTCTGCAGGCTGGTTCTCTGCTACATGTTGGTCCTCCATGGCACTAACCACCTCCACATTGGGATCTATAGAGGGTTGGTGGTGGGGATAAGTAATTTTTCTCAAAACCCCAGTGCACTTTGGAGTAGATTTCTTCACCTCAAGCCTCTTTTAGGTATTGGGTGGTATTTAATCTAATTTGGAACTGAAATATAAGTCTCAGCAACCTATGCAACTTAATCTAAGTCACTGCTGTAAGCTGTTTCCTTTTCTCTTTTAGTCTTTCACATTCTATTACTAAGTCAGATACTAAGTATGGTAAGTGTATCATCTTTTGCTTCTCTACTCCAAACTGACCAAGGACATGGTCAATTACAGCCAACAGACGCTTAGTCGCAGTGTCAAGTCAAACTAAGGCCATTCTAGAAAAAAAATACATGCAGCACAAAAACAGAAGCGTAGTTAAGATCGATGATTACAATGGTCTTATTGAGAGTATATGCAAGACCAAAACATTTTTACTCTTTGAATTTTTGGAAAAAAGGTTGCTGGCATTTTGACTTCCATGCTTTGGTGCATCAACTAGGGCTGTTAAGTTTACACATTAATTTAGTAGGATTAATTAATTATAAATAACATTTTTGCTAGTCTGTAGTCAATGCAGCCCTATATGCTACACCAGTGAAATGTGCCTCATCAAACCAAACATACTAAGAGTAGGCAGAGTTTCCACAATACATATTCAAGCATTCATAGCTGATACAGCAAAAAAAAAAAAAAAATAATAAAATGTATTGCTATGGATGTTAAAAAATTTATTTCTTGGATAGTGCTAGGCTTACTGTATGTATGTATCTAATGATATGCAAATACAACAAACAATATACTGATTGTGAATAACTATCATGTAATTTATATATTTTTAAATTTTGAACTATTGACATCCTAAATGAATGAAAAAAAGTTAAATATTAGCCACACTATACAGTTTTTTTTATTTAAAAAAAAAAACTTGACAGTAAGAACTGCCTGATGCCCCTGTGCCAGCAGGAAAGTGCTGCGTCGACATGAAAGTTCGTCATGAAATCATTTTCAGATGTTTTTTAGTCAAACCAATTGTACCCGTATTTTTAAGAATACAAGGTTACATAGGTCTAAAACAATGAAAACAACAACTTTTTTTGTGGCGGGACCAGTGAAAATATTGTCTGGACAAGTACAAATCTGAACCACTGGCCTGACCGGGCCAGTAGAAATAATCCTTAGTGTTGTGCTCTTTTCCATATACAAATCCAAAATCATTGCACTACTTTATTAATTAGTATGCCAATTTGGTAAGTAATTAGCAAGCCAATATATTGCAGCCAAATCTATTGTTTTAGGTTAGAAATACAGTACATGGCACATTAACTACATGCATCCATGAATTTCCATTGAATACTTTTTTTTTCTTTCTTACTGTATACTTTTGCCTAATAGTAAAGTGTCTTGGCAGCTAACAAAAAGATTCCATTCTAGGCATGGGTAACCCAAGAAAAGATTAAAGTAAATACAAATCTTGTTCTATCAGGATTGCATTATTGAGCATGACACTATCTCCAAGGTAGCCTGTGCAAAAACACTTTGGATTAAGAGTAGTAATATTATTAAGTAATTTTCAACAATACGTGTCTACAGCATATAAACTACTTAAAGGACAGATTGTGACAAAATTCTAGATTTATGGTAACTGTAACTGTGGTTATAAAAACCAAGAAATGTAAAAAACAAAAAAAGGCAACCCAAATGCTTCAAAGAATGAGTAACTGACTTTTAGATTTAGGAAATTCATGGACACAATATTAGTCCAGTGCTATTCATGTAATTTTAAGTTTTTAGATTGCTTTGCCAAATGCTACCAGGCCCCTTCACCCCATTTTGTACCTTTCACTAAAAGTTTGGCGGAGGATGTCAGGCCACCTGTTTTGAACAGGACTGTACCCGAATCATTGGGAGAAAGGTTCCTTAGGGTGAGAGTGTGGACATGGTCTTCACCCACACTTATTTCACTGAAGGTACTGTTCTCCAAACGAGTGCCATCTAGCCACCACTGAACTCTGCCTTTGGCACGACGAGAGAGCTGGCAGGAGAACATTGCCTGTTCGCCCACAAACACATCTGTATTCTTTATACCCGACACTATGAGGACCTCAGCCTCTGCAGAGACCAGACACAGAAACCCTTAGATCACCAGTGTCTAAAAATACGCATACATTGAGTATACTTCATAAACATATTGGGAAATTTATGACGACATAAGGGCATAATTCAAAAAGCTACAGATTTTAAATAACCTCCAACATGTATGAGATAATTCTGTCTGTTTCATCTATACAAGTTTTCATAACTAAAATACATAACGCAATTGACTTAAGAATATTATTTGATACCTTGCACTGTGACTGATGCTGTAGTCAACTGGTCTCCAGCATCACAAGTGTAGTAGCCATTGTCCTCTGGTTCCAGATCATGGACATGGAGCTCCAGCACACATCCTTCCTGTTTCATCTCAAATTTCTTACTGGGTTGGAGCACCAGTCCACCTTTTCTCCACTCTACACTTTTAACTGGTTTAGAGAGTTCACAGCGCAATGTGATACTATCTCCCTCTATTGCATTCTGGTTCCCTAACTCCTTCTGGAAGTATGCAGGTTGACCTGATGATGGATGAGAAAAGAAGTTGAAAGAATGTAAATGTCAGATTTTAAAAGGCGGAAGGTTTCAAAATCTTCTTTGCACCACAAGAGAAAGGAAACCAGAACATAAGGTGGTTCTTCTTGGAATCCGATTGTGTTCACTTTCACAGTCAACAGGCATGTTGATAAATAAATGTCAAAAAATAGTCACAGGCCTACAAACCCGTTTACCTTTTACAGTAAGGGTGGCGCAGCTTTCTGCATCTTTGGTTTCGCACGTATACACCCCTGCATCCCCTTCCTCCACCCTAAGGATGCGGAGCTGATGGACGGCTCTATCCTTGTAGAGCAGATACCTGCCCCCTGCCTTTATCATCTCCTGATCTTTGTACCAGGCGACAGAGGCCTCAGGGTCGGAAGTCATGCAGGACAGTGTGACTGTTTGACCCTCTTTGGCAGTTAAGTCCAGAGGCTTCTCTAAGAATATGACTATAGACAGGAGAAACCCAAACCCAAGTGCTGTCATATAATATTATCTGCCTGAAGACTCTGAAACTTAGACACTTGAAGCCATTTAACAGATACTGTGAAACACTAAAAGAGCTTTACTGAGTGACAAACTCATGCTTTAACAATTATGGATAGAAAAAGACAGCCTAGATGTCTAAATGATAAAAATGGAATAATGAACCAAAAATTAATGAAAACAACACAATTTTGGAGTGTAGCTGTAGAATGGCCAAAGCAGATGTGCAAGCAGCAAGAAGCCTTTTGTTATGATTGTGCAAAATTAATGCAGCTACTACCTAATGACAGACAGATGACCGCTTGCCACCAATAAACACTATAAGCCATAATGTCTTTTACCTTTGGGTTTCTCCTGCACCAGCAAGTAGGCAACACTCTTCTCAGGGCCAACCACAAAGGCTACATCACCTGAATCATCGGGTGTGACCATTTTCAGCACTAGGCTGTGTTCTCTTCCTTGGCAGCTGATTTGATTTAAGTCATTGTTTTGAAGGTGGTTGGAGCCAAGCCACCACTCGACATTCGTAACCCCTGTTTGGGACACCTCACATTTGAAGACAGCATCCTCGCCCGTTATCACTGTCACATCCTTTAATTCTCGCATGATTTTTACACATTCTGGGAAGGAACGTGATGAAAGGGACTATTGAGGATCTTCCAAAAAGTCAAATGAGGTAAATATCCCACCACTGACTTGTACTTATGGCCTGGTTTCACAGATAGGGCTTAGATTAAGCCAAGATTAGGCCTCAGTTAGGACATTGAAGTAGCTTTTATAAATATGACTTAGAAAATAACATTACTGGTGTGCATCTTGAGACAAAACAATGCCACTGACATGTTTTTAGATATGCCAGTGCAAGTTGCGTTCAGTTAAAACAGCTTAAACATTATAGTCTAGGACAAGGCTTAAGCCTTGTCTGTGAAACCGGGGGTATATATTTTATTTATTTATTTTTTTGTACTGTTTATCTACTAGAAGTGAAGAATGTGAGAGGATGTATTAATCCTCCAAAGAGTGTAGCTTATTATAAAGTTAGCATCATGCTATCCTCATTAGTTCATTGATGTTTTACTTTACACACTGCATTCTGTCTACTTAGATCATGCCAAACTCAATTACAATCTAAAACATAAAAGCTTCTTAATGTAATTATAATTTGAGATGGCAATACTAATATGTACTTTTGCTTCTGCAGAGGAATGCAAAATGGATCTCTAAAGAAGAATCAAGATTGTTACCTTTGACGGTTAATGTGGCTTTGCTTCGTTTGTCTCCTGCTTCGCATATGTACTCGCCACCATCTTCCACTGATAGCTTATAGATCTCCAAGGTTTGCATTGTGCCATCCCTCTTTATGGAATATTTCTTTCCATCAGATAGGACCTGAGTGCCCTTCTTCCAGGTCACATTGGCACCAGAGATTGAAGTTTCACAACATAATAAGGCACTGCCTCCCTCTGTGAGTTCCTGGCTTGTCAACTCCTTCGAAAATGATAGCACTGGGATTTCTGGCGGGAAACAGTGATACATAGAACATGTTCTAAGACACCTGAAGATTATGAGGTGTTAACAAATTTCCTTTGCAATTTCTCAGCGAGGGACAAAGGTAAGCCTAGAATGCTTGAATCAGAAACTATGAAACTTTTTGCAGCATTTCTGTTATAGATAAAATCAATCATTAATGATTGAATAGTCAATACAAGCAATGGTCAAGATAAGACATATTTGACAAGTAAAGACAAAACGGATAACATACATGCATAACATTTTGTGCTTTCATTGTGGTGTAGCTGCTGGTCACATTTTTTGCAATATGATGTGTTAAAGCATGCATCAAATAAAGATAAATGCAAGATATTACATATGTGGAATGTACTGAATATATATGGATATAGGATGATCAGACACACTAAACACGTGCAAAACAGTACTGGTGTTTGAAACCCACTGTGATCATTAATCGTGTGAAAATAAATAAACTTATTTAGAGAATCCAAAAGAATTCTTCAGTTTTACCTTTGACTGTAAGACAAGCAAAAGAAGTGTGGGCACCCACATGGAAGGACACCGTGCCTGAGTCTTTCTGGGTAACACCTTTTAGTGTGAGTGTGTGCCTTTTGCCTTCCATTCGGATTTCATTCATCTCATTGTTCTGTAGTGGAACATCTTGCAGTGTCCACTGAACAATGAGTGCATTATCATGAGAGACAAGGCATTCGAAATGAACGTCCTCGCCTTCATTGACAATGCAGCTCTTCAAGCCAGTTAAGATAATGATTTCAGGTTCTGAAAGCAAATTCAGGTTTCATTTTGCAAGGAACGCAACAAGCAACTTCAAGACAAATTTATTCTAAATGTAAAAATATCAGGAGTGGTCAACAGGTCAAAAAATAGATGAATAAACTTCCCCATATCAATTTAACAACCACAACAAGCTAAGGTTTTTAAACAAAATTCACAAGGTATTGATAAAGATCCTTTATATAAAAAAGGTTAAATTGCAAAAGGAAAAGTGTATAACTTAATGTTAAATGAAGTGGGAGTACATTGGAGAAAGGTTGTATGTTTTAATTAAATTTAAAGTGCAAAACCACGTGCACAGAAAAGGTGCTTAAGGTGATCTGGGAATGAGGACAAGCATATCATAAGAGAGGATGGATGGTGTAGTACTGAGGATGGTATGGAGTAGATGTGTGATCATCACAAGAGAATGATCAGGTAAAAGTTAGGAGAGATGAGGACTTTTATCAGGTGATTCCTACCCTTCACGGTGAGTTTGGCAGATGTCCGATCATGTTCTGTTTCACACGAGTATTCTCCAGAGTCTCGTCCCTGAAGCTTGTAAATAATAAGCTCAGCAACAACTCCATCTCGCTTCAGCTGACATTTGTTGCTTGCTTCTATTACACTCTTGTCTTTCCTCCAGATGACTTTGGCTCCAGGTTTCGCAAGTTCGCACCGAAACACTGCATTTTCCCCAGCCTCAGTTTCCAAATCTTTCAGAGATGATTTGAAAAGAACTGGCAGTGCTGCAAAAGGCGACAAGTGTTTCAAGATCATTAGAAGAAATGGCTTCAAATGATACAGGATTATGATAACTTTTATTAGACAGAGGGTTCAATCCAAGCCTACCCTTAACTTCCAAATATGCAATGCTTTGGTGGTCTCCGGTGTCACAAATATAGTCACCAGAGTCCTCAGGTTCAAGGTCATGTATGACAAGTTGGGAATGGTGACCATCTTGCTTGATTCCATATTTAGCACAGGGGCATAGACCAATTTCACCTCTGCGCCACTCAACTGGAATGTCTGCTTTGGAGAGCTCACACTGGAAGCTGATGCTCTCTCCCTCAACAGCTGTCTGGTTCTTCAGTGCTTGTGTGAAGATGGCTGGAAGTGCTGCCAATTTAAAGAGTGGTATATGATGCATTTGAAGATTTAGAGATGAAGATTTAATTCCATAACATTATTTTCCAGACAAGACCATGACAGCACAAAGGCCTTAAAGTACACCAACAGGTTACAATTAAATTTCTTTCCTTTATCTTCATAACAATCTGTGGAATCATTCACACTTCATGAACGCAGGGTGAGAGTGACAATGCATTTCAAAGATGGATTAGAATGAGGGTCTTCTCCTACCGTTAACCTTGACATTCGCAGTTGTAATGCTGTCTCCACAATCACAAACATAGTCGCCAGCATCTTCAGGTTTGACATCAGTGATCTTCAGCTCAACGGTAGAGCCAACTTGTTTGATAAGGTACTTTCCTCCAGAGTGGATCACCTGTGTTCCTTTCCTCCAAACCACAGGAACTGCAGGTTTGGAGAGCTCACATTGGAAGATGATGCTCTCTCCTTCAGTAGCTGTCTGGTTCTGAATTTCTTTTGTGAAGATGGCTGGAAGAGCTGACAATTCAAAGAGTGATATGAGATGCCAGATATTTACAGTAGTTCCATACATACAGATGATGTAAATATAAATATTTTCCAGAGAAGATCAAGACAACACAAATGCAACAGTCCAAACAATGCATAAAATTAAATCCATTTCTTTTTTGACCGTAACTTGATAAATGGTGGAATCATTCACACTTCATAGCCAAGGAATAAATGTGAAAATGCATTCCAAAGATGTATTTGAACATTGTGAATATTCTTAAAGCAGTTGGTCTTCTCATACCGTTAACCTTGATGTTGGCAGTTGTCATGCTGTCTCCGCAATCACAAACATAGTCTCCAGAATCTTCAGGTTTGACATCAGTAATCTTCAGCTCAACGGTAGAGCCAACTTGCTTGATGATGTACTTTCCCCCAGAATGAATCACCTGAGTTCCTTTCCTCCAAACCACAGACACTCCAGGTTTTGAGAGTTCACAGTGCAAAGTAACACTGTCCTTCTCTTGAACCTCTTGGTTCTGTAGCTCACGCTTGAAGACCACTGGTAATGCTGAAGAAATCAGGCAAAGTTGTTGAACCAGGAACAGGATCTTGAGATTAATTTACACTTTCCATCAAAAAAAATATCCTTTCACTGATAGATGCAAAACTTTCTTCTGCAATGGCTTAACTTATATTTTTACCACCTTGTACGATTTGTAATAAAAACAGCCACCATGAAGTACTGGGAAAACTATAAAATAGACAACTTATTACACTAGACAAGCCAATACACATCAATTTACACTACCCTACCATAAATAAAGACATTATTAAAGGACAGCTTTGTAGATCAGAAAACAAGAAGCTTCTTCATTGTTGAAGAGGGTTCGAAAAAAAGCTCAGTCCTACCATTGACTTTGATGATAGCAGTGCTGATGTTGCCTCCACAGTCGCAAACATAATCTCCAGCGTCTTCAGATTTGACATCAGTGATCTTGAGTTCAACAGCAGATCCAACTTGCTTGATGATGTACTTTCCCCCAGAATGAATCACCTGAGTTCCTTTCCTCCAAACCACAGGAACTCCAGGTTTTGAGAGTTCACAGTGCAAAGTAACACTGTCCTTCTCTTGAACCTCTTGGTTCTGTAGCTCACGGTTGAAGACCACTGGTAATGCTGAGGAACCAGGCAAAAATTTTGAACGAGGAACAGGATCTTGTGAGATGAATTGCGAGATGTAACACATTCTTCTGCAATGGCTTATATTTTTACCACCATGGAATATTTTTTTAACAAAAAACATTTAACATGATGTTAAATGGAAAAACTACTAACTAGACAAACAACTTATTACACTAGACTATCCAATTCACAGCACTTTACTCTACCCTACCTTAAATGAAGACATTATTAAATGGCAGCTCTGTAGCGCTGTAACAAGATGTTTCTTCATTGCTGAAGAGGGTTCAATTAAAAGCTCAGTCCTACCATTGACTTTGATGTTAGTGGTGGTGATGCTGTCTCCACAATCACAAGCATAGTTTCCAGCATCTTCAGGTTTAACATCAGTGATCTTCAACTCAACAGTAGCCCCAACTTGTTTGATGAGGTACTTTCCTCCAGAATGGATCACCTGTGTTCCTTTCCTCCAAATCACAGGAACTCCAGTTTTTGAGAGTTCACAGCGCAAAGTAACACTGCCATCTTCATCACACGCTTGGTTTAACAGTTCTTGTGTAAACTGAACTGGGTAAGCTGTTGAGGTAAACACTTATTGAGTATTTCTGAGTTTACAGCTGAAGTCATTTTTACACTATTCTATAATAAAACAAAATTTGTACACTATCAAACCAATAATGTATATAAGTTAAATAAGAATGCCATCTAGTCTTCTTTATCAACACAAAAACAGAATACCTAAGTGATAATTTAAAAATTGTAAGACTACTATAGAAACACTGGTCAGGTACACATGGTCAATTAAAGCAAAAATAATAAATAAAACATCCACATCAAGACTGGTGGCATGATGTGTTGAAGCAGTAAAAAGTCCTAAGTTTACTTAAGTTTACATCCATAAACAGCATGGCAGAGCCATTTTAAGACTTTGGATAACTTTTTTGATTATTTCAACTAAAAAATAGATATTAAATAAAGAATGATGAAAGACCAGCCTGCAAAGTTAAATATCAGTACAGAATAATATTCAGACAAATAGCAGAGTGAATGGCTCCTGACTGAATAATCCCACACGCTGCAGTTGGAGGATGCATTTAAAAACAAGTTCACACAAAAAAAGACCAACACCTCCAGACATTTAAATTATAATGCCACCAACAGTCTAGACATATGAAATTATCTTATGGAATTAATTCTGAAAAATCAAAGCAAGAGGACACAACTTATGTTTCATATCCAGGATATTCAAGGTTGTGGAAGTGACCATCACATTTGGTAATGCTGCTGTCAGTGCTGCTGTTCCCAAACCAGCTACTTTCACTAAACTAAGTACATTAACAAAGATAAATATCATGTGATGCAAGCTAGTAATCTCTTCCTTACAACCATCACCCACTCCCGTCCTCTTCACCTCTGACATCAGCAAGTACAATGTGGGAAAAAGATAACACTCTAAATAGAGTAAATCATGTAAATGAAATATTTACCATGTATGACACTGAAACAAGCAGTAGTGCAGATAAATCTGAAGGAGAAAAATGCATCATTGGCTACCAATAAAAGAACAAGTGCTTCACCTTTCCTTATCTAAATATCAACTTATTTAAAACATAAAACAGGAGCAGCTACTTTGCTCAAGATTGTTTGGTAGTAAATGTACGGGCAAAATGAAAATTTTCAAAAAAGTCTCTAAGTTGCTTAAACAATATCCAAAGGAGCAATAATGCACCGGCAAGTTTAAATGTAGAAAAGTAATGATTATTATCAAAATAAAGACACACCACAACAAAAGATCCAAATAAAAATGCGGTCATAATGCAAAAGCGAATGCGTGGCCACATGCCGCTCCAATCACAAAAATGCATCACTGAACATTTTAACTGGTATTCACATTTTCATTTGCACATAAAGGTGCTTCATGGCAGACAGGAAATGCACAACAATGTCATACCACTGAGCTCTGCATGCTTCTCTTTCTTCTGTTTATGGATATCTGTTTCAGGGGCAGCGGTAGAACTGAGGAACTTTACAGCCGTGGCAAAAGATACATTCATGTAACCTGCAGCCTTTGGCTAAAACCATAAAGATCTTACAACACAAATAGCAACGTCCATGACAATAATGGCAAATACAGAACAAGCAGACGTCCTGGATTAAAACTTCTTTTACAGAAGCATTCATGCATGTTGACTAAGAAAGCCCCCAAAGACTGAATGATTCCAGACAGTTTAGCATGTCCAAACAATAAGGATTCAAGCTGCTGACCAAGAAAACAAAGCAAAGACAGAATTGTGAATCAAGTCAGACTAGACTCGAAGCCTTAAATCTATATCTCTGTTTCACAAATGAACTGCACTAAACTGAAGAGACTACAAACTAGAAGAAACAGACAGACCGCAAAGAAGAAAAGTTTGAGGCAATACCAAAACAGATGTCTGTCAGACTATGGCATTACTGCACAGCAGGTGGAGCCACTGCAGGATACAACAAATTATCTAAAAGTTATATTTAACAATTTACAGAATTATTCTGTTCCCCATCAACAACATCTCCAGTTATGGTTTTCTGCTTTGGCATGTCATTTGCAAGAGCGTGATTTTGTTCTACACAATGAACAATTCAATTTTTTTTGTCTACTGTAGGATATCAGGGAAAACATAACATAACAAATGCAAAAATAATATTCACCGACACCAAACAAACAATACGATAACAAACAAAAGGTTGTTTGTCAGAATAGTGCAGTTAAAAACTACCAGAAAGAATAAGAACGACTCCTACCCTTGATCTTCATATTGGCTGTGGTTGTCTTGTCTCCACATAAACATGTGTAGTCTCCTTCATCTTCACGTTTGAGATCGGTGATCTTCAGCTCCACCTTTGAGGCAATCTGCCTGATGATGTACTTTCCTCCAGACTGAATAACATGGTTTCCTTTTTTCCACTGCACAGAGATGCCAGGTTTGGAAAGCTCACAGGACAGAGTAGCACTGCCTCCTTCATCACACTCTAGGTTCTGTAGCTCATGTGTAAAGACCACTGGTAATGCTAAGGAACCATGAAAAAGTGTTGGAACCATGTTACACAAACAACTCGAGACAATATTAAAGAACTTGACTGAAGAGAAATCTTTCCAGTCTTGACAAAATAACATGTTCTCCAGTTGTGAGCCCTACCAAATGAGCAAAACAAAATCTAGCCATTAGTATAAGAAAAACTCCTGATCAAAAATAGCTTCACGGCACAGTGGGAGGACTGTGTTAAAGTAATACTATACACAATAACTATTCAAAAAAGAAATGCATAGAATATAAAACTGATGTTCAACGGATTATCATTCCTACCATTGACGGTAATGGTAGATGAGGTCTTGTTAAACCCACAATCACAACTATAGACTCCAGCATCTTCAGGTTTGACATCAGTGATCTTCAGCTCAAAAGTAGACCCAACTTGCTTGATGTGGTATTTCTCTCCAGAATGGATCACCTGTGTTCCTTTTCTCCAAACCACAGGCACTCCTGGTTTGGAAAGCTCACATTGAAGAGTAACACTGTCCGTTTCTTGACACTCCTGGTTTTGTAGTTCTCGTTTGAAGATCAGTGGTAATGCTAAGAAGCAATTGGCGTTTTAACAGTTTGTTAGTATAGTGTACTCTGGGCACAATTTAAAAGCACAACATGAAAAACCATTCACAAACCTTCCAAAAGACAACAAGAGACAAGATAAGACACAAAATCACAAAACACTGAACATCTTACAAGACAAGAAATTAACCTACTAATACCAAATAAAGCTCTCTAATAAAAGTTCCCTTTAGGCAATTAACCAGCAAAGGTAAAAAATATCAGATAAAAAGTCCTAGTAAAGAGTGAACATGGAAAAAGCAGACATTCACATTTATAAGACAGAATGATCTTCATACCCTTGATCTTAATGTTAGCCGTAGTCTTTTTGTCCCCACACAAACATGTGTATTGTCCAGCATCTTCAGGTATGAGGTCAGCAATCTTCAACTCAAGAGTAGCTGCATCTTGCTTGATGAGGTACTTTTCCCCCGAATGGAGCACCTGCGTTCCTTTCTTCCAAACAACTGGAACTCCAGGTTTTGAGAGTTCACAGTGAAAAGTAACACTGTCTCCTTCTTCACACTCTTGGCTCTGTAGCTCACGCTTGAAGACCACCGGTAATGCTGAAGAGTAATTGTGTGATAAATCAAAGGTGTACAGCAATTATTACCCTACAGATTGATCAAGTTAGTTGACAACATATACAGTACGTTGACATTTCAGTGTATTGCTTGCATCTATCAATAAATGAGTCTAAATCCTTAAAAGATTCGTGTAAATGAATAAGCCTTTATCCATACCGCTGACAACAACATTTGCTGTTGTTTTTTCGTTTCCACATTCACAGGAATATTCTCCACTGTCCTCAGACACTAAGTCTGAAATCTGTAGCTCAAACATGGTGTCCCTCTGCGTTATCTGATATCTTCCCCCATGTTTCACATTTTCAGTTCCCTTCTTCCATTGCACTTGGCAGCCAGGTTTTGAGAGCTCGCAGGAAAGTAAGACTTTCCCACCTTCGGTAACCTGCTGGTTCTTCATCTGACTCTTGAACCTGGCAGGCACCACTGGAGAACGAACAAGCATCAAATAATTTAAATTCTTCATAGTTTTAACATCCTAAAGACAGGATGGAGGATCATTGGGATGAGATGATGAAGGCATGAATAGGAAGTTATGATAAGCCGATGTTCTGTGTTATTTTGTATCAGAATGTGATTAGGCTATTAATATCTTTACATAATTTTTGGTGGTCAAAATTGTCTAAATTATCACAGAAATAAACAAACAAAAAACAATTCCAATACATCCACTGTACCAGGACTACGTGAATAAATATATTATATATGTCCAGACAAGACTGAACCTCACAAACCCACACAAAACACAAATGCGGATGTGTCATTTCTAAAATTTGACAGAGAGCTGATAGACATCACCTGGAAATCTCAATGGGTTCTTTATAAAATCTTAAAATAAACAAGGATTCTAATGACACATTATCATACATGTGCAGACGCCATGGTACAAGACGTGGGCACAAACAAAGTACAAATATATTCTATCACGCCAATTGTTGTAATAAGAAGCACAAGTAACAACAACTCCAGCATGTACAGAAATACAAGACTAATTAACCACATTATCATTCAACCTACTTGCTAGAAATCTAAACCACATAATTGTGAAAGTATAATATAAAAGTGCCAGAACTCTAAACTGAGGTGATCTTCTACTAACACAGCAATGCATGAGACCATCAGCAAAAATGCAATAACATCGCCACACAGAAACCCAAAAGTGAAATGCAAAAATGCTTGCCTTCCTACAATTTTTAAACTTACCTCAGTCTGTCTTTCGTGTTCATATTCATCGAAAACTTGACTTTACCCAACTATATTAGATCTTTTCCTTTGTCAGAGAGGAATTATTTAATAAAGAATTGATAAAAAGCAATCTAAACTTTAAGCTTCTGGAATCTATTCTCAGCTTCCAAGGCATTATTTTCAAGCAAAGCTAATACATTGCAATAAACACCAAGGTTCTTACCTTTCACTGTCAATTTGGCTGTACTCTTCGTAGAGCCAATGTCACAGGTGTATACCTCGGTGTCACTCTTCTCCAGATCCTTCACTTTGAGGATGAGGACGTTTCCCTTCTGTTTCAGCTCATACCTTCCTCCAGCCTTGATTTCCTTTGTTCCTTTCATCCAGGTGACTTTAGAGGCAGGTTGGGCAGTTTCACATTCAAAGGAGACAGCACTATTCTCTTCTGCAGTGGCATCCTTTAGCTCACAAATGAATTTGTTGGCCAGTTCTACAAAGGGGATGAAACACTAAGGTAAATATATCTCCTATTTAGGGATATGAGATTTCCCCCATTGTATATTTAAAGAAATGATGACCATTAGGTTTAAAAACCTTGCCTTTGATCTCCAGTTTAGCCTTGGAGGTTGGACCACCGGTGACCTCGCAACTGTATTCTCCAGAGTCTTTGTCCGTGATGTTGCGGATAGTCAGCTTTATGAGTGTCTGCTCCTGACTGATTTCATATTTTTGGCTCTTTCTAATAGACTTGCCATCCTTGGACCACTTCACTTCCAGTCCAGATTGAGAAAGCTCACAGGAAAATGTTGCATCTTCACCAATTTTGGCACTAACACCCTGAAGCTCTTTAGATATGGTAGGAACTTCACCTACCCCCCCAAAATAATATACGCCTTAATTAATCAAAACCAGATTTGCGTTAAACCTTTATTCAAATTCATCACTCTTGTTTCATTCTGCTTACTCACCCTCAATAGAAAGTGTTGCCTTTGAGCTCAGATCTTTGAGAGCGAAGACCACCTCACCAGAATCAGAAGCTGAGACTGATTTGATTGTTAAGGTATACTTGCGCCCTTTGCTGCTTATTTGGAAACGGCCTCCATCAGTGACAGGTTGGCCTTTTAGGCTCCAGGAGCACTTCTCTGAGCTTTCCCGGGACAAGATGCACTCAAATGTGCAGTTTTCACCTGCTTTGGCCTCTATCGACTTAAGACGCTTGGTGATCCCGATGTGGATATCTGGGGTCAACAACAAAGGCATTATTTGAAAAACACCAACAACTTAATCTTCATTAATGTTTTCATAAAAACATAAATGTAAAAACCACAACAAATGACACTACAGTGTCACTGTAGCCCAGCAGTAATACCATAGATTGTTGACATACCTCTAACAGTGACCTTGGACTTGGAGAGGTCCGTGCCAAGATCACAGCTATACTCCCCGGCGTCACCTTGCATGACATCATGGATAGTCAGTCCCAAGGACTTACCATCATGGAGGAGCTCATGCTTTTTGCCTGCAGACAGGACTGTACCATCTTTGCGCCACATAGGGGCCACTCTGGGCTTTGAGGCTTCACACTTAAGGGTCACTGTACCCTTCTCCTCTGCAACTACATCATCTAGCAACTTTAGGAAGACAGCTTTCTTTTCTGGATGTCAATAAATAAAAAAGTGCATTAAACCAAAATCTGTTTAAAAATGTCGCTTTTTGTAAACCTGCCTTTAGACATTTTCATATGACCTCACCTTTGACCTTCAGGCATACTGTTTCTTTTACATCCCTTATGCTGAATGACACTTTCCCACCATCCTCAGGTGCTAGGTTCTTGAGAGTGAGGGTGTGGGTCTTATCCACATGGGTGATGGCATTGACTTCATTGTTGAAAAGCAGCTTGTCATTGAGCTTCCATTGGACTTCTTCATCAGCATAGTTAACCTCACAGGTGAACACAGCATCACCATCTTCATCCACCTCCACATCTGTCAGATGTTTAGTGATCTGGATTTTACGCACTGTGTATGTCAAGAAAAATAAACATCAAAGATCATTATCAAAGTGGCACCAACAGCACCTACTGTATATAATGCCTTTTTGGTGTAGTCAAAGCCAAGCTCTCACAAGCAGCCCTAACCCTAACGGGCTGGATGTATAAAGGGAATGCAATTTGAAACATCATGCTTCAAATGCCTTCTTTATGACTTTACCTTCTACTTTGAGAACAGCTTTGCTCTCACAGACCCCGACCTGACAGCGATACTCTCCAGAGTCCTCTGCACTCAAAGCTTGTATAATCAGCTGCACATTGGCGTCCTTTTGCTTCATGCTGTACTTGCTAGAAGCCTCCAAAGCAGTTTGACCCTTAAACCACTGCACTTCTTTTGGTGGGGCAGAGAATTTGCAGCACAGTGTGGTGGAAGTCTTCTCCTTGGCTGACACATCCTTGAGAGGCTCAAGGACTTCAATGGGACGTTCTATGAGGTTAAATGAACAGTGACTTTAAAAACATAAACACAAAAGTTCACAAATCTACTATATAGTACAACATTACATTTCATCAGTAGTCAACATATAACGCCCTATTTTAACGATCTGAGTGCATGGTCTGAAGCGCATTGCTAGTTTAAGGACGAAAAAAAACGGTCGGCATGCCAGGCACGTGGTCCAAAAGGGTTGTACCTAGTCTCTTAATGAGTCATGGGTGTGTTTTGTGCGTAACGTGCAATAAACCAATAAGTCTCATCTCCCATTCCCTTTAAAAGCCAGTTGCGCTCGCGCCATGGCAGATTCACTATTTACATGGTGGAATTTGTGAGCGGAAAGACTGAATGCTTCTCCAGAGAGGAATCCTTTTATGTTTAATATTTAAAAATGTTTGTGTGGTGCTGCGCATCCCTGTGTGTGTAATAAGCAGAGTGTACGCAAATTGTGTACACGCCTATAGGCGCACATTACTAACGCGTCCTTTAAATAACACAAAAAATACTGCGCTTTTGACTTTAGACCAGGTTTTTGTTGGTCAATGGCACAGTTGTTTCAGTTCCTCAAAATAGCAATGCAACAATGTGCCTGATCAGACCTCGTTTTCAGACCAGCACGCCCATGGGCGAACAGATATGCATTTGCTATTTAAACAATGTGGCGTTGGACATTAAAATGATAACTGCGTCAGGCTGAAACTAGCAAAAAACACTTGCGTTGTGCCTGGCGTTGCATTGCGCCAGGGGTGTATTATAGGGCCCAATAACATAACAAAATACAGCTTTTTAAAGTTCTTCAAAGCACACAGCCTAAATATTTTTGTAGCAATTTAAATTCTACAATTGCTAAAATTTCTGTAGCAATTTTATCATGCATCATTATCAAAACCTATTTAATTGGAATTATTAGATTCAGATTAGATCACTTTTGAAGTGGCTAGTTTGCAAATCTTGGTTAAACCAAGTCCCTAACCTTTCACTTTGAGCTCGGCTGTTGATTTGCTCTTCCCGGCTGTGAACTGTACCGGGCCTGACATAGAGGTCTTGGTCTTCTTAAAAGTGAGGCGGTGCATGGTTCCCTCTTTCTCCATCTCGATATCTGCACTCTCCTTCAGCTGTTCCCCATTCAGCATCCACTTCACTGGCTTGACTGTCTCCACGCTGACTTCCACTTCAAAGTGGGCGGCAAACGGCTCAGTCACCTCCACAGAACTCAGCTCCCGTACTATGCTGATAGCCTGCTCTGAAAATTTTGATGATACAGTATAGTGCTGTGTCAAAAATGTGCTACATAAAAAGTTTGTAGTAAAATTATTTAAAAACACTTTAGTAAAGTCAAACCTCTGAAACTGCATGAAAAAACAAAATGCATGTAAGCTAAATTTACATAACAGAAATTTAAACTGTATGCAAACATTAATTTGTCCCTGTTTAGAAGGGCAAATTAATGAGATAAATAAGATTTTTAAATATGGTTAAAATCACATACAAGGCTCATACTTGTCTGTTGCAGATCAATTAAAACTGATCTACAAACTGTTATCAAATAATAAACAACATGCAATTACATTATGTCAACCCTTTTACAGTCAGTTTCAAAAGCTTTTTAGTTTTCTTCTTTAATAGTGTGTGGTTGTGCTTCATGAATTCTGTTGTGCTTTCATCCTTTTTTTTTAATCATAACTGAAAAGTTTTTTTTACCCTCTACTAGTAGCTGACATGAAGTCTTATCATCAATGGCGTCACACATGTATGTGTCCTCATCATCATCGTCCACGTCGATGATGGTGAGCTTCCTGTAGATGTCCTCACTGGTGATCTGGTGCTTCTCGCTTGGTTTCAGCTCAGACTTGTTCTTGTACCATGTGACTTTAGCGCTGGCCCGTGACACCTGACACTCTAAGTATGCGCGGTGTTTGTACATGGCGATTTTGTCTCTCAGTTTCTTCACAAATCTGACAGGCAGTTCTGTAATGATTATAAGGCAACTTAGGGGTGATTTGTTAGACAACTGTAGAAACACTACACAGCCCAGGCTCTAGTTCATTAGTCTTAACACTAAATGCAAAATACATGCAGATATTATAGACACATGACCACGAACCTTTAACCTTTAATTTAGCTGTTGAAGAGGCCTTCTCAGCTGTGAACTTGATTTCACCAGCATCCTCAGCCTTTACAGATTTGAAGAGTAGAACATATGATCTTCCTGAGAGAGAGAGAGTTTTGAATGAGTTTAAGAGTTATTGATCTGTCCCTTTTAGAACTGAATTTATGTTTATTTGATTTTAGTCCATTCAGTTCGACTCACCCTCCTGCCTTATCTTGATATTGTCTCCGGCTTTGAGTTTGGCGTCCCCTTTGTGCCATTGAGCCTCTACTTCATCATGAGAGACCTCACAAACAAACGTTGCGCTCTCCTTCTCTGTCACCTCGGTGTCCTGCAGTGGCTTTACTATTTTAATATCTCGGGCTGCAACAATTAAAATACAATCATTTATTCATGTGACTACAAAATGTTTGAGTATCTCCAACTTAGAATTCATTAATTGTGAATTCTTTACCATGAACAGTGAGCTTGGCTGAGGTATTGTCATCTGTTGTTCTGCAAAGATACTGGCCCTGGTCCTCATACGCACACTTGTGGATGAGGAGGGTGCGCTTGTTGGCCTGGGATTGAATGCCAAATTTCTTTCCTGGCTTCAGTTCCTCATCATCCTGATAGAGCAATAATGACACAGCTACATCAACATTTTATTTTACTTGTTCTTTTTTTAAATAATTTTATATTTCATTCATATTTGACTACAAAACTTTTTTAACAATTCTAAATCGAATTACTAATACCTTAAACCACTTGACATCAGCATTTGCTCTTGACACTTCACATTCAAATGTGACTTTCTCCTTTTCTGGAGAACTGATATCCTGTAGAGGTTTGAGGATCTTCGCAGCTGGCTCTGTGGACACAACACCAATAATTACGGTTGCAGTCATTCTAGATTTTAACATTGGTGTTTAAGTACACAGACTGCAAAACATTAATCATGAGGTATATCTGTTTCCTCAAGATATTTCGAAGAATATGGATAACCAAACAGTTACTGGGCCCCATTGATAGTATTTTTTTTCCATACTATGGAAGTCAATGGGGCCTTATCAACTGTTTGGTTACCGACATTCTTCAAAATATCTTCTTTTGTGTTCAGCAGAAGAATGAAATTCATACAGGTATGGAATAACTTGAAGGTGAGTAAATGATGAACGAATTTTCCTTTTTGGGGTGAACTATCCCTTTAAGAGCACAAGTCAATTATTGGAAGATGCATTAACCCTAAACTACTGAATTACACCATTTGCATGGCAAGAATTATAAGTGGACTTAAACCTAAAGACCCGAATATAAAAACTCACCTGTAACAATTAGTTTTCCAGAAGTATGGACATACTCAGCTTGAAAGGTAATAGCTCCACCATCACTTATCTTCAGCTGGGACATAGTCATGCTGTGCTTGTTGCCCAGTGCTGTAATGATGATATTGGGTCCTGCTTTCAGTTTCTTTCCATCTTTGCTCCAGGATCCTTCTACATCAGCCTTGCTGAGCTCCACCTCCATAGTGATGCTCTCTTTTTCTTGTACTTTCATCTCTTTCAGGCCTTTTACTACCTGAATCTTCTTAACTAAAAAGTAAAAAACAATGGAAATCCATAGATGAAATACTTGGTAAATGATTTTTCATGGTAAATTTTTATGAACTACTAGGTTATATATAGTTATCATAGCAAACATAAGGAATGAAAATATTATGATCGAAAGAGTAACTCTGTGATAGAGTAACATAATAAAAGAAGCCCTACTCTCTACTGTCAGTTTGGCCTGGGTCTTGTCATCTAGGGTTTCACATGAGTAATGTCCTCTGTCAGCATATGCCACGCTCTTAAGGACCAAAGTCTGCTTGACACCCTCTACATGAATCTCCAGATTTCCTCCTTGCTGTAGAACCACACCATTCTTCATCCACTTCACATCTGTTGAGGGTTTACTCAGCTCCACTTCCAACCGAACTGTGTCCTGCTCCTGCACAGTCACATCTGCAAGCTTCTTCTTGAAGGTGACAGGAAGCTCTGCAAGATACGGATATGTGTGCACTGAGAAACATGTGCTTGCTTGCCGATATGTTGCATTACGCTTAACAGTTATCCTTACGTTGTACTTGGAGTGTGGCTTTGCACACTTTTCCATCGGCATCGACACTGAACTCTCCTGCGTCCTCCTGAGTGACAGCTATGATAGTGAGGGAGTAGCTGCTTCCTCCACAAGCGATCTTAAATTTGGGACCAGCTGTTATAGGAACGTCATTACGCAGCCATCTGACACTCACATCGGATGGTGTTACAGAGCATTTGAAGATGGCATCTTTGCCTTCATTTGCAACAACATTGTTCAGCTTGGTAGTGAACCTCACCAGACGTGGGGCTGTGAGAAATTAGATTGAAAATCTCAGGTCTCATCTATCACTTAAAACAATCTTAAGGTGTGTTGGATCATTTAATGAGAATTTATGACTTTTAGACATGGACACTGATGGTTCTTACCTTTAGTGGTGACTTTGGTGGTGGTCTTGTCATCTTTGCATTCGCAACTGTACTCCCCTTCATCCTCCTGAGCCACACCAGAGACAATCAAGAGGCAGTTGTTGCTATCAGTGCGGATGCTGAATCTGCCGCCCGGTTTGATTTCTCTGCCGTTATGCTTCCAGAGGACATCACCTGTGGCTATGTTGAGGCTGCAGGAAAGGGTCATGGTGCTTTCTAGCACTGCAGATATCGGCTGCAATGGCACCACAAATTTTAAAGGTGCCTCTGCAAGGAATAATTAAGTGGAAAAATGTAATCACATTTTGTCTGCAATCAGTTAGATTTAGTATTTCAATAAGCACAATTATATATATATATATATATATTACTTTGAAAACTTCAGATGTATAAGTATAGAGACAATTGCATTGGAGAAAAAAAACAATAAACATGCAATAAAACTTTTTTGGCTTTGAAATTGCAAATTAGCTTTTACCTTTGACCTGAACCTTGAACTCCACCTTGTCATCAGCAGTCTGACAGGAGTAAGTGCCACTGTCTTTGGATTCAGAGGACTTAACAATTAGGACACGTGAGCGACCTTCCTGTTTCATCTCATACTTTGATCCATCTTTTAGTTCCACTCCATCTCTTAACCACTTAACACTACAACTCTCTGACATCACCTCAGTTTTTAAAACAACCTTCTCTGTTGACTCGACCATCACAGTTTCTTTTGTCACGGATGTCTTCTGGAATTTGGTAGTGACATCTGAGGGAAAAATATTCACTAAATTGTGACTATGTTCTGGAGGAAGACAGAATATTGTTCATTCATGGAGGTCTTAGAAAGTCTTACCTTCAACCTGAATCTTAAAGAGCAGTTTCTCATTCCCAACTTCACAGGTATATTCTCCAGCATCCTTCTTCTCCACGTTCTCCAGCACCAGCTGACGGCTCTTGCCCTTTGACTCCATGTGGACAGTCTTACTGGAGCTCAACTGCTTGCCATCCTTGAACCATTTGGCCTCAGTCTTGAGGTCAGAAACCTCACAGTTCAGTGTGGCTTTTTGGGAGGCTGAAACCTTAACTTCCTTCTGATAAGAGTCTTTGTTGGTGAAGGCAGTTTTGAGCTCTAATGAGAAGGTATAAAGACTTTACTTCATTCATAGGGTTTAATTGGCCAATTTGCAGAGAAAGTCAATACTGAAGTGCCACATTGAATATGACAATAGAGAAGAAATATTTTCATAGCAGCTTTTAAACAACCGAAGGAGATTGCTAAGATTTGACATATTTCAATCATCAGTGCAAATTGTAAATTGGTGTGGCCAAGAGCAACCACTGATGACCAAATGCACAGAGCCAAAATTAACAGTCCAAAATGTTTTCCATACCTGTCACCTGAATCTTAAAGAGCAGTTTCTCATTCCCGACTTCACAGGTATATTCTCCAGCATCCTTCTTCTCCACGTTCTCCAGCACCAGCTGACGGCTCTTGCCCTTTGACTCCATGTGGACAGTCTTACTGGAGCTCAACTGCTTGCCATCCTTGAACCATTTCACCTCAGTCTTGAGGTCGGAAACCTCACAGCTCAGTGTGGCTTTTTGGGAAGCATCTACTTTGACTTCTTTCTGATAGGAGTCCTTGTTGGTGAAGGCAGCTTGAATGTCTAGTTGGGCAGGTACAGGGCATCATGGATGCAATATAATAAAACAGAATTATTTGAGTCAACATATTAGTTAAAGTTATAGACGTCAGATACTATAAGGACTGGATGTTTGATAAAGCCAGAAGAGATCATAAATTGTGGTATATATTTTAAGCAAATAAATCCAAATCACATTGCAGACTAAAACTTTTTCAATAGCATTGAATTCAGCAAGAAATGGCTTTTTGATTAAAAAATCTACCACTTCTTGCACAGAAAAACAACATGCATTACTAAATCTACAAACACGTTAATAATATCAATGGTCTCTTTTACCAAGGACCAACTTGTTTGCTACATGTAAAATTAGCTTTTGTCAAGCTTCACTGTTTTATTGTAGTTTTGGACTTTTTCATTAACAAGAAAAACTAAAATAGAAACAGAGAGCCAATTGACAAACACACACATTCCCATACCTGTAACCTGAATTTTAAAAGCAAGTTTCTCATTTCCAACTTCACAGGTATATTCTCCAGCATCCTTCTTCTCCACAATCTCCAGCACCAGCTGACGGCTCTTGGCCTTTGACTCCATGTGGACAGTCTTACTGGAGCTCAACTGCTTGCCATCCTTGAACCATTTCACCTCAGTCTTGAGGTCAGAAACCTCACAGCTCAGTGTGGCTTTTTGGGAGGCTGAAACCTTAACTTCCTTCTGATAGGAGTCCTTGTTGGTGAAGGCAGCTTGAATGTCTGGTGGGGCATTGGACAATATCAGAAAACAGTACTTTTTAAGAAAAAATAGGAATACATCATAAACCGCAAATCATTCCACAAAAAAAAATTACATTGCAGACTGAAACGGGCGAAAAAAATTTCTGCATATTAGTGTACCTCTTCTTAAAGAAAGAAAAATACATACATTGGTGTATCTATAAAGACACATTAATGAAATCTTGTGGCATGCTTTTTTTGACCAAATGCAAGGCATATATCAAACTCCTTTGTTATATGTAAAGTTTGCTTTTCTTAATCTTTGGTGATCTATTGTAATTTTGGTATCTTCCATAAAGAAGAAAAACTAAAAAAGAAAGAGCAAGCAAATAGACAAACACAAGGATGTTTTCCATACCTGTCACCTGAATCTTAAAGAGCAGTTTCTCATTCCCAACTTCACAGGTATATTCTCCAGCATCCTTCTTCTCCACGTTCTCCAGCACCAGCTGACGGCTCTTGGCCTTTGACTCCATGTGGACAGTCTTACTGGAGCTCAACTGCTTGCCATCCTTGAACCATTTCACCTCAGTCTTGAGGTCAGAAACCTCACAGCTCAGTGTGGCTTTTTGGCAGGCTGAAACCTTAACTTCCTTCTGATAGGAGTCCTTGTTGGTGAAGGCAGCTTGAATGTCTGGTTGGGCATTGGACAATATCAGAAAACAGTACTTTTTAAGAAAAAATAGGAATACATCATAAACCGCAAATCATTCCACAAAAAAAAATTACATTGCAGACTGAAACGGGCGACAATTTTTTCAGCATATTAGTGTACCTCTTCTTAAAGAAAGAAAAATACATACATTGGTGTATCTATAAAGACACATTAATGAAATCTTGTGGCATGCTTTTTTTGACCAAATGCAAGGCATATATCAAACTCCTTTGTTATATGTAAAGTTTGCTTTTCTTAATCTTTGGTGACCTATTGTAATTTTGGTATCTTCCATAAAGAAGAAAAACAAAAAAAGAAAGAGCAAGCAAATAGACAAACACAAGGATGTTTTCCATACCTGTCACCTGAATCTTAAAGAGCAGTTTCTCATTCCCAACTTCACAGGTATATTCTCCAGCATCCTTCTTCTCCACGTTCTCCAGCACCAGCTGACGGCTCTTGGCCTTTGACTCCATGTGGACAGTCTTACTGGAGCTCAACTGCTTGCCATCCTTGAACCATTTCACCTCAGTCTTGAGGTCAGAAACTTCACAGTTCAGTGTGGCTTTTTGGGAAGCTGAAACCTTAACTTCCTTCTGATAAGAGTCTTTGTTGGAGAAGGCGGCTTGAATGTCTGGTGCAGAAATCAAGAGATTTAGGAACATAGTGTCAGAAACTACTTTCAGTTTTATGTAAACTTTGCTTTGGTCATGTCTGATTAAGTCATTGGACCCTTAAAAAAAAAGACAAAATGCTCGCATGTTGTTCTCACCTTCCACCCGAATCTTAAAGACCAGCTTTTCATTCCCAACTTCACAGGTATATTCTCCAGCATCCTTCTTCTCCACGTTCTCCAGCACCAGCTGACGGCTCTTGCCCTTTGACTCCATGTGGACAGTCTTACTGGAGCTCAACTGCTTGCCATCCTTGAACCATTTGACCTCAGTCTTAAGGTCAGAAACCTCACAGCTCAGTGTGGCTTTTTGGGAAGCATCTACTTTGACTTCTTTCTGATAGGAGTCTTTGTTGGAGAAGGCGGCTTTAATGTCTGGTGCAGAAATCAAGATTTAAGAATACAGTATCAGAAACTACTTTCAGTTTTATGTAAACTTTGCTTTGGTCATGTTTGATTAAGTCACTGGGACCTTAAAAAAACAAACAACCAAAAACACAAAAACAAAAAAACACTGGCATGTTGTTCTTACCTTCCACCTGAATCTTAAAGAGCAGTTTCTCATTCCCAACTTCACAGGTATATTCTCCAGCATCCTTCTTCTCCACATTCTCCAGCACCAGCTGACGGCTCTTGCCCTTTGACTCCATGTGGACAGTCTTACTGGAGCTCAACTGCTTGCCATCCTTGAACCATTTCACCTCAGTCTTGAGGTCGGAAACCTCACAGCTCAGTGTGGCTTTTTGGGAGGCTGAAACCTTAACTTCCTTCTGATAGGAGTCCTTGTTGGAGAAGGCGGCTTGCGTGTCTGGTGCAGAAATCAAGATTTAGGAATATAGTGTCAGAAACTACTTTCAGTTTTATGTAAACTTTGCTTCGGACATGTTTCATTGAGCGAATGGAACCTTAAAAAAACAAGACAAAACACTGGCATGTTGTTTTTACCTTCCACCCGAATCTTAAAGACCAGCTTTTCATTCCCAACTTCACAGGTATATTCTCCAGCATCCTTCTTCTCCACGTTCTCCAGCACCAGCTGACGGCTCTTGCCCTTTGACTCCATGTGGACAGTCTTACTGGAGCTCAACTGCTTGCCATCCTTGAACCATTTCACCTCAGTCTTGAGGTCAGAAACCTCACAGCTCAGTGTGGCTTTTTGGGAAGTTGAAACCTTAACTTCCTTCTGATAAGAGCCTTTGTTGGAGAAAGCAGCCCGAGTTTCTAAAAAGGACATTTATGCTTTTAGTGAAACATCAAAAAAGATGTCGTTCTGGACAGCAAAAAGATCCCAAACATCTCCAAAATGGACCAAAACACATCGCCCTAATAATAAATGTTTTGTGCAAATTTCAACAGCCTCTAAGGGATTGTTTCCCAGAAACTAATCTAGAATTGTTTGTATTCAAGGTTAGGTTTTGAGACTGCAAACAATACTTCTCGGAAAGAGCTGTACCTTAAAAAGACCATTACTGTCCCCAATAAGATCTGACAAAGGCATGATAAATGACATGCTAAACTTTAATATAACTTATACAAGGCTGGTATAACTTTTAATTTCACTTATTAAATCATTTATTAGCTGTAGGAGCATTTTGCGTTTAGATTCACTGTTTAAAAAACCATAAAGTTCTGACATTAATTAGGTATTGTGGCATGTCTGATTAATCCTGCTCATTTAAATTGTTAGTTTCAGACTAATTAGCGCATAGTCTTACCTTTTATCTTGACCAGGAATGTCATTTTGTCCTCTGCCGTCTCACACGAGTAGTGTCCTTCATCGCTCTGCTCGGCACCCCTGATGACCAGCTTTCTTTGTGTCCCCTGAGACATAAAAGTTGTCCTCTTGTCCTCCGTTATTTCTATCTGTCCTTTCTTCCACACAACAGCGGTTCCAGGAGAAGCAACCTCACAGCTCAACACCACGTCGCCCACCAGAGCGTCACTCTCCTGGGGCTGAGCCCTCGGCTTGTTAACAAACTTAGCTGGTTCTTCTGTTGGGGTAAAATGGAGGATTAGATGCCGCACCTTTCAGTGATTTCAACATGATTAGGAATATGACATGGATTATAGAAAACATACCATACATTGCAAAATAAACAGTCACATCCACTGTCCGCTTGAATATGACAACGGACAAACAGATGTGACAACTGAAACATTTATTTGGTCAGGAACTGACAGTACATCTAAATCTAACAGTCAGGAACATATACATTGAATACGAGTTTGCACTGATCATGTTAGGCATTTGAATGAAAAAAATTATATAAAATGCTATTGTAAAAAAAATTATTGGTTACCATACAGTGAAAAATCCATTATATTTAAAAAAAATAAAAATAATAACATACATGTAATTCTACTGTAAAATACTGTGAAAAAAGTATGAAACACCCTTAATGTAAGGGTATTGGCATTTATAATTGGTTTATGCTTAAAACCAACTGCTTAAATATTGTTCCCAAAATTCAATAATAAATATAGTTATTAAAATTGTTTTGTTAATTATTTCCAAAAATCAAGCTAAATTAAATATAAATTGTACATCCTGTTTGGCCAAATGTTGTATCCTAATAGTTTTATATATACAGTAGTGTCTTACATAGCATTAAGAGCACATCAAAAATACTCATCTCACCCCAAAGCATATTTAATGTGTATAATTAATTCTATTTTAAGCTTGAAATATATAGAGAGGCCATACAAAAACTTAAAGTAACTGAAGGTCAGTAAGTGAAGAGAAAAAAAATACTTGTTTCACCTTTAAGGGCAAGTTGGACAGACATTTTATCGCCATCACACATGCATTCATAGATGCCCACGTCCTCATGGTCCACATTGTGGACTGTCAGTATGCGTTTGCGCTCCACACTTGTGGCTTCATATTTTTTACCCATCCTTAGCTCCTTCCCATTCTTCATCCAAACAACCTGCAGCACAGACAGTACATGTAGTTAATTGTCAAAAAGAAAAAAAGACTTATTACCCATCATGTTCACACATTTATTACTGTAGATATTTGGATTTTATCTGTTTTGTATGGGCAATGCATCTCAAAGACAATTGTGCTACTGGTTGGACAATACAATTAAAACTCTGATAAGAGAAAGCATTTTAAAAAACGTAAAATACTTAATGTATATTTTACACATTTTATTTGGATTTTGCAAGACAAAAAAAAGTGCATTTTTCACCTGGACACTTGAATCGGACACTTCTGTGTGCATCTGAGCAGAGGAGTGCATGCTGAAAGTGAATACCTCAACCTGAGAAGACTTACTGGTGAAACGTGAAAGTGCAGCTAAAAAACATCAATAAGAAAAAAAAAATCAGGAACATTGTTGAAGTTATTGTGCTGTAATTTTCAGAAACTGTTCCTTTTTTACCTTTCACAGTAAGCGTGCAAACGCTCTGAGATCCACCACCCACAAACTTGACTTGTGCCCCGTTCAGCGCCATGGACACCTCCCTGATGACCAGCGTGTGTGTGGTCTTCGAGCGTGTGATCAGATACTCAGATCCGCTGCGGATCATTCGGTCATTTATTGTCCAGGAGCCAGAACATACACCCGAGAGCTCCACAGTGAAGGTGGCTTCTTCACCTGCATGTGCGCTGCAGCTCATCAGGCCTGTCTTCACTGACGCTGTGGGCTCTGATCAAACAAATTACAATATACATATAGGAATATGCTGGTTTATATAACTTTATATTGGTTTATACACTGCCCGGACAAAAAAATAAAGTCTCTGTATACTTTACAGCATGCTTGACTCTTGCATTGTCAATACAAGATCATGACCAAAAATTGATGCACCTCTTGATGGAAATAAATGTTGTGATGTTATTTCCATCAAGAGGTGCATTCATTTTTGGTCAAGATCTTATTTTCAATGCAAGACTCCAGCACTCTGTAAAGTCTCCTCCAGCACATCCCAAAGACTTTCAAAGAATTGAATTGCCAATTCATGTGTAAAAATGATTCTTCATGCTCTCTCCCAAACATTCTTTCACAGTTTGAGCCTGATGAATCTTCACATTGTCATCCTGTAATATGTCCATGATGTGTCTTCCTACATGGTTGTTTAAGAAATTCTACACATTACACACAAGTAGGGTTAGGAGAATTGTTCCCAAACATACAGCATGCTAGAAACATAATAATCACTGCAATAATCATCCAGTCATAGACTCTTAAGCAGTTGCCTATTTAAATCCAAACTTTTTTTTGCCCGGGCAGTGTATATTATGGATGTCCACAGCAAACAACAAAGCCTTTCTCACCAAGATAAAATGTTCCAGGAACCTCCAAGTAGGCACTCTGACCAAAATCATTGACCGCTGAGATACGGAACTGATAGCTCGCCTCCTCTGGGATTTCACTGAGGGTATATTCAGTGCTAGACACAGTTGTACTAGTGACTTTAACCCAGGTTTGGGCTCCCACCTTCCTGCGCTCCAAGAAGTAGCCGGTGATGGGCACAGGCCGTTCGCTGTCCGGCGGAGACCAGCACAGTGTGATCGATGAATCTGTTTTGTTCCGCACCGTTGGCTCAACTGGGGGATCTGGAGGGTGTTTCCTCGGTGCTGAGGTCAAAGTATAAATGATTGTTAATAAGGTTAAAGAAAAAGAATCTCAAAAGCAATTGTGTTTAATTGTTTCGAGTGTTTCCACTCTTACTCCATCAAAGAAATGGAGTATGAATACCATCACATAGTAGCTGCATTGTCATACCATTTGACGTGATTCCTGTGGTAGATATGATGTTTTTGAATCACAAGAATGCAAAAACCTTCATCTTTTGGAAAGGTTGTGGTCTGATTTACAAATGTATTCACCTGTGACTGAGAAGCGAGTGGAGGTCTTACAGTCGTGGGCAATGAAGGCCACCTCACCAGAGTCCTCCGCAGTACATTCACGAATGGTCAGTGTGTACTGTCTGTTAATGCGGGCGATAATAATTCGGGAGTCCTCTTTCAGCTTCTCCCCATTCCTGGTCCAGTATGCATCATCTACTGGCTTCTCCAGTTCCACACAGAAGATCACAGTATCGCTAACCGGCACCACTGTCCTCCTCGGCAGCTTTTTAGTGATGTTGCCTAAAAATGCAGAACAAAAATCACAAAGACATAAAGTAACTATATTGTAAACCATATTGGAATGGTGGTGATGGGCTTCCTCTCAAAGAATTTACCCAGCACTGTGAGTTCAGCCACGGTGCGACTGCCTTCCTTCATCTCACAGATATAGACGGCATCATCATTGGTGGTGACATTGTGAATAGTGAGGCGGCGCAGGGTACCCTCCACATCCATGCGGTACTTGGTGTTTTCCTCCAGACGGGTCTCCTCCATAAACCAGCTAGCCTTTGTGTTCGAAATTGGTACCTCACACTGCAGAGTTGCTGTTTCCTTTTCCTTTACCTCAACATCCTGCAGCTTTCTCTTGAATGGAATCTTTGGCTCTGGCAAGCACATGTTGAATATAGTGAATATACAGAATACATACACACTAAATTCTTTTTAGCTGGCAGTCATAATTTGGCAGGATTTGGTTCCATGTGGTTTCATATTGATTAGGTCTCCAAGAAGACAAAGATTAATGTTAGGGTGGTTCCATATATAGTACTACTCAAATGCACCAAACTCAGTTAATTTAAAGTGAACTAGAAAGTGACTACAGTGCTTTTGGTGTTCACAATGTATGTGAACTTAAAAGTGGACCACAAATGTACCCATACATGAACCATACTCAAACTAAATCCTTAACTATAGTTTGTTTGTGGGTGGGTCTGAGATTATTTGGGGTTTTCACATACACTATACACATTATATCGGCAAAAGACCACTTAAGAATGCTCAAATGAACTAGTTGTAAAAACGGCCTTAAACAAGTGACATCAGCAATGAATATAAGCCTAAAGAATAAAGCTGGCCATCAAATTAAATAAATAATTTTTTGACTTTATATGTTGTTTAATCCCTTAACCGTGGGACGCCTTTTTTCATATCACATATTTTAGGGTGGGTCTGAGTCTTAAGGTTCGATATTTGGTGACTGTTTTGTGATAGACGTGATATTTGGACAGAAATGTATTAATTTGTTGAATGCATTAAAAAAAATCAATGGAATGTGTGACACCTGGTGGCTATTTTTGGTACAGCGCGTAAATGAAATCTCATGTGAACTTCAATTTTTGTAATATCAACTTCAAATTTGGAACACAACTTGGTTAGACATATGGCTTTGATTTTATAGTAATATGAGTCAAAATTGTTTTGTAAAATTTTATATTATTATATAAAATAAAAATACTCTAAATTTAAGCTTCCATAACTTTTTAATACTTCCATTTTTTGCTTTCACTTCAGCAATAATCTGCTGAGTGTCTTCTTTAAAACAAGATCAAACATAGGTCTAAGCATTCTTGAATTACAACCATTTAAGTTTGGATATTGCATTTCCACGTCTATTCTCAAAAAGGGGGGTGACAGTTAAGGTGTTAATATGTTTGTATCCAACAGATAGGCCTACACTATGCCTTTGGCTCTACTTTACCACCAAGACAGTCATCAGAAATTTGAACATGTTTACACAAAAACAGCCTTAAATGTCATGAACTTCACCTTCTAATCCCTACACAGGGACGTCACTGAACTGTGTACTGCAATGGTGGACTGGCATTCGGCTAAGTTTCTGTGACCTTTCTCTAAGGTGCCTGTGGCATGAGAGTCGAGATTAAGACCAAGGAACAAGGTGGCAAAATACTATTGCTTCACTGGCTAAAATTAGAACTGCACATAGAACGTATACGATCTGTGAAAATCACAGAAAGTCTTAATGTAGGCTTAGTGAACAAAGAATTTGGATACAGATTTATGTTTCAAACCCTGTAGACATCACTTGGAAATACGCCCACATAATGGCGTCAGAAGTGAGTTTGCAACCAGCCATCACAACAACTGTGAACTAATCATCACCAGCAGAAAATAGGTGTAATGGTACACCCTGTTCGAACACTTGCAAGCACTTTGCTAAGCAGAGAATGAGCTGGAAGGCAAAGATGACTGTCATTAGTTGATAAAATTTCAGTTTGAAGGTTGGTTTAATAGGGCCAACTGTATTTTAACATGGTCGTTATTGTGCTGATGTTGTTCTCCTATCTGCCAGACTCTATAAATTAATGACACTGTACTTGTGTAGTTCTAAAGAGAAACTTTCATCCTGATTGCACTTTCATTATGAACTCAAGATACATTCTATGACATAACCAAGGGGTATTTACACTTGGGGCCAGATTTACTAAATCTGAAATACCATAAATAATGCTGCAAATACCAGTAAATTGACTAGCGCAAACATTAGTAGATCTCCTTGCATTATTCATTTAAATACTCTCTTCCCATAAATTTTGCGTCTGAAAGAGAAACTCTTACAAATGCATATGCAATAAGGTCAGTCACAAAAATAAGCCTTTTTCACTGCTTGCATTTTGTAAATACCGACAGTAGTTTTTTAACGGCAAAAGTGATTGGCTACTGATTGGCTATAGCTTTTGGAAAAGACCAACCCTCCAAGACACATTTGAGACACATAGCAATCCGGTAACTAAAACCACCTCAGCTAAGTATGAATGCATCTGGTTGTTCAAGCCACAAACGAAAACGTTACTTCTCCCAGAAAGGACTATGTCAGAGTATGGGATTTTGCAAGCCTCAAACAATAGACAGTTTTTATGGCCCTTATTAGCATCATCTTGTAAAAAATCTAAGGGTGTGTTCACACATGTAGTTCAGTTTGCTTGGTTTGTTTGGTCCGGACAAAAAAACAAACAAACAAACAAACATTTAGTCCGGGTCCGATTAACATTCAGATTGCCATTTTTATCACCAAACCAAAAGATACCGAACCAAAAGATACCGAACCTAAAGGCATAGTGATACTTTCACAACCTGATTGGTCCCTCCGTCACACACACGCAAATAAAGATCTGCTATGAGGAGACGCGGTTCTGATGCCTGTACTAAACTGTGATGGGCAACATTAGGACTATGACGAGAAAAAAATTAAAGCATTCTGTCCTTTTTAGGGTCTCATCTTCCTGTTTTTGGTTTGTTTACATGTCTTTGGTCCGTGTTGCGTTTATATATCATTCGAATCGCACCAGAGTTCGTTTAGAAGCGGACGGAGACCCATCTTTTCAGTGGTCTCGGCTGCTTGTTTGGTGCGCACCAGGGTTCAGATGGCAGCGTTCACTTATTCAAATGAACTGCACTAACAGAGCAATCGGTTTGTTTTAATCGGACCAAACATGCCAAGTGTGAACACACCCTAATTGTAAACAGAATGCAATGTAAATACTCAATCTAATAGCAAATGGATCAATTAAGATGCATACATTGACCAAATATAAATATCTTCAGACATTATTCTTACCTTTGACAATCACTAGCACAGCACTATAGGTTTGTCCAGCCATGTTGGATGCATTGCAGGTGTACAGCCCATTATCGCTCTGTTTGCAGTAGAGCACCTTGAGGATGAAATTCTCAGCCTGGTCCTCATACATAACATGTCTGCGGCCCTCGCTGATGTTCGCCCCATCCTTTCTCCAGATGATCTGAGGTTTGGGATGGCCTGTGACGAAACAGCTAAGCTTTGCATGTTTACCCTCGGTCACAGTGCATGTTCGGGTAAACACACCTTTGGGCAACATGCTGGTTAAGGCCGAAACCCTCTGCTCCTGATCATAGGCGAGTCCCAAGCTTCCAAGTTCCTCTGTGATCATGGAAGATGATGTTGTGTGGGAGGCTGAGGAACTTTCCATGGTGCGGTAGAAAGAGATATCCTTCCGCATCTCTTCTTTCCGCTTCTGCATGTGAGAGAGGAGGGATGTGCTCTTGTCTGCATTCAGGAGACGAGTATCTTGAAGGTCCACCACCAGAGTGGCAGCGGACTGAGCGCGGCCAATGGAGTTCTGCACACGGCAGGTGTAGGTACCACTGTCCAAGCTCCTGACGCTCTGGATCCTCAAGGAGCTGGATTCATTTTCTGAGGTTACCTTGATGCGGTTGGTCTCACCCAGGTAGCGACCATCCTTTTCCCAGTCAAAGTTGGGTGCTGGATGGGCTGCCACACGACAATAGAAGGTAACATCACCCCCAAGACCCACACGGGTGGAGACGGGCTTCACTGTAAACACTGGAGCACGATCTACCACAGTTTCCGGCAATCCCACCTTCAGGGTCACAGCTGCATATGCTTCTCCGACATTGTTCTTGGCACGACACATGTACTGACCGCTGTCTTCTAGAGTTAGATCGTAGATGGTAAGTCGGTAAACGTCACCATCATCAACTGTTTTGAAGCGCCCCCCTGCAGAAAGACGTAGTTTGTCTTTCTCCCAGGTTACTACAGGTACAGGGTTTCCCACAATAGTGCAACTGAGGGAGGCATCTCGTCCCACACAGAGCGAGAAAGCCTTGGGTCGAGTTAGGAAGCGTGGAGCCCCACCAAATAGATTCTGATCCATTACTGCTTTCTGTAGAGATGAGTAGAGAGTAAACGTTGTGGTTAATGCATAGAGGAGAAACATAAGAACTTGAGATTATAAAGTTTTACATACTACAACTCCAGGACGTTTCTGGAAAGCTGCTCCTGAAATTAGTATACTTTAAGTCAGTTTGAATAATCTGCTAATGACAAATTTCCATGTCTTGAAATAGACATTTTGAGAAATGAGAGATGCCTACTTTTAGAGATGCTCTCAAAGCTCTCCAGTTTCCCCACCACAAATTAGTATTGAATGAATAGAGTCTAGTGTATAAACCTCGGTAAACGGGATTAAAACGAGTATGGCCTTTTTAAGAATCTAACTTTTTCTATGTATGTCAGGTGACACTACACAAGCATCCACATTATATACCATAATAATGCCACAGTGTCAAGAACACTTTCATGCATGCAAGTTCAGCAAAATTCAGGAAAAAAGTCTGTGTAGTGCAGGACAAGCCATTAATATATTTGGTCAACTACTGTGAATTTAAAGGGACTAAAAGTTATTTCATAAATGTTTGGGGGTACACTAATATATAGATGACCTCAAAGCAAATTGACATATTAAATGCCACAAACCTATTAACATTGTCCACTTTTGGCAGAACTTTACAGAGAAAAACAAATGCAAAAGAACCTGGAAAGACAATTCTCATATTGACCTACAGCTTTAAAAAGGTCAACAAATTACATCTACTACCTTCAACAGAACAGTGGCTAATCTAGTGAAATCTGACCACAGAAAGTCAGTTTTACTGATGAGGTGAAATCCCAGTATTACAAAATTAAACAAAGGGATGTTGGTCTTTGAAAAGCATGACATTTGCCATCTCTGACACCTCACTACCCTGAGCTGCCTGTCCTAAAAATAACCTCAGCTGTCGGGCTCTGTCTGCACTATGTCCATTTGTAGAAGAGATACGACCTGCTGTGTGATAGGACATGTATGTATTTGTCAATGGCATTTTTTCTGTACTATAAATTTAGTTTTTAAAGAGCTACAGACGTTTTCGTCTGAGTGGGTCTCTCTTTAATTAAAAAAAAAAAAAAATGAAATCGTTTTCACAATTAAACCAATGTAATTTTTAAATTTAGACTTAATGCGACACAAATAATAAAGAAACAATCAGTTCAAACTTGTTGAATGTGCGACTTCTCTTTAATAAAATACAACTAATAATTTAAAAAGCGAAAAAGAAGTCTTCCCTCGGATTAAAAGTTGTTTCACCTTTCAGAATTTCATAACAAAACCAAACAATCGGCTCTTACCTTTTTCTCCTCAAGTTAGATGGTGTAAACCGGTGCAGATGTTCATAAATATCCGATTCTGGCATGCGAAAATATCCGCGTGAAAACAGGTAAATTCCGTGAACTGTAGAGGAGGAGGACAGTGTGTTTTATCCCCCAGTGTCTTTGCTTTCTGTGTGACGCTCTTCTATCTGTCCAACCTCCCGTTCAAAATAGATCCGTCACTTACCGGAGCAAATGACTGACTGAGGTGAAGTAACTGTTATTGTTGAACAGTCGCCTCAAAGCAACCTGTATGGCTATTCGTTTTAATAGTTTATAGACAGTTTCTCCAACCAAGTACCAAGCTAATTTTAAGGTATTAAAAAGCTATTGTTTTATTTAGCCTTACTTCATGCAGTAACAAACTGCATATTATTGTTACATTTGATGGGCTCAAGATATTAATAGATATTGCAGTAGATACTTATGGCTAGTGCAATAGTGACAAGCAGTATATATATATATATATACTGTTTATAGGTTGATTGGGACACATTTTCCCAGTCATTTCAAGGGCAAAAAGTGTTCCAATCAACCTGCAATCCATTGCATTTATTGGATCAAAAATACAGTAAAAACAGTAATACTGTGAAATATTATTACAATTTAAATGAACTTGTTTCGGTTGTAATATATTTTAAAATGTAATTTATCCCTGTGATTGCAAAGCTGAATTTTCAGCATCATTACTTCAGTCTGCAGTGTCACATGATCCTTCAGAAATCATTCTAAGATCATTTCTTACATTTAATCATTTAAAAAATAATAATAATAATTTGATCCAAAGCGACTTACAAATGAGGAGAGCAATAGAAGCAATCAGACAAACAAGGGGGAACAGCGTGCAAGTGCTGTAACAAGTCTCAGTTAGTCTAGCACAGTACACATGCAGTTGTTGTTGTTTTTTTCAACAAACAAACAGAAAAACGAATAGAATAGTTAAGTGCTTCTTATTATCATCAGTGTTAAAAACTGATGATAATTTATTATTATAATTTTGCTTATTTATTATTATATATTTTTTTTAAATCATGACACTGCCATTCAAAAGTTTGTGTAAAGTAAGATTAAAAAAAAAGAAGAAAATAATACTTTTATTTAGCAAAGGCACATTAAATTGATAAAGACAGTAAAGACAGTTATGAAACTTTCTATTCATCAAAGAATTTCCAAAAAATCCAAAAAAATATTAAGTAGCACAACTGTTTAACGTTAACAAATATAAAAAATGTTTCTCGAGCAGCAAATCAGCATATTAGAATGATTTCTGAAGGATCATGTGACACTGAAGATGCTGAAAATTCAGCCTTGATCATAAATTACATTTTAAAATATATTACAACAGAAAACAGTTCATTTAAATTGTAATGATATTTCACAGTATTACTGTTTTTACTGTATTTTTGATCAAATAAATAAATGTTGGTGAGATTAAGATACTACTTTTAAAAACATAAAAAAATATATATATATATTTCCAAACTTTTGACTGGTATATTTGAACAATTCTGCAAATTGCACCGTGAATTTAAGCAGCACAGAATTAAAGTTCAAACAAATTTCCAAATTCAATTCACCACAGTTTATACAAATAAAAAATAAAAAATTCTGATTAATCTGAACTAGATCATTGCTCAGTTCACTAATAATGAACACCCTCACGAACCCTTATGACGGTTTAGTTATTCCTCTACTGGTTGTCTCATATTTTCCTGAAAGGATAGTGGGATAGTCCCGTTATCTGTTCCAGTGTGCCTGTTGATTGACAGCAGCAGATAGGCCATGCTCACATTTAAAACTGCCTGAAACTCAAGCAGTGGGATCAGTCGAACTCTTTGGTGGTAGGGATCATTTTGAGCTCAGGCTCTCTGCTGCTTTCTGTTTCAAACGTGCCACTTTCAGTCCTGCCTGGTAATTAATGTAACAGAAATGCTTAGGGGTTGTAATCTATAACTACTTTACATGTTCCCTGCATGGCAACAGATAGATTCCATCTTCCTGCAAGCCCCTTAATATACATAAAGTTCACTGCGGCCAGAGGATGTACTGTTATATATATATATATATATACACAGAATACTATAAATACATAACACAAGAGCAGAAATTGTTTCTAAACATATAAAGTGAGAAAGTTTTCTAATTTTAACTCTGAGCCAAATATTTAGTGTTTTAGCAACAAGATATAGTGGGGATGTGGGGTGGTACATTTTTTCACCATCTCCTGTACTTCCTCCAAACATTCCACGCCTTTCCTGATATATTTAAAATAATGCATTTGAGAAAATAATACTTATTTAAAAGTATTTAAATGAATTAATGGAGTATGTATTAGGAACAGAGAGCTAGTTAATATTTTAATTCTGAACTTAAACGGCAATACAGGGAGTGCAGAATTATTAGGCAAGTTGTATTTTTGAGGATTAATTTTATTATTGAACAACAACCATGTTCTCAATGAACACAAAAAACTCAATATCAAAGCTGAATATTTTTGTATCAATATTTTAAGTAGTTTTTAGTTTTAGCTATTTTAGGGGGATATCTGTGTGTGCAGGTGACTATTACTGTGCATAATTATTAGGCAACTTAACAAAAAACAAATTTATACCCATTTCAATTATTTATTTTTACCAGTGAAACCAATATAACATCTCAACATTCACAAATATACATTTCTGACATTCAAAAACCAAACAAAAACAAATCAGTGACCAATATAGCCACCTTTCTTTGCAAGGACACTCAAAAGCCTGCCATCCATGGATTCTGTCAGTGTTTTGATCTGTTCACCATCAACATTGCGTGCAGCAGCAACCACAGCCTCCCAGACACTGTTCAGAGAGGTGTACTGTTTTCCCCCCTTGTAAATCGCACATTTGATGATGGACCACAGGTTCTCAATGGGGTTCAGATCAGGTGAACAAGGAGGCCATATCATTAGATTTTCTTCTTTTATACCCTTTCTTGCCAGCCACGCTGTGGAGTACTTGGACGCGTGTGATGGAGCATTGTCCTGCATGAAAATCATGTTTTTCTTGAAGGATGCAGACTTCTTCCTGTACCACTGCCTGAAGAAGGTGTCTTCCAGAAACTGGCAGTAGGACTGGGAGTTGAGCTTGACTCCATCCTCAACCCGAAAAGGCCCCACAAGCTCATCTTTGATGATACCAGCCCAAACCAGTACTCCACCTCCACCTTGCTGGCGTCTGAGTCGGACTGGAGCTCTCTGCCCTTTACCAATCCAGCCACGGGCCCATCCATCTGGCCCATCAAGACTCACTCTCATTTCATCAGTCCATAAAATCTTAGAAAAATCAGTCTTGAGATATTTCTTGGCCCAGTCTTGACGTTTCAGCTTGTGTGTCTTGTTCAGTGGTGGTCGACTTTCTGCCTTTCTTACCTTGGCCATGTCTCTGAGTATTGCACACCTTGTGCTTTTGGGCACTCCAGTGATGTTGCAGCTCTGAAATATGGCCAAACTGGTGGCAAGTGGCATCTTGGCAGCTGCACGCTTGACTTTTCTCAGTTCACGGGCAGTTATTTTGCGCCTTGGTTTTTCCACACGCTTCTTGCGACCCTGTTGACTATTTTGAATGAAACGCTTGATTGTTCGATGATCACGCTTCAGAAGCTTGGCTATTTTAAGACTGCTGCATCCCTCTGCAATATATCTCACTATTTTTGACTTTTCTGAGCCTGTCAAGTCCTTCTTTTGACCCATTTTGCCAAAGGAAAGGAAGTTGCCTAATAATTATGCACACCTGATATAGGGTGTTGATGTCATTAGACCACACCCCTTCTCATTACAGAGATGCACATCACCTAATATGCTTAATTGGTAGTAGGCTTTCCAGCCTATACAGCTTGGAGTAAGACAACATGCATAACGAGGATGATGTGGTCAAAATACTCATTTGCCTAATAATTCTGCACTCCCTGTATTATTATTCAGGATTTGAATTGTTATTCAGCTGTGGCTGGAAAATGTTGGCCCTCTACTGGTCAGGCAGAGAAATTACACATTTTTGTGCTCTAGAATAATTTAAATGAATGTAGCCAAACACTAGAACACAGCTTCTCTCATTAAAACACATAAGACAAAAATCACCATTGAGACATTTGTGTGGCCATTAATATTTTAATATCAGTCATGTTTATAAAATATTTAGTATTTATAAAATATATATTTGAAATATATTCTAAGGCACGTTTTCTCAAATTACTTTTGAAATACTCGTTCTTCATTACAGAAATCCCTTTTTTTTGCAAATCCATTTGGCAAGAAACAACCAACAAAGGGTGAATGAAGCAGCATATATTTACATAACAAAAAAACTGTCAACCATCAACTGTCAAACAGTAGAAAAATGAATGAATGCACCCATAACCACAAACCGGACCAATATCTTCTCATTATAGTGTGAAGGTTCACGCCTCTTTGAGTTTGGTGAGCTCCCATTGGCCACCTCCACACAATCGCAGCATGACATCATGATACTGTTTAAAGAGCACAAATTAAAAAAAAAAACTATGCACAGGCCATATAAAAGTTCACAGTGATGTTTGTGGTGTTGTGTTAGTGAATGTGAAAAGGTTACATATCACCTTTTCCAGAGTGCTACGATGACCCAGACTGATGAGGGTCATTCCCAGCTGCTTACAGGCCTTATAGAGCTGCCCCTCGGCCTCCTCCGTCAGAGCGCTTGTGGCCTCATCCAGTACTAAATCAAACTGCATGTTTTACTCATGACACAGATTATTTAAATGATTATAGCAATTACAAAAACTACAGGAAATTTGATGAGACTGCAGGAACTGACCCGCATATTTAGGCTGCAAGTAAAACAGTCTAGCAAAGCAAAGCCTCTGCATTTCTCCTGGTGATAAAACATCATACCTGTAAAAAAAACAAACAAGGGAATCCCATTTTTATGTTCTTAAAGGGATAGTTCACCCATAAATGAAAATTCTGTCATCATATACTCACCCTCATGTCGTTCCAAACCGTAAAACTTTTGCTCACCTTCGCAAATACAGATGAAGATCTTTGTGATGAAATCTGAGAGCTTTCTGTTCCTCCGTTGACAACTACGCAACTACCACTTTTTGACGCTTCAAAAAGTTCATAAAGAGATCGTAAAACGAACTATACGAGTTGATACAAACGTGCTGCGTAACACGAGAATGAACTTCATTGGTTCTTGAGCTCAAAGGTGCCACGTAACACGAGAATTAACCTCATTGGTTCTTGAGCTCAAAGGTGCCACGTAACACGAAAATTAACCTCATTGGTTCTTGAGCTCAAAGGTGCTGCGTAACATGAGAATGAACCTCATTGGTTCTTGAGCTCAAAGGTGCTGCGTAACATGAGAATGAACCTCATTGGTTCTTGAGCTCAAAGGTGCTGCGTAACACGAGAATGAACCTCACTGGTTCTTGAGCTCAAAGGTGCCGCGTAACACGAGAATTAACCTCATTGGTTCTTGAGCTCAAAGGTGCCACGTAACACGAGAATGAACCTCATTGGTTCTTGCTGAAGCTCAAACGTGCTGCATAACACTAAAATGAACCTCATTGGTTCTTGAGCTCAAAGGTGCCGCGTAACACGAGAATGAACCTCATTGGTACTTGCTGAAGCTCAAACGTGTCGCGTAACACAAGAATGAACCTCATTGGTTCTTGCTGAAGCTCAAACGTGTCGCGTAACACAAGAATGAACCTCATTGGTTCTTGCTGAAGCTCAAACGCGTCGTGTAACACAGAAGAATGAACCTCATTGGTTCTTGCTGAAGCTCAAATGTGCAGCGTAACACGAGAATGAACCTCATTTGTGTTCTGAAGATGAACGAAAGTCTTATGGATTTGGAACAATATCAGGGTGAGTAATTGATGACAGAATTTTCATTTTTTGGTGAACTATCCCTTTAAAACACCCACATTTTTCATATTCAGACATTAATACTCATTTCTCACCAGTTCCAGTTCACTTGTGTATCCAGTCCTCCAATTCTGGTCAGAAGATTCGACTGACATACAAAAAATGAATTATAAAAAGGAAGCGTGAGGAACTCAAAACATTCTCAGTGGCCATATTTTGAAATCAATTATAGACATTACTGAAGCAGATCAGTCTTACCAAACCAACAAGTTCCAGGTATTTTAATATTCTTTCATCATCTATAGACCCTAGAAACAGAATTTATATTGGTTAAAAGTGTGAAATGTCATCATAATCTATATTTATAAAGCCAGATGTGTGTATGTGTATGATCTTGATAAGTTTGCATTGGCTTATCAAGTTTATTTATAGAACACATTTCATAAAGTACATTACATGCATATACACTCACCTAAAGGATTATTAGGAACACCATACTAATACTGTGTTTGACCCCCTTTCGCCTTCAGAACTGCCTTAATTCTACGTGGCATTGATTCAACAAGGTGCTGAAAGCATTCTTTCAAATGTTGGCCCATATTGATAGGATAGCATCTTGCAGTTGATGGAGATTTGTGGGATGCACATCCAGGGCACGAAGCTCCCGTTCCACCACATCCCAAAAATGCTCTATTGGGTTGAGATCTGGTGACTGTGGGGCCATTTTAGTACAGTGAACTCATTGTCATGTTCAAGAAACCAATTTGAAATGATTCGAGCTTTGTGACATGGTGCATTATCCTGCTGGAAGTAGCCATCAGAGGATGGGTACATGGTGGTCATAAAGGGATGGACATGGTCAGAAACAATGCTCAGGTAGGCCGTGGCATTTAAACGATGCCCAATTGGCACTAAGGGGCCTAAAGTGTGCCAAGAAAACATCCCCCACACCATTACACCACCACCACCAGCCTGCACAGTGGTAACAAGGCATGATGGATCCATGTTCTCATTCTGTTTACGCCAAATTCTGACTCTACCATCTGAATGTCTCAACAGAAATCGAGACTCATCAGACCAGGCAACATTTTTCCATTCTTCAACTGTCCAATTTTGGTGAGCTCGTGCAAATTGTAGCCTCTTTTTCCTATTTGTAGTGGAGATAAGTGGTACCCGGTGGGGTCTTCTGCTGTTGTAGCCCATCCGCCTCAAGGTTGTGCGTGTTGTGGCTTCACAAATGCTTTGCTGCATACCTCGGTTGTAACGAGTGGTTATTTCAGTCAAAATTGCTCTTCTATCAGCTTGAATCAGTCGGCCCATTCTCCTCTGACCTCTAGCATCAACAAGGCATTTTCGCCCACAGGACTGCCACATACTGGATGTTTTTCCCTTTTCACACCATTCTTTGTAAACTCTAGAAATGGTTGTGCGTGAAAATCCCAATAACTGAGCAGATTGTGAAATACTCAGACCGGCCCGTCTGGCACCAACAACCATGCCACGCTCAAAATTGCTTAAATCACCTTTCTTTCCCATTCTGACATTCAGTTTGGAGTTCAGGAGATTATCTTGACCAGGACCACACCCCTAAATGCATTGAAGCAACTGCCATGTGATTGGTTGATTAGATAATTGCATTAATGAGAAATTGAACAGGTGTTCCTAATAATCCTTTAGGTGAGTGTATTTGAGCTATATTAATCTATTATTTAAATAATGCATATCATTAGGGTGTTTAAATTAGGTTCATCTGTACCTGAGGAAGGATATATATCCATTAATGGATAGATAACCTACAAGGCAAAGCCAGCAAATTAGTGTCACCATCAAAAAAAATATACACAATTGTTTTTTACTTATTACATGTAGAATTGTGCATAATTAGTGGCATCAAATGTTTTTTTCTTCCCTCACCTGTTCTCTGAGAGTGCCATCAGTAAGATATGCTTTCTGCGGCAGGAAGAGCACACCCCTCGGTCCAAAACATGTGGTCATCTCCACAGAACCTGAGAAACAGGAGAGCAGGATGATTCAACGATGCAGATTTGTTCATCTTCATCTGATCATTTTATCTTGGTTCATCTCTGTCATGTACCACTGCATGGTTCCCACAGGCCATTGAGGACCCTCAGTAGGGAGGTCTTCCCTGTTCCCGTGTTTCCCACCACGAGCAGGTGCATTCCTTGACTGATCTTTAGGGTCAGATCCTTCACCAGCAGCTCCTCTGAGACAGGTGATTTATAGGAGAGACGATCCAGCACAAACACTGTGTCTGCTGGGACACTGTGAACCTCCCGATCACTGATAGAGAATTATTATAATTGTTCATAAGATTGCTGACAACAACAATGCAACTTTTATGTTGGCTTGACAAATCCTTGTCTGAAAGTGAAAGTTTTATAAGCTTCCTAACATGTTTTTATCATGTTGTTAGCATGTCTTAGCATGTGTCTAGCATTACTTTACATTTTGCTAACACGTTTGTAACAGATTTGAATAAACTCCTAACATTAATAAGCATGTTGCTAACAGGTTTTAACACATTGCTAGCATGAATTAGAATGTTGCTAACATGTTTTAACACATTGTTAACATGAATTAACATGCTCTTAGCATGTTTTAGATCAATGATTACATGAATGAACGTTTCTAGCATGTTTTAACACATTGCATACATTAATTAGCTTGTTGCTAGCCTAAATTAACACATTGCTAACATATTTGAACACTTTGCTAACATGAATGGCATGTTTTACCACACTGCTAACATGAATTAGCATTTTGTTAACATTAATTGGCATATTGTCATCATAGTTAACATGTTTTACCACGTTGCCATCATGTTGTATCACATTGTTAGCATGATTAAACGCATTGCTAACATGATGAAGCACATTGCTAGCATTAATAATTATGTTGCTAACACGTTAACATATTACTAACATAATTTAACACTGCTAACATAAATTTTTAACGTTAATTAACAGTGTTATCATAATTAACATGTTGCTATCATGTTTTATCAAGTTGCTAACATGATTTACCACATTACTAGCATGTTTTAACGCATTTTTAACATGATTTAGCACATTGCTAGCATGTTTTAACATGTCACTAACATTAACTAACATGTTGCTTGCATGATTAGTGATGGACAGCCTTAAATCATTTATAGTCTTACTGTACAAAAGTCTGGATCCCCTCAATTTAAGTCTATGGGCCTTTTTGTAGTTTTGACCGCCCACTTAACAAAAATCGTAAGTCGAATCAGTTAGAAAAGATATAGCATTTACTGTGCATCATTATTCAATGTCAATCATTCAATTACCTGTAAGATTCATCCTTTGACAGCAGATCATACCGCTCATAGTCACACTGTTTCTTGGCAATGTCTGCCATTGCTTCCCGCAATTCACCAATTCTGGAACCAACGAAAAGATAAAGCAGACTGTTTTTTTAGCTAACCAAGAAGCAATCATAACAAATATAGTGCCACAATAAAATATAAGCAGTCTTAGTGCCTCTCACCTGTGCGTGTATCCAGCGACATCAGACACAGTGGTTGAGAGATCTATGAGTTGGGTGAAGCAGTTTATCAGATAGATACAGACGAAAGCATTCTGAAAGAGACACGTGACGTGATTAACATATTGCGGACAGCCAAGTTTCACTCAGAGTAGAAGCACTTGTTTTTGTCTTAATGTTCAGCCACATTAAAGGGGAACTATTGTGCCCCTTTTTACAAGATGTAATATAAGTCTCAGGTGTCTTTAGAATGTGTCTGTGAAGTTCCATCTCAAAATACCCCACAGATTATTTATTATACCATTTTTGAGTGGAAGGAAAACATGCTGTTTTTGTGCATGTACTGTATCTTTAAATGCAAATGAGCTGCTGCTCCAGGCTCCATTTTCCAGAAGTGGGCTTAGCTTTGATAATTCATGTCTCGGATACTCAATCAAAACCAAACAGATGTTTTTGGCAATCATCTCTATCACGGCCACGCTCATGTGACATTGCAGTTCTTCATCATCATGAAAGTTTATTATCGGCATGCATTTTAAAGCCATATCCGTCTAAACTTCTGATATATGATTTGCACACACCTGAAGCACGCGCATAGAAAGCTGGATGTCAGACAAAGCATCCCATGAGTATAAAAACTGTTCTCTTTCACATTTTATTGTGCTTAAACTGTCAAATACACACAAGGTTATGTCAAAAACACACAAAGTTCACATAAAGTCGGTTATGTCTATAAACGTAAACAGCAAGTAAAAAAATTGCATGTGTATATTAGATGTGTATTAAAGTGAAAGCAGTGTAATATACAGTACCTACTGCTGTTTATGCTGTTAATATGAATCAAACAACAAAAGAAAAACAGAAAATCACTCACTGCTCTTGACTGAATAACTTTAGTAGCTTTATTAAGAATACATTTCTTCCTTGAATGCTGCTGTTAAAAGCTCTGGCGAGGAGATAAACATGGCGGACTGTGTGTACAGCTCACTCAGGGCGGGGTCTATGCTATTAGGTCGGAGTCTGTCAGCAGTCGTGGGCGGAGCCTAACCATATGTGAAGTCACATTGCATAGAAACTGCAAACTGCTTATTCTGAGACACTGCTTATGATTTATGGGGATTTTTACCATTATAGGGTGGTTGTGTACATTCACTACCGACACACATTTATGTTCAAACACCATGTAAAAGTGAATTTTGCATAATAGGTCCACTTTAAATACAGTTTGAAGGAAGTCACCTTGCTGACAAGAGCACTCAGTTCTCCAGGTGTCAGGCCGTCATACTGTCCAGCAAAGATGGGGATCGCGATGACTATATAGCTGAGGATACTGCCCAGATAGTCAAAGGTGTTTACCCCAACTTTAAAGAAGCAAAACAATAAGCATTTTTAGAGAACAGAACAAAGATTTTATTATTTTAAACTAGGTTGATAAGGCGTGCAAAATGACACTTTTTGGCGTGAAATGAAATTAGATTACTCTTCTACCACTGTATATTTTCAGGAACAAAAGTGAGGAATATTGCACATTTTATGTATACTGTACAATCTTCGGAATGCTCTTACTGTAAAGCCAGAGCTCTTTGTTCATCAGGCTTCTCTGAGTGGATAAGAGCATCTGCAGCCTTCGGTCGGTCCGCATCTGTTCCACCTTCCCTGCCCTGATCAAACACACAACAAATGCTCTCCTGCTCTGTGATTTTATTATATGTATAGTGATCAATGCAGGCAAAAATACTGATAGTGCACACTAACCTGAAGGCGGCAGCAGATTCTGCGTTCACTCTAATTTGCATGTGTTTAAACCTGTTTAAACATTAGACAAGCAAAACAGAACTGCTGAAACACTGCTGCATTCATTCAAAGAATAAGATAAGTTAGCAATGGCAACTATTGTTATGCTTCAGCATCTCTGATTTTCATTTAGATTTCTCTTGTTTTGTATAGATCTACCTAAAATCTCCCTCCAGCTTTTCTTGCTCAACCAGCAAGGACACGATGGGTCCTATCAAGATCTTGTTGACGATGGTTCCAGCGACAAAGTAGCCGAAGATGCTGACAAATCCAATCCAACCCGCACTACAGCACCAAAAGGTAAGAAAAAGTTATCCTTTAGAATCTTTCAAAGCAAAACTAGAGGGATGAAATAAGATACAAGAGTATTTAGTAACACTTTGCTTAAAGCTTTTATGCATAATGCATTATAAAGGTATTGATAATGTACAATCTTTTTTATAAATAATTGTAACCAAAGTTAAAATGCATACATCTGAAATGGTTGTTTGTCATGTTTTAAAGGGATAGTTCACCCAAAAATAGAAACTAGCCCATTATTTACTCACCCTCAAGTCATCCTAGGTGTATATGACATTCTTCTTTCAGACGAATACAATCAGAGTTATATTAAAAAAATGTCCTGGCTCTTCCAAGCTTTATAATGGCAGTGAATGGCTGATCTGTTTTGAAGTCCATAAAAGTGCATCTATCCATGATAAAAGTGCTCCACACGGCTCCGGGGGGTTAATAAAGGCCTTCTGAAGTGAAGCGATGCGTTTGTGTAAGAAAAATATCCATATTTAAAACTTTACAAACTGTAATCTCTAACTTCCGCTAACTGTCGTACGCGTGTTCACGAGAGACTGCCGTTCCAGCGTATGACATAGGACGCTCCGGTGAGAATATGCTAGTTCTCGCTAGAACCAAGTTTTGTTTTGCTCTATCCTCTGCGCTTCCGCGTTCGTCACCAGAACTTACACTACGCCTGCGTCCTACGTCATAGTAAAGTAAAGTTTTAAATACGGACATTTTTCTCACACTAACGCATGGCTTCACTTCAGAAGGCCTTTATTAACCCCCCGGAGCCGTGTGGAGTACTTTTATGATGGATAGATGCACTTTTATGGACTTCAAAACAGATTAGCCATTCACTGCCATTATAAAGCTTGGATTAGCCAGGACATTTTTTTATATAACTCAGACTGTATTCGTCTGAAAGAAGATTGTCATATACACCTAGGATGACTTGAGGGTGAGTAAATCATGGGCTAATTTTCATTTTTGAGTCAACTAACCCTTTAACTGCCACTGACGATAATGATTACTGGCAAATACAATCACATTATATATTATATACAACACAAACACACAAGTGCAGCAGCATCTCTCTGACCTGTTGAAGCACTGATAGGTGTAGTAGGTCACAGTGAACGGAGAGATGAGAAGTCGACTCGCCATAGTGCTCATCTGCTTACATAACCTCTCTACGTCCTGACTGATGCGCTGGTCTCTTTACGTGACACAAACACAAAATAAACCGATAACAGAGTACATTTAATTAAGTCTTCTTAAGTAATGAAGTGTAACCACATAAAGAAATGTTGTGTGAATACATTACGGGTTGTCGATGTCTTTGCACAGTACGTTGAGGGTGTAGTAAACACGTCCCTTGAAGTATGTGCTATGGATTTCTTCAGTTAAAGACTTTCTCCAGCTGACATACAGCAGACTGGAGATGTACTGGTCTAGACTCTTCAGCTGAGGAACAGATATATTATTGATTAGTGATTTATTATGAATCCTTGATTGGATAATATACAGTATACAAATTACAAGTGCAGTACAACCTCTTTAGCCCATAAATTATGTTGCTGGTCAATTTAACCAGTATTTTTTTCTTGACGTGTTATGACTTTCTCATTTAGGGCCATGAACATGAAAGCAAAGTTTCAACATTTTGATGTGTTGTGGAATTTCTGTTATGATTATGATGTTTGTGAGTCAGACTGACCAGCATATTCCATTGTTGAAGGAAGCAGCATAAACACTGTCAGTTTCTAAACTACCCTCTGAGGTAGCACTCTGCGATAAATGATATTGCGATAAAATTTACGTCGATAACGATGATAAGCTCTGGACATTTTTACTCTATATGAATTAATCTAACAGCCTATCACACAGCAGGAATAAACACGACAACAGCCAGTCAGTGCATGTCGCTAATAAATTATTTCTGCGTGTGAATGAATGGCACGGATTCTGATACACAAACTTGCACACGTGACACTAACTGTTTTCCGTGTCTGCCGTCTCAAAATATGAGGACATGAACGCATGAAATTTATCTCCAGAGCTGCTTTGAGAATCACTTCACAAGCTTTTCACCGTTTCATTTGAGAAAATCTACTGTCAAATACACACTGAAAGTGAAACTAAAACTAGATGTTCACAAAGAAATTATGACAGAAATATATCACTACTGTATCACTACTATATATACCCATACACTACTATATATAATCCCATATTATTTGACAAAAAAAAATTTAAATGCAATGTTTCATGCAATTTTCATTTGATTACATTTTCAGAGATTGATTAAATTGTTAAAGTTTATATAAATTTGTATTAATAGGGGGGCAGCTATTTACACTAAGTTTAAATAGCAATAGATTATACATTAAGTGCAAGTACTAGCAATAGACTATTTACACAGTGAAAATAGCATTTTCTTAGTGATATGCGATTTACACTAAAGAAAATAGCGATAGATTCTATTTACACTATGTAAAAATAGCAGTATTTTCTTTGCAATAAGTGGAAATAGTACTTAGATGCTATCTATACTTATAGAGGCAGATACTATTTGCACCTCAGTGTTGTTGTACATTAAATGGTATGCAATAATAACAGAGTGTAAATTATTATATTTATTAAAATTATTAAATGGATGCTTGCTTTAGTGGGATAATAAATACACCTCCCTCTAACCCTAACCGATAAACACTTTATTATTTGACACACGTTAGACACTTTATTTACACTTTTCAAATATTTTCTTTATTTCTTATTGAAAATAAATGCCTTTCCGATCTGATATGTGATGGGGAAAGGGAGTAGAGTGAGTTTGGCAAAGGCGGATTTGAACTCGGGTCAGTTTGCATCAAAACGTTCTGACACTATTGCGACTGTTAACAATTCAGTGTCTTTTGTCATTTTGTCTGGCCCAACCAGATGTCAGTGGGTGGAGTTAGTGTAAATAGCCTCTGCCAAAAATGACATGGATTTTATGGGGCCCTAAATTAAAAGGTGGAGTTTAATTGTGTTTACATTCATTCTCAAGGTCTAACAAATATGTGGAAAGCATTTCCTTCCCCATTAATGGTAAATAAATATTGTGATAAATATCGATATTGTATGTATTTGGCAGACGCTTTTATCCGAAGAAACTTACACTGCATTGTAGGTGTACATTTTTATCAGTTCAGCCATGTTCAGTTTGTTGGGAATCGAACCCATGCTCTTTGCATTGCTAGTGCCATACTCTAATATAAAAACCATACACAGATTTTTACCATAATACAAGGGATAGAGTAACCAAGGGTTACCACCAAATACAGTAAATAGTTAGCAGATGCTGTTACCAGAAGCGACTTGCAGAAAAATATATACTGTACATACAAGACCAAACTCACGGTTGAATTAATCAGGATGAGCAGAACCGCAAACCCCACCAGATCTTTGAACTTCCCATAGGTCTTGTCAGACAGAACCTCGTAGAACTTACTCGGAATAAGACCCACTTGATAAATCACAAGCTGGACTAAAAGAAAAGAAAAATACATTGATCAAACAGAGAGAGAAGACAAAACAAGCCATCATAATCTATTCCAGATGTTAGAAGTTTATTACCTGAAAGTGTGACTCCAAGAAGCGTCATGAACATCCGGACAGTCTGGTTGGACCAGGATGGGAAAAGGATCTTCAGAATACAGCAGAACCTTTGCAGAAACCTCCAGTCCAGCTTTGGTCTTGGGGAAAAACTCAACTAGTTACATGTGTGGCTCAAAATGTCAGAAAAAAGACTGGCTTGGACACAAAAACAGCTGCATTTCTTGTATTCTATGAGGTAGATCTCTTATGATAGACGATGTATGGAGATGTCAGTTCAAGTCTTACCTTTTCACACTGCTGTTCTTCTTCATGGGTGGCATGGTGAACATTTGGTGAAGGTATTATGAGACCTTCTGACTGTAAAATCTTCCCTTTTTTTGTTTTTGCTTATTTTAAGCTCTTAGAGGAGTTTATTGGATGCGTTTTGGGTTCAAAGTCTAAAACAGCATATGACAGCGTCTTAAACATGATTAGTTCAATCTGACAAACACTAGTTATAAACAAACAAACAGACGAGACGTTTAATTTTACAATAATTTAATAGATTTAAAATCATACGCGGCAATGATAATGGTGCTGTTGCGCCGTATTAATGAGCAAATAAATGAATGAGGTGTTACTTTATTTCAGTAGTTATTTTATATCACATGCAGGGTCACATGTACACAAACATTTCTTCGTGTACGTCTAGACTGGTCTGGTGCTCCGCTGCCATCTGCTGTACAGGAGAGATTATGACGGGACTGCATAAATATAGCCATTGAATAACATATTAAAAGGGATAGTTCACCAAAAATGAAAATTCATTTACTCAACCTCATTTTGCTCCAAACCTGTATGATTTTTTTCTCTCCTGCTGAACACAAAAGAATATATTTTGAAGAATATGGGTAACCAAATAGTTGATGGACCCCATTGAGTTCCATAATATATTTTTTTTCTCCATACTATGGAAGTCATCAACTGTTTAGTTACCCATATTCTTCAAAATATCTTCTTTAGTGTTCAGAAGAAATAAATTCATACAGGTTTGGAACAACCTGAAGGCGAGTAGCTATGACAGAATTGTATTTTTTGTGTATGGATGCAACTATCCCTGTAATGTACTCATAAATCCCATCCCATTTTTTTTACGCTAACAGAACTAAATATTTTTTTTTATAGCATGTGTTAATTATGGTTCATGTTCATTTATAAATACAGACTATATTCATTGTTAGCTTGTCTTAGCCTGCATTGATGTATACAACTTTTAATATTAAAATGTATTAGTATATGTAGAAATAATAATTTAACCAAGATTTGCAGGATTTGTTAAAATATTGTTCATTGGCCATATATGTTAGCATATAAAATACAACCTTACCTTACCAAGTGTTACCATCCCATTTGATAAAATAAACAATGGGGTCCAAAAGTCTGAAATCACGGTTAAAAAAACGCCTCCAATTCAATGCATTTTTAAAAAATACGCATTATATTATCAGCCTAGCAACTAATTGATTTTTTCCCATGCTTGCTATAACATAAAACATACATATTTATACATGCTTAACCTTAAAATGCATTGACAATACTATTCATCAATTGTCATGTCAATAAAGTTGAAGTAAATTGAAAATTAAATGATTATATTAAAAAATAAATACAATGAATAAAAGCCAACTACATAATGAAGGCCAAATCTGTTGGCCAAAACAATGGTTTGATATTTTTGAATGCTAGCTTTTACCAATGTGACTTCTTGCCCCGTTCTTACCTACACCTCATTTCCAGGTGTCTCAACGATGTTGCATGCTGGCTGCAAAAGGCAAGCATTGACATTTTCTGATTTAAAAAATGGCCCAAGTATTTCAAACCTTGAAATGTGCTGATTAAAACAGATCTTCAGTTTGTCACAGTCATGTATAGTCCACATTATACTGTATGTCTGCTGAAAGTAACACGTTTTACCTGTTCTTGGGCCTTAAAATGAATTCAAACATTTTATCAGATTTGTTTTATATTGTTTTTCTAATCAGTAAACCAAACCATTGTAATACTGCAAACACATAACAGTTTTATATACAGTAGATAAAGGCGTTGTGTTGTTGAGGGGGAGCTCAGACAGATTATTGATCCAGAAATTCAGTTTTTATTTTCATAGACTAAATGTAAAGAACATAACAGGATTTGAGAATAAATCCTATGAGCACAAAAATGTTCCACTGCAAGCGATTATTTACAACAATGAAAAACATTCCCTTTTCTCATCAAAAGGGCCGACAAACACCAGTGCAACAAATTCAGATTTCATATCACGTCTCAGAGAAACCAATCAGGCCAATAATTTATATGATTTAAAATGTCTGATTTTATAATGGGCAATTTTAAGAAATAAAGCAGCCTGATGCTTAAAATAGGCACTGTGAGATATGAACAGATATAAACATAAACAAATATGTATGCCCACAGTATAACACAATAAGCTTTCCACTTCACGCCATGCATATATACCACATGGCAAAATAAATAATATACTGATTGTTCAAACAATAAATCATAACTTGTGTTTTACTGAAATGTTTTTTTTTTAATAATTGACATTTATTCCCCTCTCATCTGTACAAATAACAATGTGCCACTTAAGTATGGCAGCAATATCAATAACAAGCAGAAGTGGTGTGATATATATTAAATAGCTGATATCTACTCTACAGTGTACACAGAATCATGAGTTTTGCTTGTAAAAACATGAGTATTCCTTTGTCAACCCACTTCAGCATTGACTTTGATCAGCGATTTCCACAAAATACAAAGTACGTATGGAAGCTATATCGATTTGGTTCGAAAAAAGTATGCGTGCTACTGTATGTCAAGTTAAGCAAAAACATTTACGATAAAAAAAGGATTGAATGTGAGCAGTTGAATGTCAACACACGTGAGCATCAAATACGCAAAGTTGATGATTATATCAGTTTAAAACTTTTAAGTATGAAAGAAACAAAGTGCTCTTGTCAGACCAGTAAAAAAATAATAATCTGTACACCTCATCACCTCCTGTTCAAAAGCTGGGGGCGTTCCGTACGGAGAGTCTCCTCGTTTGTTTGATTCGTTTAGCGATTGACTTTCCATCCCGACAGGTTTTGCCTCTTCTCGGCCGCATTTTTTGCCATTCTATATAGTTATTTGTTAAATGGTAAACAGGCCGGCAGTATGACTGTGGCACAGGCCGGCCCGGCTAAAGGTTCAGCCACCTCTCCTTCCATTTCTGTCCATGTGCCTTTCTCTGGGCTGTAACAAATGGTGGATGACTTGTATGCCCCCTGCAAGAGATGTTCAACTAGTTATTCTCACAATATTTCACACTTCAAAATGCTTCTTTATGCTTTTAATGTATGTACAGTCATAGGGCCCTATTTTAACGATCCAAAAAACGGTCAGCGAGCCAGGCGCATTGTCCAAAATGGTTCTACCTAGTCTCTTAATGAGTCATGGGTGTGTTTTGGGCGTAACATGCATTAAACCAATCGGAGTCTCATCTCCCATTCCCTTTAAAAGCCAGTTGCGCTCGCGCCATGTCGGATTCGCTATTTACATGGCGGAATTTGCGAGTGGAAAGACAGAACGCTTCTCCAGAGAGTAATCCTTTTATTTTTAATATTTTTAAATGTTTGTGTGCGGCTGCGCGTCCCTGTGTGTGTAATAAGCAGAGTGTACACGTGTTGTGCACCCACCTATAGGCGCATAATAACACAAAAAAGAATGACTTTAGACCAGGTTTTTGTTGGTCAATGGCGCAGTCGTTTTCAGTTCCTCAAAATAGCAACTTGCCAACAACACGCCTAAACACACCTTGTTTTCAGACCAGTACGCCCATGGGTGAACAGATGGGCGCGAGTGCATTTCTATTTAAACAACGTGGCGCTGGACGTGAAAATGTTAACTAGCAAAAAACACTTGCCTGGCGTTGCATTGCGCCAGGTGTATGATAGGGCCCATAGGCCCTGTTTCCACCTGGTATTAAGATGCGTTTTGGTTGATCAGATCACAAGTGGACGACGTTAGTGTAAACGGGGTCTAAAACATTCGGCGTGGTCTTGTGGCTGTCAGAGCAGAAATTAATGCTGCTGCTCTCCGTATGTTTTTCCGCTGTCGCGTTCATATGTAAATTGCATGAGCATATTTTGTCCATTCGTTTGAAAGATCTGAAAAAGCCCATATATTTACCCACCCATAGACCCTCCCCTTGAAGAAAGCAGGACAGAAGTGGTTGAAAGTGGACAAAAGAGGCGGATTAACAGACCAGGTGTAAACGGGAATGTGTGCTCCTCTACTTGTGATAACATTTTAATTTTAAGTAAAATAATTAAAAAGTGATATGCTAATAACTATGCTAATAATTCAATTAATTAAAATATGAAATAAAAAATTATATATATAATTAATTGAATTATTAACATAGTGTATACATTTTAAGTGAGATGTGTTTACCATGCTCCAACTGTAGCCCCCAACCAAGTAAATACTGTCATCAAGAACAGCACATCCAGGCCCGCTGCGTCCCTCTAAGATGGGCGTTTGCAGGATATTCCACTGATCTGCTTTAGGGTCATAGCATTCCACCAGCATCACATCCAGATGAGAGAATCCTACACACAGAGGAAAACAGTCAGAGGAAAACCCTAGGCGTATATGCCAAGCTCTTACTTTGCAGAGCTTGGAATCTAATCATTGAATGAAACTATATTGATCACTGTTGTGTACACAGTCAGTGCAGCCCCCGCTGCTGAGATTTGGGTTACGGCTATATAAATTACCCTTTAAGTGGTTGCCCCCAATAGCGTAGAGGCGGTCGTTCATGCCTGCGAGAGCGTGTATGGCTCGCTTAGTGTTCATGTCCTGTTTCCGAGCCCACACGTCCATCACGGGGTCATAGCAGTACAGCCAAGACACGTATTCGCCATTGTGAACCCCACCTGAAGCATAACACACACAATACCACTTTCAACATGAGGACGAGTATTGTCATTTTAGAGATTAAAGATTGACAAAAAATTTATTCAACATGGAATCAAAATTGACTGTATTTACTTTCTAAATGCACATGCCTGGTCTTTTTTATCCAAAGAGACTTGCATTGCATTGAAGATGTAAACTTATGTATCAGTTCATGCATTTGAGCTTGGTGTTGCAAGCACAATGCTCTACTGTTTAGGCTACATGAACGATTTAAGTTATTTTAAATAAAAAATGTTTGTCTATTCTGAAACAACTTTCCTTTTTGGCTAATGTCAAGTACTTTTCGCCCAATCATGTGTCATACAGAGACATGGTAACACTTTAGTTTAGGGTCAAGTTCTCACTATTAACTAGTTGCTTATTAGCATACATATTACTAGGATATTGGCTGTTTATTAGTACTTATAAAGCACATATTAATGCCATATTCTACATCCCTTAATCCTACCAATACTAGGGCTGCAACTAACAATTATTTTGATAACTGACTATTTAGTTGATTATTTCTTTGATTAATCAGGTTTAAAAAAAAGCACAATTTTCTTTTCTTTTTTAATTTTATTGACAAAGCACTATTCCACATGCTGCCCAATGATGTCCTTCAAACAAACGTGACAACTGAATGCTATGAAAACATATATAGTATTATGGAAGTTTAAATTTACTGTAAATCAAATGTACTATACTAAACATTTTTTAATCTTATATCAAATAAATATTTTACAAAATATTTTTTACTATAAAATTACTATAAAATCAAAGCCATATGTCTAACCAAGTTGTGTTCCAAATTTGAAGTTGATATCACAAAAATTGAAGTTCCCATGAGATTTTGTTTAGGCGTAATACCAAAAATAGCCACCGGGTGAAAAACAGTCCATAGAATTTTTTTTTATGCATTCTCCTGTAACAAATTTCTGTCCAAATATCACTTCTATCACATAATATGGAACCTTGAGACTCAGACCTTTCTGACGATACGCGTTTTGTCAAGATTAGAAAAGGTTTTTATTATAAATTATGAAACATGATGACGCCCAATAGGGGAGGAGCCCGCTAAAAGAATTTAGAGTACCGTTTCTATGGTAACGCAACGTCTAATTTTCACAGGATGAATTTTGAGTTTGTAAGCTTTCGAATATCTAACGTATGATAATTACTAAAATATGTGATATAAAAAAGGCGATAAAAAGATGATATTATATTTTAGAGGATAATATATTTATATCATACTTTTTAGAGGATAATATAATTTTATACATTTTTATGGACAAATACTAGAATATATGTTTCATTACGAACCTTTAGCATGAAAACCAAAGTTTCAATGATTTAAAGTGTGTGCATAGACTTTTTGTGACAAAGGTCAGAACTCCTGTTCTGATTAGATTTTTTTGTCATAAATTAATCTATTACTGTTCCTACATAATTTGTACAGTGGTAAAATATCTATTTAGGAGTCTTAGACCTTTCCAACGATATATAGTTTGTCATGATTAGATTAGGTTTTTATTGTAATATAGTGAAGTAAACTTAGGCGTCCTGCTGTTGGGATTTGAAGCGACTGGCGACGTTTTCTGTGCACGGTGGGAGGATGCGACTAACCAATAATGACATTCGTTGTCGATGATTTTCATTATCAATTATTATTGATTTTATCGATTAGTTGTTGCAGCGCTACCCAATACCTAAACTTAACAACTACCTTACTAACTATTAATAAGCAGTGACAATTGGACCCTAAACTAAAGTGTGACCAGAGACACTTTTCGCAATCCAATGAATTCCCAATGGATACATTTGAGTCCTGTCCAACATTTTTTGTTTTGCTTTCGAATGACATTTTATGTTGAATTTATAATGTATTTAAAATAGTAAAAAAGTAGCATAAGAAATAACATTGAACAGTGCTGTTAATAGAACAGCAAGTCACTTGTAGACTTCATCGCTGTAACGGCACCTGTTAGTAACGTCTCAGAAACTTTGATTAATTCACTGTTTGGATGAGGTGTATCGTCAGACCTGAGATGTATATTTTCCCATTGTGCACGGCGCCTGCGTGTGCAGCCAGCGGCTGAGGAAGAGACGAAACGTAATTCCATTCGTTTGTCTCAAGGTTATAGGCTTCAACGCTAGACAGATAACCTGTCTCGTTCCTTCCCCCAACAACATACAAGTGCTTATCCAGGCAGCAAGCGAAGAAACTCGCTCTCCTGAAACAAAGACAAGATGAAAAGATCGTCTCTTAAAATCAGTCAACGTAGAGACTGTTTACAGCAAATATCCCCGTCGCAACCAAGAGTGAAAAATTCATCACAAAGGCTTAAGAAATAATTATAGCCATGTTAGGAAGAGCTCTTATTATTTTATGAATAATAAGTCATTTTCAGAAGGCATCATACCTCTCCTGCATGGGCGGTAGTTGGATCCAGCTATTGAATCTCGGATCATAGCGACTTACAAAGTTAGTGCTGTGTTTGCCTGCGAAGATGATACACATATTAGTTTTATTCCACAGTAACATCATAAACATTGTTTGAAATAAAAAAACACAGTGATTTCATAGCAATAATGCACATTTAATGAATTATAAAATCAATGTCAGTGATAACATTGATTTTATTCAGCTTCTCATAGACATTTATTCATGTTTTACCATTAGGGTTCCACTGGTCTTCTCCACCCAATAAAAGCAGGAAGTTCTCCACCTCAACTACACAGTGATGGGCGCTGTTATACGGCATTACTACAACACAGAGACAAAACAGATGAGTCTAGTGCAATAAGAAAGTGATACATCTGAAAAGTGAAAGGTCGATACATTAGCCAAGCCAATGATATTTGACCACTTTGAGATTATCAGCCTCAAATCAATAATTACAGTAAATATTATGTGAACTGTTGTTCATTTACAGTTTACACATAATTTGACATTGTATTAAATATGTAAAGGATCATGTAAAGTCAACCATTGCAGCAATTCCACTAATCCCACAAAGAAATAACACTCAAGAAACATTAAATCATCAAAGTAATATCATATAATTTCGCCAGGATTTGACAAGTTATTTCACTGCTAATGCCCAAATTATTGTTTTATTAATAACCACAAATGAACATCTGGTCATAAACTAAATGTGCAACTCTATTACCCATTGTGGCATAATATATAATATATATATATATATATATATAAATTTCTTAAGGATAAAACATGTATCTCAGCATTAAACTGAATATATCAAATATATAGAAAGGTTATGATTTCTGAAGGATCATGTGACACTGAAGACTGGAGTAATGATGCTGAAAATTCAGCTTTGATCACAGGAATAAATTATATTTTAAAAGTATATTTTTGATATATTTACGGTAGCAAATTTACAAAATATCTTCATGGAACATGATCTTTACTTAATATCCTAATGATTTTTGGCATAAAAGAAAAATGTATAATTTTGACCCATACAATGGGTCTATTGCTATTGCCACAAATATACCCGTGTGATTTATGACTGGTTTTGTGGTCCAGGGTCACACACACACACACACATATATATATATATATATATATATATATATATACACACATACATACATATGTATATGTGTACCGGTCAAACGTTAGGAAACATTACTATTTTTAATGTTTTTGAAAGAAGACTCTTATGCTCATCAAGGCTGCATTTATTTGATCAAAAAAAAGTAATATTGTGAAATATTATTACAATTTAAAATAATGGTTTTATATTTTAATATACTTTAAAATATAATTTATTCCTGTGATCAAAGCTGAATTTTCAGCATCATTACTCCAGTCTTCAGTGTCACATGATCCTTCAGAAATCATAACCTTTCTATATATTTGATATATTCAGTTTAATGCTGAGATAAATTTGTTATCCATAAGAATTTTTTTTTTATGTGTGTGTGTGATCCAATATATTATACATTTGATCTATTAATTTTTTTCTAGGAATCACTCAAATGAAAGACACAAAAATTGCAATATACAAAATAAACAACAAAAACTGAAAGAAACACTGCATACAATATTTTTATTTTGAGCTCCTGAAGTTCACAAAAAAAAATTAAGCCTTATTTAATTGCACTTTTCTCAATATTCTGAATAAAATGTCACAACCAATCAAATAGTACTTCCTCGTATTAAGTTTTCCAGCACTATTCCTTCCTGTCTCCATCTTCTCTAATTCTCCAGCTCCTGGAAAAAGTGACCCCCAGTTGAAATAGAGAGAAATGGTCGTAGGGTGACAGTCATAATGAACATGATCATGTTCACTTCATAAATCTCCGTCCGGTGCCCGTGCAGCGTAAATCAGTCGTACGCTAAGAGCCACCTGTCTGCCTCGATCATTCATTTCCACTGTCACATCTTCGCTGCCTGATGGATCACAGTTGCTGTAAAATTAGACAGCCTTGAATCGCGCTTTTTTCCATTTGGCCTCTTCTACTGCAATCTAACTGGAGTCTGACGCACAGAGGCCTTTCCGTTGAGAACGGATTCGGACTGAATCTCACAGCTCCGTCCCACGAGGGGAGCCTCTCGACTGTCTCGCTGCACACAAAACCAGATTGACAGAGATCTGACTGTCAGTGAGAGAATTATTTGGCTTCTCAGGTGTCTGGAGCCATGCGGGGCTTTTGTGGCCTGCTGACATTTACAACACGTCCCAACAGGCTCAGCTTTGGAAAGTGATTTGTTGTGAGATGATTCAAATGACCAAGAGGTCACAGTCTAGGCTCTGTTATTGATCTTACAGCCTGATCTACACAGGTGCAGATGCATCATATTGCTAAACTGACTGATAAGAAGCCTGCACAGTGAAGACATATGATATTGACTTTTAAAGGAACACATCTCCTGAAATTCAGCTCACAATGTCTTTGTTTTTCAGTCTTTTAGCACATAAAAAAAAGCATTCTGGGGTTAAAATATCTGAGGTAAAGCTTGTCAGGAGCATGTCTGTATCACTCCAAAATCAAAATAAATAAATAAATATATTTTTAGGACCATTAAGACTATTTTACATTGACATTCTTTTCATGAGAATTAAGGAGAATTCTCATTAATAAAAAGCAAATAAACTGATTTTTTTAATACTTTTATACTAGTAAAAAACAACTATTACAGAATCATTTATATAAGAATAAAAAAATTAAAAAAGAGAAGTAAAATAGAAAAGTGCTTAATTTTCATGAAAATGAATCAATGTAAATATAAGAAAATAAATAAAAATCAAATAAATCATTAAATAAATAAAAACTATACAAATATATTTGTAAATTAAGGTAAATTGTGTATTCAGTTTGTGAATTCATTGTAGTATTGTATTTATTAAGAATGTGTATTGAAATGCTTTTAATTTATGCTGATTTAAATAAAAATAAAACTGCAAAAAGAAACAACTATTATAGTAATTTAAATTTAATGAGAATCATCATTGAGAAGAATAAAATAAATGAAAAAAGTAAAATAGAATTAAATAATTTTCATGAAAACGTATTAATGTAAATATAAGAAAATAAATAAAAATCAAATAAATCATTCAATAAAAATAAAATATGTATGTATATATATATGTAAACAAAGGTAATTGTAGTATGAATGTAAGTATTTATTAATAATGTGTATTGAACTGCTTTTAATTTATGCCGACTTATATATAAAACTGCAAAAAGAAACAATTACAGTAATACAAATATAAGATTACAAATATAATATTGAAATTAATAGAAATTAAAAAAAGAAAGGAAAAGTAAAATGGAAAAGTGCTTAAATGTTATGAAAATAAGTTCTTAATGGCCCTGAAATAGTCGTTATTTCTCATTGCAAAAAGTAATTTCTTAATTTGTTTACTTTATGTTAATAAGTTTAAAGTGAAACATGTTGTAAACTAATCTAAATGAATAACATAATGGCATTAAATGCACAATATGGAATAATCAACACATTTTAACTTATGACAAATAACAAATAACTGTTTTGCGTCCTCTCATTTTGACCCTAGCACACTGAGTGCACTAGGTGGCAGTCTTAGCACAGAGCAGAAAGCCAGGGAAGCAGAGAGGTGCAGCCAGTCATGAGAACCATCCTAAATAGTGCTGATGAAGGTTTTAATCAGTCGCTGTTCCCCCCCTTTTGGGTTTCGGCTCATTGCAAAGTTATGATTGAATGTTAATAACCTGCACACCCCAAACGACATCAAGGGGCTGCTGGTGTGTTCACAGGATGATTTTGCAGTTTGGTCGCTCCGCCTGGCCATGGGCCATTTAAGACTCGACGTCTGAGGCAGAAATAAAGGACATTACACTATGACCTTATGAGTGTAAGTTATATAGATCCAGATGTAATTCATTAATGAATGTTATGCATGCTGCCAAACGCTTACAAGCAGGTTTCGGAGCGTAAGGTGTCTTTGTAGGTCTCACACCTCAGCGATGCAGTGATTGGATGACTGAACGCAATCTTAGCCATAAAACAAAATGACTGCACGTCCGTTTATGTCCTTGTTTTGCCTCGGCAAGGGACAGACACTATAGAATCTTTTAATTAAATCATAATACATTGTGTCTTGGCTCATTGCTAAATTGCAAAAACGAACTTACTTTGCATCTTATATTGAGCTATATAAACGGGTTATAATCCATTTATATGGTTTAAAAAGTGCTATAAAAGAGTTTCCACTTGCCAAATTTCTCTCCAAACACATGACCTGCTATGTTTTAGAAGAATAAACTCAAGGCATTTTGAGTGAGGAAGCTTTTGCTATCCCACAAGCCACCTGGAGCTTGCCATATACACATACATGTCACATGTACAGACAGCAACTGACTGACTCTGAACTAGTTCAGAGATTATTTGTACAATAATACACAGTTCTAACTATCTTATTAACAGCTAGCACTAGGGCTAACAGCTAGCCGCAAGCAATAATTGCTGTATTAAAGACTTTACTTTTGACTCTGATACATTATATCAACTAACATTTTGTTTAGAGCAAAATATGCAAATGCACAGGAAAGAAAAATCACCAAGAAGATCTCTTTATTGCCTCAATTGTTTCTCGTAGACAGCAATGAAATTACATTTAGAGCAAATGAGACCTGTCTCCAGCTTCTCAGATGTTTCACCTGAGATAAAGACCCTTGTAATCTCCACTAGATTTCAGAAGAGATCACAACAATGTCTCAAACTGTGCTCGCGATCAAAAGTCAGAGATCTCAAAGTGAACTCAAATATTTGAGTATCTTAAAGGGATACTCCACCCAAAAATGAAATTCTGCCATTATTTACTCACTCTCCCACATGATCTTTCAAACCTGTACGCATTTCTTTCTTCTGTAGAACGCATAAGAAGACAGTTTTAAGAATGTTTGGAACCAAACAATATTGGATCTTCATTTTATAGACAAATAAAAACAACAACACTGACACATTTCTCAAAATATCTTTTTTATGTTTCACAGAAGACAGACAGACATGCAGTTTTAGAACGACATTAGGGGTGAAACGGATCGTAGTTGATCCGTGATCCATATTAATTGCAAGTTTAACCACGATAGAGTCAAAGTTTATCATTTGCACATGTTTTTTCTTGACAATTCACACATTCAAGCGATTTTAAACCATCCAAGCACAAGAAGAGGCGAAAGAGAACTCGAACAGCGAATTGATTCTTCTTTAGCGTCTCCATGCACTTGGATGGACACACACACACAAAATTATGTCTAAATAACCATCTCGGCAAGTATCCTCATAAACACAGTCAGTTATTTCTTAAGTGAATGTAAAGTCGAGAAAGAAACTGGATGTGTATCATTATATTGGATCGGTGCATTCGATCTTAAAGTGACAGCAGCCGATAAAAAATATCTGCTGCTCTCTGTGACATTAATGTTAATCAAACAGCTTTAACAAATATTAATCTATATTAAATGTATACAGTGAACACTATAGTGTTATTTTACATTTAATTATTACATTTCTGTACCTGAAATAAATACTACTGTTAGACATTAATTTATTTGTAACTTTGTTCTATTGTATTTATCTATGCTTGTAATTAATGTATTTGTTCTTATTTTTTTACTGACTGTTCACTTTGAACTTTATTAGTTAGGCTACTTAGTCAAGTACTTTAAGTGAGCTTTAAAGGCACAATATGTAAGATTTTTGGATTAAAATATCCAAAAACCACTAGAACAATGTTATATATTTTGTTGACTTGTGTACTTATATTATCCTAAATGTTTCCAAGAATGTTTAAATCCAGAGAAATAAACAATTTTAACCAGGACACGGAACATCATCATACCCACGTTATCCTCGGTTTCCGGTTTTATTTCGTAGAAACCATGGAAACACCAAAGACACTTTAATATATGATGTGTTTTATTAGACAGGTGAGCAACTGTTTGGATACATTTATCGACAGAAAACTAATCATTGTTATATAGTTCAACACAGTTAGTCTTATTGTTTAAATCTGGTTTTCTTGATTTACCGGGAGTACCATGTTTTACCATGCCTAATATTGATCTAGCTCACTGCAGTGTGCAACAAGTGTCTCATAGCCGCCGAGCGAACGCACAGAGTAACGTTATAACATAATTTTCAACGCACTCAAATGTATCTAGTATGATAAAACAGCGCTGTGTTACCCCACATACGCATGAGCGGAAGAAGCGGAAACGCTCGTCTGATCTCGAGTCGCGCTTGTCTCTCATTAGCAATCGCTCCACCGGCCTCATTCTGCTCTAACGGCTTTCAGCCCCATCCTGCTTCATACTACAGTTACGTTAATAAATCTTTAATACATTAGCTCATCCATGAATATGATTTCTGCCCAAGTACTGTTGGATTCCTTTGGGGTGAAGACAACAACAAGCTACGCCTTTGTTTTGAATAAGCGGCGAAAATTACATATTGTGCCTTTAAGTAATACATGGAAAGCAAAGTCCTTTTGTCTCCTAATCCAAAGACATAAATCTCACGTGTCTCATCATGAACTCATTAAATTCTTCCAAAACTAAATAATCTGAGCTATGCCACAGTTTATTTACAGCTCTCTACTAGATGTCAACCATTGCCCCCTTTGTGTCTGTTTTTAATGGTATTAGGAGAAACATCTGAGACAAAAATTAGACTTAAATGAGACATACTAATTAGAAACTTGAGCTTTAAAAGAGCATTAAAAAAAGGCAGATTCCATTCCACAATTACACTATGACATAATTTTTCATGATTATGATATCAATACTCAACATTCCGACACATTTTATCTCTATTGTTGTCATTTAAATCCTTCTAAGAATTCTGATTCTGGTTCTAATTCGTCATGCCAAAACACACAACAAACTATTGGCAGTACGCAAACCGCTCCTGTTCCTTCCCTGCTGCTCACAAAGACAAATGCACTTACGAGAACGTTTGCCCTAATAAAGCAGTTCAATAAGAATACGTGTCATCTTCTGATGATGAATCTTCCCGAGATCATTAGATTAAAATTAATCTTGCTGGCACGCTTATGCAAAAAGACAGGCAAAAAAACAAAAAAAAACACACACACACACACAAGTGAATCCAGGCGTTACAGCTCCACAATGGTGTGAAGGCAGTCATGCTCTGATTAAAAAGTTGCATTAAAAGTGATAGTGATACATCATTACCTCCTGCATCTCAGGAAGCTCTCGCTCTATTCTGCTCTGCGATGAAGCACAACCCAACGCAGGCAGGGTTCTTCCTGTGGAAGAGAAAAGATCTATGCTAGCAACACAAGAGCAGGCACTCACTTGTAAGGATCTTCCATGTCTTCTTTTCGTCGTCGTAGTACTGAACCAGATTACTAGGGAGGCGGTCGGGACCTGGAGGCAGGCCCCCAACCAACAGGAGCATCCGTTTGTTTGAGCGAATCCTGTGTTACAGAGGGACGGGGAAACAGATTCATTAACAATTCTGTCATTAGCTGTTATTAGTGCAGAGCAATTACATATTGAATGAGATGCCACAACAAGGTAAAAGCGTGTACAAACACAGCAAGCCGAGCAGAGAACATGAGAGAATATTAATGCTGAATGACTCCATCACCACCGTCAAATGAACAAAAAAAAAAGAAAACGGAAATGACTTCTATAGATTTGTTCATTTTAAGTTGTAGAATCAATTAGCCTCACTGTGATGATGAAGGATTTGCTCATTAATGCAGAATGTAGTTTTTGAAACCTGAGTTAAGTGACTAGTTACTAGTGTAAAACTCAATCTGATAAATCTTCATTAAAAGTCTCATTTAAAATTGTGAAATCATGAACATAAACACAAATAAATAATTTCACTAGCGCTGCAACAACTAATCGATAAAATCGATAATAATTGATCATAAAAATCATCGACAACGTATGTCATTATCGATTAGTCGCGTCTCTGCCCACCATGCATGGAAAACGTTCACCAGTTGTGTCAAATTACAGCACTGAAAAACGCTTTACTATGGACAAAATGCATCTAAAAATAGTCTTTATTATTATCTTTATTTTTAATGTAGGGATTTAAACTCCTTTTGCTTTATACTCTTTTGCATATAGCATAGATATAGATATATTCACTATATATGTTTTCATAGCATTCAGTTGGCACGTTTGTTTGAAGGACAACATTGGGCAGGATGTGGAATAGTGTGTTTTCACACTTTGTAACAAATCCTTCCCTCGCGGGTCAAAATGACACGAAGACCAATAATTATACTTAAATTTTTTTGTCCAGTAAGCTTATTTAATTTCATTTTTTTTTTAAAATTTCATTTTTAATTACATTTTTTTATTTACCTTTAAATTACTAGATTTTATCAATAAATAAATAATAATTTAAGCACATTCTTCCAATTTAAATTCAAAATATCTCACAATTTCATGCATAACCCTTGTAATTCAGCTCAAAATATCTTACATTGGGTATCTTTGCCGACCTCTTGTGGAAAAAAATATATAACATGTTTCATGACTTCTCCCATTAGATGGCTTTATATGGCGCTGTTCCGCTGGGTATCTTAAATATGCATTCAGATACACATGTAGACAAGTTTTTTTAGTTTGAAGTTTGAGCATTTTTAGGTTTTTCTATGTGTACTGAACCATTCATTCCTAAGGGGGTCAAATTTACCCTTGTGGGAGGGATTTGTTACTTTTTTTTTTATTTCAACCACAAAACTCCTCAAATCCAGTAATTTTTTTTAGTGTATTCATTGTTCAAGTATGACAAAAGTCCTAGGGTCTTGGACCACTCCGATGAACACTCAATTAAAAAAAAAATTGGGGTTCAAATGACCCGAGGGAAGGATTTATCGAAGATATATATCAAAATAATCGTTAGTTGCAGAACAAATTTTCAGAGGTGTGTATGTATATTTATAGCTATTTGCTTTAAATGTTATCCCTAAATGACTGTTATACCTTGAATATTGACAAAAAAAATCTATATTGTGGTTGTGATTGAAACTATGTAAAGGTCTTGACAGGCTTATTGCTTCTATTATGTGTTCTTATCCTATTGGCCAAAGTCGTGCATGTGACTACTGTCTGTCATAGACGTATCCAAATCACTGCTGCTTGCTTAGATCATGAATATGCATCCATCCATTCAGTGAATCAATAATTTAATTTAACAAATCAACTAATGTCGAATCAATAATAAAATATTTAGCTGCAAATGACTATTATCAGTTTAGAGACCTTGCGGTTAGCCTGTGCAATTAAAATCTCAGATTGACGAAGTGCTTAAAAGTCTGGGGTTCAATATTTACAATCTCTGTCAGCTCTATATCCCTGGGATATAAATGGACAACTCCAGCCTTGGACAATGAAACTACTCAGTCTTAAACGCTAGTATCATCATCAGGACACTTCAATTGAGTCATTCATTGATTCCATCTCATTTAAGTTAATGGATGATGCTCAGCAATTGATATTAACACAGGTGAGGAGAGCTGATACACAATGATGAGATGAGTGATTGACAAATAATAACAATTCTGTTAGCAAATGCATATTTATATCAAGCCCCTTTGACTTTCATAACATCTTAATTTCTGATTCCAAAGTTTAAAAAAAGAGACATTTAAAATGAGAATCCCATTGCAAACAATCTCTCATATTCTCCAACAACTGATTCCAGTTTATTCCACGGTCACCTATTCCTGCTAATTATCCCATCTGCAGACTGCAATAATGTCTGCAGTATGCAAGCTTGCAACAGTGCTGAAATTAATCAACCCTGAAACAGCACTATGAGGAATAGAATAAGGGTTTCACAGATAAGGCAAAGCGTGGAAACTGTGAACAAATATGGATCAGATATTCCAACAAAAGACTGCTAATCTAATCTAATTCAATTCACAAGTTAACTATGCAGCACCTAAGAATGTATGAGATCTTTGCTAAAAAGATTGATCTGTTTACTGACACCTGTCACAAGCCTGTTCCAATAGTATCAGGGCATGATCACGTGCACAGTGTGTTGTACTCTACATTTACAAACTCATGTCTGACACACATAACCTAACTGATGAAAACAAACTTGACTTTTCTTGTTTTGCAGACAAAACTGTGAAAATACATGTTCTTACTGTATGCAGTTTTATTTTTGTTTCCATGCACACAACCCCTGGGTTAAAAATGTTAAAAATAGTCTCTACACAAAAAGCATGATCATGATCGTGCAGAAGATCCTACCTGCTGGCTGTGGTCTGTCTGCAGTGCTGTCTGAAGGGCATCAGGTGGTAGTTCATGGCATCTAGGAGCAGTTTCTGGCACACTGGGTCAGTCCTCATAAAGTCCACCGACTGCACCCTCTCCACCAGCTCCGGGGCAGGGATGAGGGCGAAACGCAGGCGCTTCATCAGGTCGGGAGCATAGTGCATCCTGGTCTCCCTGTCGTGCTCCAACCACAGCACGGACATCTGAAAGAGCGCCAGCTCCGACTCCACGGGCGGAGGCAGGGCGTCCAGCATGGCGCACATCTCCTCAAAGTTCAAGAGGAGCACGTCCTCCACCAGGTACTTGTTGGCAAGCTTCTTGGTCTCATCCAGCCCGTGCAGAGCTGCGATCTTGCAGATCTGCTTGTAGTTCTGCACCGAGATCTGGTCGTTGAGGAACTGCACGCTGAGTTTGGTGATCTGGGGGATGTTGAGGATCTTGCTGACGGAGAGCACCTCCTCCACTGTGTCCAGGGAGAGGGTGACGTTGGCCGTGTAGAGGTACTCCAGCACCAGCCGCAGACCGATGGAGGAGCAGCCCTGCAGCACCAGGTTGTTGATGTTGGAGCGAGGGCTGGGCAGGAGCTTGTCGTCGGGGGAGGAGGACGGGGTGCCGGTGCTGCCTTGGTCCTTCGCCGCCAGCCCGTCTTCTCTGCTCAGCATGTGCGTGGAGAACAGGGACCTGAAGTACTGCGAGCAGGACGCCAGCACGGCTTTGTGGCAGTGGAACTGCTGTCCCTGCGCCGTGAGAGTCACATCGCAGAAGAGCTGCTTCCTCCACAGGAGGTTGAGACCGTGCAGCAGAGTGTCGCTGTGAGTCGGGTCAAACGTGGAGGTTCGGTCACCCGATCTGGACATGACTTCGGGGCTGCGCACACCTCCTGCGAGTAAACAATGCCATTGGTGCACTACACTGCATGAGCCAGATTTATAAAAGCATATGCATTCTGAAAGTATCTCATTCATGCATGCATGTGCATCTCAACACTATATAATGCATGCATGCTAACGCATTAAGTTTGCAGCACGCATCAGCTGCTTTTAAACAAGCACATGCATTACAACGCACATGAATACTTGCATACCCATCTATACGTCTCATGCATGCGTTCTTGAGCACGTCAAATCCAATGGTCGCTGCGGGCTGAAACAAACTATGCCGGGTTGTTGAAAAGCAAAGCCCACGATGTAGCCTACAAACTGCCCGCTATCTGTTATCCGGCCACGCAAACGCACACCCCCTTACAAGACATAAATGCATGCACACATTCCCCCCGATATGCGATACAAAAGCAATTAGTTTGTCTCCCGCAACATCAGCATCACCACCATAGATGTGCGGTTGCGCATCGCTTTGGTCGGCAACAACACAATGCAATCGCTCCGTTCAACAACACACGCGGTATTTATCACCCAATCTGAGACAGAACACCAGAAGAAATGGCAACTTTCAGCCCATGGAAGATTTACGCACAGTGCGCACCCGTGCTGAATGCTAGTAGTAGGTATCCAAAAACTTACCTGACTTAAAGAAAAGTAAAGCTGTGGCTCCTTCTGTGCACTTTCTTTGTTCAGTCCTGTTGGAAAAGTCTATGATCGATGGATCAGAATCCTAACCATTGATCCCCGCTCATTCAAGCTCATTGATCATTTATGTTTCCTCTGAATTAACAAGAAGAAGAAGTGTGTGTGAGTGTGAGAGGAGCTGTGTGCTTTCTGCAAGAGAAGAAGAAGAAGAAGAAGAAATATACGTGTGACAAATTATGCTACCAAGAAACAACACATCATTATCCTTGGGCCTGGGGCTCAGTGAGTCGTAACGAGAGTAATAGGAAATCCACGGTCGGGGAGAGAAACGGACGCGCATGGCCGGTGGAGAGAGACCGCGCAGGGGTATGGATGCTGGAGAGACTCGCAAAATTATGGCTCAAGGCTATTGTAAAAACTGTCGAGCGTAAATGACTGCGATTTCAAACATCTATGGAAAAAGAGGAGAGGAGAAAAGGCGAGTCTTTCCTCTCTTTCTCTCTGCGTTATGGAGAGAACCGTCAAGTTTTAGTGCGCATTGCTAATTAGTCAATTTCTCTGTTCCTTCACAGCCCGACGCCTCTGCTGCTGAGCTGAAACTGCTAATTTCTGGGACCAGCCTTTTTTTTGGGCTCTGAACGGGGGATGGATGAATGGCTTGTCTCGCACAAATGACAAAAAGCCCCCCTCTGCCTTAATCTCCATCGCCAAAATAACCCCATCTTTTTCTCCTTTTGCTTAGTCCTTCAAAAGAACGAACAAGGGACTTTGGGCAAACTTGTCTTGTGGTCTTGAGTAAGCATCATAGACATGACATGCAATGCAAATCAATGTCTTAAAATGTAGATGCTAATGCTGGTCAATTATTTTATATTGTGTCTAATGAGCCAAATAAATTCATAGTTCTTTAGTTCGCCATTGTTTTAAACAGCTTTTTAAACAATAATGATTTTATTTGATACGTCTGGAAGGGGGAAACCTTCAAATAATTGCCTTGACTTGCATCTTTCAATTGCATATTCATAAGAAACTAAACATCTTAAACTAAGGTATCATTGATACACTTGTATGGTCACGGTGCATTAAAATGAATCAACTGTGTTTTTTTTTCAGCTTAGTGGCACCATCATATTATAGTCATCCAGTTGTCTTGGTCAAAACAGTCTGCAGACAAAGCAGATAGCAGGTAACTAAATCTTCATATTATAACATGAAATAGTTGCTTGACATGCAAGACGGATTTATAATGGTACATAGCCATCTGGAAAACAACATCAAGCTTACAAAGCCATTAAAAGAAAAGGTTTGAGATAAAGCATATGGATCAAGTGAAGGATTCAACTTTTTTGGTTTCCATTTTTTTGTTTGTTGTTTCGGCATCATGGCTAGATATAGCACTTCCTGTGCTCCTAATGAAAGTTTTACTGCTGAGGCATTACTCATACGCGTTCTTTGATAGCTCTCCTCACACACTGTGCCTTTCAGTTGAAAATCTTAGTTAATAGAATAATCTGAAAAAGGACACTAATTCAATGGCAAAAATGCACTTCATAGAGAAATGCATAATTGCTGACAGGTGCCACCTGTTCTCCACTAACCATGTTGAATATAAACATAAGCTGCATCAGATTATAAAGTATTTTAGATGATTTTATATCCATTTGCAAGTTTAATTTGTATTATTTACCACACCTAAACACTGTGCAACTGTTCAATTTCCAAACTGCTCACTAATAAAGTGAGATGTGAAGTGGTACGAGTCTTAAGCACATATTCTATAAATCTGTACGTCGCCTCTTGTTGCACAGCATTCATGAGATTCATCTGTGATCATGTGATACATTGGTATGGTCTAATTGCATTAGCTAAAGACTATATATCATCTTTGCATTACATTCAATCCTGTATACCATACTCACCTCACTCTTTTATACAGCTCAATTGTCATCATGTGACCGCTTGTGGTATCTGTTTTGACAGAATAAGTAAAATCATGAATCGCATTACTCTGAAAAAGTAAATTAAGGATTACATTATTACAGTACTGGCAATATACACTACCTAATCTTTAAAGGGACTACAATATGTAGAATTAAAAATAAAAAAAACCTCGTTATTAGCGATCCCATTGGCAGTTAAGTGAACTGCAGCCAGCAACTTATTGCTCATGCACATGGGACTGAATGTGATTCAAGGCCCTGATTCACGCAAAGTTCTTTTTCGTTCTTAACTTAGAAGTAAAAAGAAGTTGTAAATACCTTTGCAGTGATATACTGTAAACAAACATCCCGAAGTCGTCCATGTGCTTATTTGAATATGTAAATAACGCAATTCCTCAATAACAAAATAAACATACAACAAAAATGACAGAGAACAGCAGTTAAGAAAGCATCTGATCATGGCGATGTGGATACACCAGCTCTGCGATTCACCGGCATCATCGAGAGATAAGGTAATTAAAAGTACACTGTTATGATAGTTTGATTCTGAAGTAGGCTATATCTGAGACTATACACCATATAGATCTGGCTATGAGAGACTATAGCTTGAATTCATCTTTTTTTTCATGACACATGGACTTTACAGTATAGAATTACTCTTAAGCATTATCCTGAACATTGTAAAAAATGTCATGCGTCATGGAAAAGAGGCTCTCAGAAGCGCGCGTAAACATCACGTTCTTTTCCCGGCAAAACCGGCCCGACTCCTTCACGTAAATATCAAGTCTACAGGCTTTCATCAACATAGGAAGTCGGCAGAGGTCTCGTTTTTTAAGTTTCGTTAAAAGCTGTTTACACATTGGCAATAAAAAGCGATTAATACATTAAAATTCTTACATATAGCCCCATTAAAAATAACAACATAGTGTGTTTTATAGATATAATATTCTATTCATTAAATGTACTGGAAGAACAAATTATAATATTCCTCAAAAGAGATATCCCAAATCTTGATTTGTGTTTATGTATTGGCACCATTGATGTGAATACTAAAGATCAGAAAGACAGATGCTAGCAGTACAATTTGATGCTATGCCATAAAATAAATGCATGTGCCTTTGTGATCAGTGATTTCACACTAGTCCATTTGAGAATATAGTATGAGCTAAGGAATATAAGTTAATAAAACACAGAACATATATCATATATCAAGTCATGCAGCATTGCAATGTATATGCCCAATTAGTCAAACATATGTACTGTTTGTTAGCAGGTAAGATTAACGCTTCTAAATCTTCATATTATAGCATAGTTGCTTGACATGCAAGACAGATTTATAATGGTACATAGCCATCTGGAAAACAGCATCAAGCTTACAAAGCCATTAAAAGAAAAGGTTTGAGATAAAGCATATGGATCAAGTGAAGAATTCAACTTTTTTGTTTCTTTTTTTGTGTTTTCGACACCATAAATAGCTTGATATAGCATTTCCTGTGCTCCTAATGACAGTTTTACTGCTGTCCTCATGCCTTCTCTGATCACTCTCCTTACACTACTTAAGAAAGAATTAATTAAAATAACTGTTCACAACATTAACATTTATAAAAACAAACAGATTCATTATCGTCAGATTGTTAACTGTTTAACGTAATATAGGTAAATCTCAGGTAGATGTGACTTATGTGGCTTACTTTGAGATTTGTGCCACTATTGGGTCCGTAAGCAAGGTATTAATCTCATATTGCTAATAAATTGATTAAAAAAAATGTATGTAGACTGCATCAATCAACTTTTACTTGCATTTGCAGTGTTATTTTAGGGTACGTTTACACAACTTTGTACTAAAAACGGAAAATATTTTTTTTATTAATATTTTCGCGTACAGACGACAACGTTGTCAAAACGATCCCGTTCACACGATATCCATGAAAACGACTATAAATGCTGTGTTATGCTGCCCAGCCAGTAGATGGCGATGACGCATGACGTCACCGTTTTCACAAATGTGCGTTTTTGTAGTTTATTGTAATATATATTGTAATCATTACGAACACAACTTGTAATAATTGATTTAATGATCTTATTGGTTATGCCTAAATGAATACATGATGTTAGGTTACTACATGATTTGTATTATCTTAGACCTGTACATTTCTGCCACATGGACATTACTTGGATACAGTCACCTCTGATAACAGATCACTTTAAATTGTAATGTAGAAACATGCATTTTCTGTAAAGCGGCTTTGAAATGTTGTGAAAAGCGCTATATGAATAATTTTGAATTTAATAGTTCACACGGAGACAATAACAATATAGTTTTCAAAACCTTGCACTTTGAAACCCGTTTTCACGCCCCCAAAATGGCGTTGTCATGTAAAGCAGAAAGTATACTTTGTTTTTTAACGCGTACGCTCGCAAAGCCTTGCAAACGCGTACACAGGCGGTCGGCGCATTCGCAGTTTTGAGCAATCTCTCGCCACGAGTTACAATCCTTGTAAATACTGGAATTTTTTTTTTATGCGCATACAATACAGTACAAGCGTACTCTTCTGATGACGAAATTTACATCACGCACACTGTACGCTGACCCTCGTGTGTGCATAAAAAGTGAAGTGTACTTTGACCTTCAACGAACAGTCAAAACGCACAAAAAGTTGTGTGTTTAGTTGAAAATGATGTAATGTAAATGGCTCCTTAGTTATTGATATACTCATAAGTCTGATTTCTTAAAAAAACAACACATTAGCTCCACAAAATGCATGATTTGAGGTATCACAAATGTTGCAGGTTGAGTTATGTACTAGGGCTGCACGATATATCGTTTTAGCATCGATAATGCGGTGTGCGCATAAAGCAGGATGTGCAATGTCAAAAATAGGGATTGTAGTTGATCCGTGATCCGTACGGGCCACAGAACGCATGTGATTTGCGGATTAATGGCAAAGTTTAACCATCATAGAGTGAAAGTTTATCATTCGTATGCGTTTTAAAGTCGAGTCAGGCATCAAGCGCAAGAGGACTCGCTTGCTGTTTTTTTCGTGCACACAGCACATGAACGCCGATTTCAGGTTTCTCTCTCTTTCTTTCTTAGCTTAAACGGACAAGTGCAAGCAAAATGAAGTCAAAATGCCCATCTCGGCGAGTATCCTCGTAAACACAGTCGGTTATGTGTTGTAAACAATTGAGAAAGAAAACGGATGCGTGTCATTTATATTAGGTTCATGCATTCGTCTTAAAGGGACAGCAGCCTAATGTACCCGCAGCTGTTTGTGTCACCAATGGTGATCAAACAACAAAAGAGAAAGAGAAAATGACCTTTGTAGCTTTAACAAAGACAAATTGTATTAATTAATTAATTATATTAGTTATATTTCATGTGTACAGTGATTGTTATTTTAATTATTCTATAATGATTCAGTCTTTTTAAATAGAGCTATTCAAAGCATCTGGTGAAATTGTTTTTATATCGCAATACATATTGCAGAAAAACTAAATATCACAATGCAAGCTTTTTCCAATATCGTGCAGCTCTATTACATACTCAAGGATGTGGTTCATGGCTAAAGAAAAACAAAAAATATATTGACTTGCAGCACTCAAACAGTCAGTCTACATACTGGAAGAGCGTTTTGGGGAAAGTAGGGAAGTATTTAAGGTTTATGAAGTAAAAAAAGGGCAACAAACGTTAGGTGACAGCTTGAACGTAGATCTGCCCTTTAATTTTCACCTGTTTGAACAGCATTTTAGTAACAGATTATTTAAAGTACCTGGGATTACAATGACAGTTTTCCTCACTCCTCTTCAGTGAAGAGTCTGCGCTCGTGACTTGAAGAGACCAAGGGGCTCAATTGATATGACATCAGCTAATTCTCTGTTGACTTGTTATACAGGCTGAGATGGCCGTGTTTGAATCTTTAAACTCTGTACTGCTACAAGGCTCTCAGGGGGCCCGCGGACTTTAGACGGAGGGGCACTCCGCTTGTGCCACGTTATGGAGGGGTGTTGAGCGAGCCTCGTCACGTTAGAAGTGGAATCTGTGGACTAATTAAACCCTCCGAGACCACGAAACACAGACCAGATTTACAACTCTCTCCATAACTGTTAAACCAACTCCTATTTATCGCTCAAATTACAGACACTGCACCCATGAGTGGACCGCAGGCCAGACGTCAGTGGAACTGGATTTTATGCCACACTTAAAATGGAGGTGCAGGTTCTGTATGTGTGATGTTCAAGGCGTGGAGAAAAAATGTCCAATCAAGATATGGATACAAAAGTCTGACTATAGTTGCTTGGCAGAGACTGTTGAAATACTTGCCAGTCATTTGCTTTTAAAAGTTAAAGTTGTATTGAGAAAGCCTTTGACAGACAGAGATAGATAGATAGATAGATAGATAGATAGATAGATAGATAGATAGATAGATAGATAGATAGGTGGGGGTGTGTTTGGGTGGATGGACAGATAGATGATGGATGGATGGATGGATGGATGGATGGATGGAAAGATAGCTAGATAGATAGAGAGAGAGAGAGATAAATAGATGACAGACAGACAGATGACAGACAGATAGATAGATAGATAGATAGACAGATAGATGACAGACAGACAGATAGATAGATAGATAGATAGATGACAGACAGATAGATAGATAGATAGATGACAGATAGATAGATAGATAGATAGATAGATAGATAGATAGATAGATAGATAGATGACACACAGATAGATGGCAGACAGATAGATAGATAGATAGATAGATAGATAGATAGATAGATAGATAGATAGATAGATAGATAGATAGATAGGTGGGGGTGTGTTTGGGTGGATGGACAGATAGATGATGGATGGATGGATGGATGGATGGATGGAAAGATGATGGAAAGATAGCTAGATAGATAGATAGAGAGAGAGATAAATAGGTGACAGACAGACAGATATATAGATGGATAGATAGATGACAGATAGATAGAAAACAACAGATAGATAGATAGATAGATAGATAGATAGATAGATAGATGACAGACAGATAGATAGATAGATAGATAGATAGATAGATAGATAGATAGATGACACACATATAGATGACAGACAGATAGATAGATAGATAGATAGATAGATAGATAGATAGATAGATAGATAGATAGATAGATAGATAGATAGATGACAGATAGATAGATAGAAAACAACAGATAGATAGATAGATAGATAGATGACAGACAGATAGATGACAGACAGATAGATAGATAGATAGATAGATAGATAGATAGATAGATAGATAGATAGATAGATGACGACACACAGATAGATGACAGACAGATAGATAGATAGATAGATAGATAGATGACAGATAGATAGATGATAGATAGATAGATAGATAGATGACAGACAGATAGATAGATGACAGATAGATAGATAGATATAGATAGATAGATAGATGACACACAGATAGATAGATAGATAGATAGATAGATAGATAGATAGATAGATGACAGACAGACAGACAGACAGACAGATAGATAGATGACACACAGATAGATAGATAGATAGATAGATAGATGACAGACAGATAGATAGATAGATAGATGACAGACAGATAGATAGATAGATAGATGACACACAGATAGATGACAGATAGATAGATAGATACATAAATAGATAGATGACAGATAGATAGATAGATAGATAGATAGATGACAGACAGATATATAGATAGATAGATGACAGACAGATAGATAGATAGATAGATAGATAGATAGATAGATAGATAGATAGATAGATAGATATTAATTCATGGATGGATGGAACATTTCTAGTAAATTCCTCTTCCTGTTACTCCAATTCAAATTATAATTCAATTTATCGTGGGATCTGGTCAATTAAATACAATTAAAACTCATGAGGTGAAAGAGCCAATTTTTTTATTTAAAATTTTGCATAACCCTGATATGCTGATATGCATATGCCGTACAGCATCAATGTTATGTCTATAATCAATGAAAATAAGGCTCCTTAGATAAATCTCCTGAGAATGATGTTAGCTTAATAATGCTAAAATAGACGGTTGCAATCGTGATGCATTAACATTGTACACACATAAAAAAAATGCATTACATTTATAATAGAATTGAACCTGTGACCTTGGTGTTGCACTGGTTGAGCTACAGGAACATGATTTGGTTGAAATCACTTTGGGAAAAAATACATCAAATATAAAAAATCATAACAGCACATCAAGGCATGACTAAAAAAATGCTCTCTTAACGCATAAAAACTGTATTTTTTCCATGCACCTTCAGCGAATTCACGCCCTCGCTGCAAACATACATTGTTAACACAAAAGGAAAGCTAATCTAAAACAATCTATCTAAAGAAACCAGGCTGAATGGGTCCAAGCGAAGGGAAAGTTTGAGGTTGAAACTCTTCCAGGCATATTTCCTCTGCCTGGCTGCAGAGGAGAGAGTATGCTAAGATAGAAAGTATTATTTTCCTAAATGGAAGGTGTCAGATGGTCACGCTGAGGTGATCGGCTGTTCGAGATCACTGCTTCCCATCTGCAATTTGTGACGTGTGAAAGATTCAGCCCAAATGTGCTCACAAACTGGAAATCCACAGCACTTTTTCTTATCGGTGCCAAGCAAGATAACCAGCTGCTTTACAGATCAGGGAACATATCATATTAATATCATGGAGTGTTGTGATATCATCTTGTTTGTAAAAATATTTTTGTTAACTAAGTGTGGTGGGACGGCAACCTCTGAAAGTGGCTTTTTTATTTATTTATTTATTTTTTATTAAATCTAATTTTCGCACAAAGTATGTGAAAAGCTTTTGCATATTAGGCCACTGGCTGGAACAGGAATTATTTTGTTTAAATAAATGGAACACTGCAAATTTATTTACAACGGCTTTTGCGTTTCGCTATCATTATTAGATGATAAAATGGAAAGCTAGTGTGGAATTACATGCAATATTACACATCTTTATTGTTGAAATGCCCGTCTAAATACGAGGTCAAAGGAACCCCATTCATGGCTTGAATAGTAACAAACATGATCAAAGCATGCATTAGATGACACCTACACCACTTATGATGTTAATAAATTAAAGCTAATCTTGTTAGCGTAGCACTGGGAGCAGTGCTTATGAGGTTTTGCATCACTGCAATTAACAAATTACTTTCAGTATCAATAACAAATCTGTATCTACACCATGTTCTTGTATTTTTTCCTCTGTATGGTGACATCTTTAGCTTTTTGAAATGTTATAATGTGAGCAGCTAAGCTGTTAAAACAATGTCAAATGATTAAAAAGTGTCCCACTTTACCAGTATGCAGACTTCATATACTAAACCATATAAAATGGCAGTCTAGAAAAGAATGTTGTTATCAAGTTAGGCTAGAATGGATTTTTTTGCCTGTTTGTATCTTTTAACAGGCAAAAATATTATACAGCACGCCTCTTCTTAACCAGCTGCATCATTTAAGACATCATTCATGTCCGAACCACAGATCACTAACTCGATGAGAAATAGAAATACAGTAATTACAAAACTATAATTGCATGATATAAAGTCAGAATTCTGAGATATAAACTCGAAATTCCGTGATATAAAGTCACAATTCTGACTTTATAACTTGCAATTGTGATTCTGAGATAAAAAAAGTCGCAATTATTCTTTTTATTTTTTTATTTAGTGGCGGAAACGGGCTTCCATAATCTATATAACTTTTATGTTAGATGCGATTAATCGTGATTAATTGATTCGACAGCACTAATATATATATTCCATATAATATTCTCTCTCTCTCTCTCTCTCTATATATATATATACACACACACACACACATATATATATATATATATATATATATATATATACACACACACACACACATATATATATACACTCACCTAAAGGATTATTAGGAACACCTGTTCAATTTCTCATTATTGCAATTATCTAATCAACCAATCACATGGCAGTTGCTTCAATGCATTTAGGGGTGTGGTCCTGGTCAAGACAATCTCCTGAACTCCAAACTGAATGTCAGAATGGGAAAGAAAGGTGATTTAAGCAATTTTGAGCGTGGCATGGTTGTTGGTGCCAGACGGGCTGGTCTGAGTATTTCACAATCTGCTCAGTTACTGGGATTTTCATGCACAACCATTTCTAGAGTTTACAAAGAATGGTGTGAAAAGGGAAAAACATCCAGTATGCGGCAGTCCTGTGGGCGAAAATGCCTTGTTGATGCTAGAGGTCAGAGGAGAATGGGCCGACTGATTCAAGCTGATAGAAGAGCAACTTTGACTGAAATAACCACTCGTTACAACCGAGGTATGCAGCAAAGCATTTGTGAAGCCACAACACGCACAACCTTGAGGCGGATGGCCTACAACAGCAGAAGACCCCACCGGGTACCACTTATCTCCACTACAAATAGGAAAAAGAGGCTACAATTTGCACGAGCTCACCAAAATTGGACAGTTGAAGACTGGAAAAATGTTGCCTGGTCTGATGAGTCTCGATTTCTGTTGAGACATTCAGATGGTAGAGTCTTAGAATTTGGCGTAAACAGAATGAGAACATGGATCCATCATGCCTTGTTATCACTGTGCAGGCTGGTGGTGGTGGTGTAATGGTGTGGGGGATGTTTTCTTGGCACACTTTAGGCCCCTTAGTGCCAGTTGGGCATCGTTTAAATGCCACGGCCTACCTGAGCATTGTTTCTGACCATGTCCATCCCTTTATGACCACCATGTACCCATCCACTGATGGCTACTTCCAGCAGGATAATGCACCATGTCACAAAGCTCGAATCATTTCAAATTGGTTTCTTGAACATGACAATGAGTTCACTGTACTAAAATGGCCCCCACAGTCACCAGATCTCAACCCAATAGAGCATCTTTGAGATGTGGTGGAACAGGAGCTTCGTGCATCCCACAAATCTCCATCAACTGCAAGATGCTAGCCTATCAATATGGGCCAACATTTCTAAAGAATGCTTTCAGCACCTTGTTGAATCAATGCCACGTAGAATTAAGGCAGTTCTGAAGGCGAAAGGGGGTCAAACACAGTATTAGTATGGTGTTCCTAATAATCCTTTAGGTGAGTGTATATATATATATATATATATATATATATATATATATATATATATATATATATATATATATATATACATATACACACACACACACACACATATATATATATATATACACACACATACACACACACACACATATATACACACACACACACATATATATATATATATATATATATATATATATATATATATATATATATATATATATATATATATATATATATATATATATATATTAGTGCTGGGCAATCGATTAATCGCAATTAATCGCATCCAAAATAAAAGTTTGTGTTTACATAATATGTGTGTGTACTGTTTATAATTATTATGTATATATAAATACACACTCCTTCATGTTTATATTTAACAAATATTTGCATGTATATACTGTATATATATTTATATAATTGATCTTATATAAATATAAATATTTTATATATAGATATAACATTTTTTTCTTAAATATATACATGCATGTGTATTTACATACACAGTACACACACATATATATTATGTAAACACAAACTTTTATTTTGGATTGCCCAGCACTAATATATATATATATATATATAAAAAGATCATTGTATAATTGCTGTGATGTGCTAATATGTGGTGTATATTCTGTAATTGTATCTGGATAATATTTGAGGAACATACTGAGACTGCAGCCCACAGGGGTGTTGATTAGGTGTGGAAGTTAGGCGCATTGTGTCTCCATCACATATGGGGTTCTAATGGGCGACTCCCGGACCAGGTGGGCCCTGGTGTTTAGAGACCTGCAGACGATCACTCATGACAAAGAAAACAGCAGAAGAAGAGAGAGAGAGAACGAGAGGGAGGTATCAGGGTAGTGGGGTGTACCTTAGGGAGCAGCTGGGCAGCTAGGACAGAGGCATGATGGGATACTGGAGGAACACTGGCATGTGCGTGTTTGCACGTGTGTGTGTGCCACTAGCGGGTAGCCACCCTCAGGGTTGGCAGCGGCGAAGGAGCCGTGTGCGCTGGAGCGGCCGCGGACGCAGTGGCGCGATCACCTGGGGAAGGTAAAGCCAGCGGAGCAGAGCTGATGCTTATTTCTGGGGAGAACTGGGAGATTTTATTCGTTAAAGCGGCACCCAAACACCCTCAGCCTCAAAAATATATATAAAAAATTGAACAAAGAAAACCACACGGGAATTGGAAGTATGAAAAGAATCAGATGCTGAATGATTATAAGAATATGTGATTTGAGGTTGATCATCTCACATGATTTTCAGCTGCATTTGAAACACAAGCAGAACTCATTTCTGTATAATTGGTTCACAAAAAAACATTCATTCGACATTAAAATATTTGTAAAAATTTTCTTTGGTTTTTACCAATGTGTTTTACATTGCATAGATGCATAAATGCACACTCATACATATTCTGTATATTTAATATAGGCAGCGGCTATTTACACTAAGTGAAAATAGCATATTTTCCTAGCGATAATTTCTATTTACACAAGTGCAAATAACATTTTCTTAGCGATAGATGATATTTACACTAAGTGCAAATAGCTGTAGATGCTATTTACTAAGTGAAATAGTGATGTAATCTATTTACACCATGTAAAAGTAGCAGTTTTTTGCAATATGTGTAAATAGTAATCAGATGCTATTTATACTTTATTTTGACAGATACATACTATTTGCACCTCAGTATTGTTGTACATTAACTGGATACAATAATAACAAAGTGTAAATGATTATATTTATTAATTATTAAATGGATGCCGCCTTAATGGGACAATAAAAGCCCCTCCTACACCTACCCTAACCCTAAAATACTTTTATTATTATTAATCATTTCGCTAGGCACTTTATTTCCATTTTTAGAACATTTTCTTAATTTTTATTGAAAGGAAAAATTCTGATGAAAAAAATTCTGATATCACAGCCTTTCCAATGTGATATGTGATGGGAAAAGAGCGAAGAGCAAGCTCTACAAAAGGCGGATTTGAACCCGGGTCGATCGCGTCAAAACCAAGATCTTTAAGCCTTATGCTTTACTGACTACACCACTGAAAATTTTGAAATATGCCTGTTATTTTTTTATCTTGTTTTTCCCAACCAGGCATTGTTAGGCGGAATTAGTGCGAATAGCACTTGCCAACAAGTCCAAAGTCCAAGTCCAAAGTCCGGCCCGCCGGCCAAATGCGGCCCTGGGGGGAATTTCTACTTGTGCACACTGCGCAGCACACGACTCACAAGCTCACAAATGTGTGTTTACTTGCTGAGTGTCTCAATCACACGACCACTAAACAGCCAGTGAGAAGTGTTCGAGTTCAGCGTAGAAGTCTCCGGAACAAGCTGCAAATCTCTCGGTGATTTAATTTAGTTTAAAGCCAGTTAAAACAGCGCTGACTTAAATCAACAATACTAACGTGCAAATCAGTAGAAACGTTGAGCCGATCCAGTCAGAATACTTTTAACCAACAATTCACCAACATTTATCATGGATTTACTGTGGTAACACTAACTGTAACCGTGGTATTTTGTCAGAAATGTAGTATGTAATTTTTAATGTAGACATGTTTAAATGAGTAATAAAGGCCAAATTACAGACTATATTTTTGTCATAAACCTGCAGTTTTGTGCATTTGTATTTATATTAAATGTAGACTAAATACCATAAAGCCATTCTAGATATAGAAACAATATTTTTACTTTTTACCATGTAGTGAGGTTTGAGGTTTTACCTGTGGTGATCTAAATAACTTGTTAATTTAAATAAGAAAAGAGTTCTAACTCAGTAATAATATTTAAATTTCACCCTTTAAAATTACACATTAAAGTTAAGTTTTACAGATATTGTTTGTGTATTAAATTTACATCTGTGTCCTATCTCAAGCTACTCTACTGTCAGCTCAAGCTTTTGTCAAATCTGTCATGTTTCCAAGAAACGAAACATGTAATATATATATATATATATATATAGACACTCATTTTAAGATATTATTTATATTAATAATCAATAATCATTAATAATTAATAATCATTTGTATATTTAATATTATATAATATATAGCCTACTACTGTTCAAAAGTTGGGGGTCAGTAAGATTTTTTTTCTGAAATAAATTAATACTTAATACAATGATGCATTAAGTTGATCAGAAGAGACAGTACATTTAAAATATTACAAAAGATTTCTATTTCAAATAAATTCTGTTCTTTTGAACTTTGTATTCATCAAAGAATCCTGAAAAACAAATGTATTCACGGTTTCCAAAAAAATATGAAGCAGCACAACTGTTTTCAACATTGATAATGATCATAAATGTTTCTTGAGCAGCAAATCATATATATATATATATATATATATTTGTAATAATATAATAGTATAATAATTATAATGAAATAATATTACTGCTTTTACATAATTTTTTTATCAACATACAATTTTTGACACACTAACATCTACCTATATAACTGTTTTTAGTGTACACACACACACACACACACACATCCATCCTTACATTACATTACATCTAAAGTAGCATCATTCATTGCATTCCTTTTGCTAATCTTACACCAACATTCGAGTCAAAAAACAGACATTCGCAGTCTTTAATTTCTCTCCACTCTTTTGTTCCGACGCCAGCGGTTCCCCCGTTGAAAATGTGCTTTCTGTCTAATATGGTCAGCGCCACACAATTACTCCCTCCAGTGAAAAGTGAAACAAACGCAGGGCATACAGAGCATTTTGCATTATCTGCGCTCCTTGGATAGTCTAACAATAATAACTGTAAGACAACGTCAAGCCGAGGCTGCCAAGCTCAGCTAGCATTTATTGGAACTTCAGAAATGAAGTTTGAGGTGAAATGGAGTGCTAAATGGTCGGATTCAGGAATTCTTCCATGTCTTTATACATTTTTTGAAAAATATTAATGTGTATATATAATAGGGCGGACTTATAAGGAAAACCCTAGTAACTTGTATCCTGCATTCACCTTCATCATTCACACCTTCCAGGATTTACAGCTGTAATCGTGTGTGAATGATGCAAAACACAGAATATATATATCTTAATTATTGCCCTGATGGTGGAAATGGACATTTTCAATGCTTTAGCTATTTTCCTACAGCCACTTTCTATTTTGTGAAGCTCAACAATCTTTTGCTGCACATCAGAAATATATTCTTTGGCTTTACTCATTGTGATGATGTTTAAGGGAATTTGGCCTTTGTGTTTCCTCATATTTATACTCCTGTGGAACAAGATGTCATAGCTGGACAATTTCATGTTTCTAGTCACCCTGGTGTGCTTAAAAATGTAAATATTAATGGGAATATACTTCTTAAAAAATTCTAGGGATGCCAATAATTGTGGCCAACATGTTTTTGAGAAAATCATTTATTTATAGGGGACATTTATTAATAATTATACACAGTACACACACATATATTATGTAAACACAAACTTTTATTTTGGATGCGATTAATCGATTTGATGGTACTATATATTGTATATAGACACTACAAGAATTTAATTGAAAAATGGCAAAAAATGCACCATAAAATTGGCCCATACAAAGGTTTTTTTCCCAAGCCTTCTGTAGCCATACAATATTTTTTGCAAGGAAAATGTAAGTTTTTTCCTCAGCCCTAGCTCTCAACTCTCATCCAAAAAGACACATGTGAGAGCAGAGCATTTGGCATCACTGACGTCAAACTCGGCTCAATAACCTTTTGAACGAGCACAATTGAGATTTGAGTGCTTTGGCGGAAGGGAAGATTTTCATGATAAAATGACACGAATTTCAGCGTATTCCTCACAGAAAGCTATCGAATGGCTTGAGCAGACTTGGAATATAATGCATGAGTACGTCATCTTCTAATGCAAAAAACTACTAGGGGTTTTGAACAACTTGAGGGTGAATAAATGAGAATTTTAATTTGAACCCCAAAAATGTAGCAATACAATTATGAGAGTCAGTGTTCAATAACATACCTTTATGCATCCGTCCTGCTAAATCGCTCATCACTGATATTACATATGAACGTCACATGTTAATGACATCTGTAATGAGAAAACACAGATATTTAGGCCCAAACCCAAGCACGATTCCTCCACAGTACGGTGCAAGTATTAATAAAGAGATTTTGTCAAACGTAACTCGTGTTTAATTGCCGTCAGGGCGGTTTGACTGAATCCGTCCTTCAGCATCTGCATTGCTGAGCTTCTCTCCCCCCCTTTTTCTTCATCTCCGTCTCATATCTTTCCCCCTACTGCACCCATCGAATTGGCACCAAACCCTTCAAGATGTCCCCAGCAGGCTCTTGCTTCGCTGGCCGCGTAGTAGACTGTGTGGTTTCCTTTAAACAGCTGTAATTTGTATTTCCAATCACTGTGCTGATTTCTGCTCATTATATTGCTGTTTCACACCGGTAAGTGAGCAAAAGTTTGGATTGATTGACTCTAATTAACTAAAAAACGTTCCGAGCCAGGGGTTTATTACCATGCTAGCTAGCCACAAATGTCAGAGACTTTCACAAATTATTATCCTGTTAAGATGAATGTGTGGGGAGGCAGGGAAGTGTGGAGACAAAGAGAACATATATTATTTTCATGACGAATTTGTTTATCGCTCTTCTTTTTTTTCTTCTTCACTTTTTCAGGTGTCTTATTTTCCAATTAAATACACACAGACTCAGCATCTGTACACATTTCAAGGGTTGTCATCGCCTGGCGTTGCAGCATGAAGCCTGCGAGTATGTACGTCTTGTAATTATGATCTCTGTTATTGAATTGGCCGTCAGAATATTATAAATTTGACACTGAAAAGTCTAGCTTTAATCATGCATTCAATCTGATTTAACTTAAAGATGAAGTGTGTAATTTCTGCAGCACTAGCGTCACCAAATGGAATTGCCAGTTGTCTTTGTTTTCATATTATAGAAAACAATATTACACATTACACCTTTAACTGTGACCTCAAATTGGTCAACACCTATATAACCCTTTCATTTTGGTTAAGGAAAGCTAGTGTACAATACAGCATCTGTGTATGTGTAATAGAGTCGTCTGACGGTTGCTACCCCACTGTAAGGTTTGATGCATGTTTCTGTTGAAATTAATGGCAGTGGTGTTTCCTGGCCTGGTGTCATTTATTTCACAGGATTGATTGGAGGCAGGAAGAGCAGACAAATGTGTTTGGGAAGTGTTCTAATTTAAAATATGGCTGCCTGACCTGGAAGAGAAAGCAAAGAGACAATCCATCCCTCAAAAACATGACCTGGGTGTCCGAGGTGCCAACAAACTTTAGTGCACAAACATAATATGAAGCACATCAATACAAAACAATTGTGCATAGATATATCCTCAATATGCAGTCATGTGTTGCTGTATGTTATACCTGAATGCCATAGGGCTACTCTTCTGAAGCTTAGACTAGACTAAATCACATATCTATGTGATACAGAGCCAAACCGCAGCTAAAGAGTGTGTGCCACTAGTGGTAACAATTGGAATTGCAATCTGTTTTCAATAATATTTATAAATAAAATGTAAAAATAAATATATTATTAATAATAAATATATAATACAATTATATATATATAGCGCATTTCCTATGTACTACTGTACACCCAAAGCACTTTACAATCATGTCATTGCATTTTATCTGGCTGTTTATGTTTCATAAATGATTATGATTATTTAGTAGTAGTAATAATAATAATAATAATAAATTAATAATATTAAACCTTGGCATCCTTATTTGACTGTTTAACAACTGTTTTTTTAAAAACAAGTTTCAAATGATTATTATTACATGATTATTATTATTATTTATTATGATTATTATTAACAAATAAATAATAATTATTCATATAATATTTAATAAATAAATAAATATGTATGGCATTCTATCTGACTGATAATGATTATTTAGTTTCAGAATATTAACTGTTTTAGGTTTATAATAAATGATAATATAAGGAAGTTTAAAACAAATAATGATTTATAATTATTAATATATTAATGTTATTTATTATTATTAATACATAATTTATTGAATTGTTTATTAATTGTTTTAAATTATTATATAATAAAGTTTCAAATAAATTATTATTATTTATTCATATAATAATAATGATTAATATAACAATATTAATTGTTATTGGTAATACATTATTAAACATATTAAAAGTTTCAAATGAATTATTATTATTATTCATTAATATAAGTTAGTATTATTATTAATACATAATTTATTGAACATATCTGGCTTTTTATTAACTGTTTTAAGTTTCTAATAAATGATTATATAATAATAATAAAGACTAAATATCAAAAATCCATGTGATAAAGAGCCAAGCCGTGGCTAAGGAGTGTGTGCCACTAGTGGTAACAATTAAATTAAATAATACATTATTATTACTATTATTAATAATAATAAATTAACAATATAACATTGATGTGAATAGTATAATCATCACAATAAATAAATCTTCCATCGAGTAATATACTTCATTAACCTAATTGTAGTCAGTGTACAGTTGACAAGCAAAGTATCAAAGTTCATTCAATGAATGGCACATTAATGTAGAATTCCACTGTCTACAAAATAAACAGTAGGACTAGTTAGTGCTGTTCTGCTGATCACAGGACGTACGAGTCCAGTTGCTGCCCATTATGATCCACTGCAAATGCAGAAGGGCTGGACGTTCATCCACTCTGGCAGTCTCAAAGGTGCCAAAGGATCTATCTCGCTGAGTTTAAAGAGAAATAGTATGTCTCCCAGTCATCCATTAAGTTCTCTGTCTGTATTCTCTGTTTAAAAAAAAGTTGTATTGCTGTCATGGGAGTATGTATGCTTCTGGGCCCATTCATTCATGTCAAATGAATCCTATAACACTTTGCAGGGAATATATGTCATTTCCACATCTACATAATCAACCCAAAACTGTCACAGCAATACACACTTCAAAATAAAGGTTCATTGCAGCGTCTTAAGTTCTTATCATCAACTATTGATAAGAGTATATAAGGTTTGGGATGTTTAATTTACAACATTGTTTTAATTTAATTACACTTTACAGAAAGGTCTATTTTTTAACATTAGTTAACACATTATATTTTTTGCAGCATTTTATCTAATCAATACTGTAAAAATATAATGCGTTAACTAATGTTAGACCTTAGATTTAAAAACAAATAATAATAAAAAAAACTGAACAATATCAAGACTTTTATTTATTATCTTTGTTAATGTTAGTTAATTAAAATTGTTCATTGCTTATGTTAGTTGATAGTGTATTAAGTAAGGGATAATGTACATTATACCACTTATTACACGGCTATTTTCCACATAAGTAAATAATTAGAAATATTGATGAAATATTTTATTAGCTCTTTAAACGCAAAGCTTCCGCAGAGAGAGCAGTTGCTAGCAAGCGGCAAGTTAGACGGACATTTAAAGGATACGGTACAGTCATTCCACTTATTACACAGCATTCCGCCACATAAATAATTATGGGGATAAGAGATATTGATTTGAGATGAAACTGTTTTAAAATTTTTGTTATCTTATAATCCATTACAGTGTACAAAAGGCACGAAATGGCAGCAGCTGCGTTTGAATGAAACAAGGGAGAGTGAGTCTGCGATATTGGATGACATAGTTAAATAACTGTACACAAAATATTGATTGAGTTTTAATATTTTATTAGTTCTTAGCAAGCGTAAAGCACCGACTTCAGTTACCTGGATGAGCCTGTGTTATCAGATTTTACTGGTTGTTATCGGGGAATAACATATCGCTGGAAGGCGCGATTGACCAATCAGAATCAAGTATTCCACAGAGCCGTGTAATAACTAATGTTAACACAATATTTTTATTTTAAAAATCTATGGACCCTTTTCAAGGTTCTTAGAGGCGGAAGTGGTCATAGTTTGGTTCTATTGGTGAACGGAAACTACAACAAATATAATTTTTGCATTCTCATTTGCTTAAATTGCAAAAGAAAAAAAATCCACCTTTGCTAGATTTATGATGTTAGATAGTTCACCCAAAAATGAAAATTCTTTCATTGATTACACATCCTCATGTCGTTTCAAACCTGTAAGACTCTTGTTCATCTTCGAAAACATAAATTAAGATATTTTTAATGAAATCTGAGAGTTTTCTGTCCCAGCTACGCAACTACCACTTTCAAGGCACAGAAAGGTAGTAAAAATGACCATGACGCATGCGTTGAACGTGAACGCGTTTATGTGAACGTGCGTTGGAGATTAATATTTTGTATATAAACTGGTAAATTAGGTTTTATTTGCTCAAACAAAGCACTTGCATCGCATCATAAAATTGTGGTTAAACCACTGGAGTCACATGGATCCTTTCTGGGGCTTGAAAGTGATAGTTGTGTAGGGACAGAAATCGCTCAGATTTCATCAAAAAGATCTTCATTTGTTTTCTGAAGATGAATGAAAGTCTTACGGGTTTGGAACGACATTAGAGTGAGTATATGATGACAGAAATTTCATTTTTGGGTGAACTATCCCTTTAATAATGACAATGGGCCCTATCATACACGGCAGACGCGACAAGTGTTTTTTACTAGTTTCAGCCCGAAGCAGTTATCATTTTCACGTCCAGTACCACGTTGTTTAAATAGCAAATGCACGCTCGCGCCCATCTGTTCGCGTCTGAAAACAAGGTGTGTTCAGGCGCATTGTTGGTGCATTGCTATTTTGAGGAACTGAAAATGACTGCGCCATTGACCAACAAAAACCTGGTCTAAAGTCAATGGTGCAGTATTTTTTGTGTTATTTAAAGGGCGTGTTAGTAATATACCCCTATAGGCGGGTGCACAACACGCGTACACTCTTACAATAATAAGAGTAAAAATAAAAGGATTACAATGTAAAAGATTATTATTGTGTACATAAAGCTAAAAATGCCTACATGTCATAATGAATAGTCATTGCATGTATCAGAATTACCTATTTGCAGTAATGACGAATGAAATTGACTAATTATTTGACCAATCGTGGCAATACACACATGTATTTAAACTGGCTCGTCAGGTTGAGGGTGTCTATATTCCGCCATGTAAATAGTGAATCCGCCATGGTTCGAGTGCAACTGGCTTTTAAAGGGAATGGGAGATGAGACTTTGATTGGTTTATTGCATGTTACGCCCAAAACACACCCATGACTCATTAAGAGACTAGGTACAACACTTTTAGAACATGCGCTTTGCGCGTCAACCATTTTTTCCACGATTAAACTAGCAAAAGTAGATTTGGACACGTGCACTTGCGCCGTGCGCTTCAGATCATGCGCTCAGATTGTTAAAATAGGGCCCAATAAATGTGGATACATGTCATCACAGCCTCAGAAAAGGGTCCATTTTTAAATGTTGAAATTAACATTAATTCATGATGTTAGTTTATCTTAACTAATGTAGTCGACTAATGATAACTTATTGAGACGTTTTACTCAACAATCTAACGGACAATCCCAATTATACCAAATATTCCAACAAGGATGTCACTTTTTAATGTCTTTGCTTTGCTGTGAGATTTTCGGTCAGTTGTAACTGACATTTCATTAATAGTTTTGTTATTTTACATCTCACCAGAGGAGGCACAACAAAACACAAGGGTAAAAAAAAAAAAAAAAAAGGCGCATACACCAAAACATCAAAATGAAAACTCATTTTTGTAAATGAAACCTATTTGTCGATAGAGCACATCAGTCTTGTGAAGCGGGGTAAATTAGAAGGCTTGCGTTTCCGTGGGGTTGTGCAGAATGCCAGTGGGTAGCGTTCACACAACATCCCTCTGTGCATACTATTTACCCCTGGATTGCTTCAGGCTAATGTCTCAATAATTTTCCCTCTTTTTTTTTTCGCAGGTCCTTCCCACAAAGGACTTGACTAATGATCCATGGACAAAATGAAGCATTCAAATTTATTCATTAATCATTCATCTCCAGCTCATTGAAAATGCTAAACTTCCACAAAATTAAGATTGAATATTGAAAAGTGATTGAGGGAGACAGCTCTCTGAGGAGACAAGAAAAGAGAGGATAAACAAGCCAAAAAGGAGGAAAAAAAATGACAAAGGGCGCAGAGTGAGAGACGGCCTAGACCAACCCGAGCCTGGTTAGGGTTACGCAGGTATACTATCCGCTGGTTAAGGTCAGAGGGGTTTAAGTAGGTGTAATTAGATCCAAGAATCTAGAGAAGCGTAGAATTTCTGTCAACACAGCCCCCTAATTATTCTCTTTTCCAATTAATGGTGACATAGATTAATTATCTGATGAGGCAAAGCCAATTGCAATCATTCACCCCGCTAAAATTAGATCATTCCTGACAGTAGCATGAAAGTCACCTGCTTCATTGTTATGGATTGGGCCGTGAGCGTCGGACAAGGGAGAGAGTGAAGCATGCTGGGGGTTTAAGTAAGTTGTCTGGCACAGGTGAGCGTCCAATTACTCCGCTATCTGAACTGTAGGCATCTTCCTGCTCGATCTGTCGGCATCTGCGATGGGTCTGTTTGCTTGCTGCGGGACATGGCTGGTAGTTGAGTCATCTGTCAGCGAGAGCAGGAACTCAGAGAGGCGCTGGATTGCGTTTGACAACTCCTCCTGTTTAAATAGGCAAGCAAATGGAATCAATGAGTGTCAGCTAATTCAGTACAAAAACCTGTAGTGGAGCGAGAGCCTACAAAAGATCGGCATTCGTGCTTCAGCCCCACATAAATCTGTAATACTTGGGAAGGCCAGAATAGTTGGTCGATATATGTTGTGTTAACTAGCTTTTTTGTGGTGCTAGTCATTAAATATATCCACTGTCAGTAAGATTTTTTTTCTGAAAGAAATCAATACATTTATTTAGGAAAGATGCATTAAATTGATCAAAAGTGACAGTAAAGATATTTATAATTTTACAAAATATAAATGCTGTTCTTTTGAACTTTCTATACATCAAAGAATCCTGAAAAATATTAAGCAGCACAACTGTTTTCAACATTGATAATAATAATAAATTTTTCTTGAGCAGCAAATCATCGTATTAGAATGATTTCTGAAGGATCATGTGACACTGAAGACTGGAGTAATGATGCTGAAAATTCAGCTTTGATCACAGGAATAAATTACATTTTAAAATATATAACAATAGAAAACAGCTATTTTAAATTGAAACAATATTACTGTTTTTACTGTATTTTTGATCAAATAAATGCAGACTTGGTGAGTATAATACAGTATATTACACTAAAATATAATATACAAGGGTCAATGATATGACGTGCATATTTTTGTGCATTATTTTCTTTTAAAATAATTTGACAAATTCATGACATATCACTTTGTTCTATAAAACCTATTTAGTTTGAATACATTTTTAGTGCATTTAAATAATACATAGTATTTAATTTTTTGTTATCCTAAACCCCCAAAATGTCAGGTGGTGCGAACAAATGAACAGACAAAGAAAACTATTTAAAATGGTTTCTTAATAATACAAAATTAAAAACTAAATACTATGGCATCATTTTAGGTTTGAACCTTTCATATAAACAAATTTTATAAATATCTGTCAGTTTTAAAGCTGTTGAGATAATTGAAAAACTTTTGTCTAGAAATTCTCAAATGTCAGGGCGGCACAACTGCAAACATGACTCTTTTATTATGAATTGGCAAGGTAATAACAGTAAACATGATAATGCATCATCCAGAGGAGCCCAACTGAGGCAGAGTGCAAATTTTAAGTATGGGTAGGTTGGTACACTTTCCATGTCAGGAGGTACAACTACAGTATATACATACAACTATTTGGTTGTACCGCCTGACATAAAAAGTCAAAAAAATAATTTAAACACTTTGAAATGTTAACAACTGAAACTTGTATAAACACATTGTTCATGGCTCAAAAATATGTAAAATAAAATAATATACTGATTACATCAGTTTTGAAAAGAATTTTAAAAAACAAATTTTTTGTTGTCAAAGACCCACAAATATAAAATATATTATCCTACTTTTTTTTGTCAGAATACACCTACTTTTGAAGGCTCGTCACTGGAGAAAGATGCCTGTAAAACAGTTTAGATATGCCGTTTACTTGTCAAACTTTGACCCATTCCCAGAAACCTATAAAAGAGCCACGCTGACAACTTAAAACACTTTTATTTTGTACTGTACGACAGGAGATTGAGAAAGACCAAACAAAGAAACAAGAAAGACGGTGTGCGCCACACTCCTGGTGAACTGCGCGCGGGTTCAGTGCATGCCTGTTTTAAAAAACCTCAGCAACCAGTTTTTCTATTAAACTGCCTTGCACTGTCAACCAGCTTGGGAACTGAGCTGGCCTAGCCATGCAGAAATTTTCTGACTAACAATTATATCAGAAACAAGATCTTGGATTACAGTCCCTCGAGAGCAGCGCAGTGGGCGTTCGCTCCAATTATTACTGGCCATTCACAACTCTCCACCCTGCTCTCTGTTGTTAGCAATTGTCAATTATGCTATCCCTGGTGTAAACTTGCATAACCCGGAACTGAGTGCCCAATCTTGCAGCGGCGTTACGAGATGACAGGCTTGTACGCTTTCTCTATTTCGTTTAACTCTTCCCCCCATCTCTCTACTTCAGTAGAGTTGCTTGGAAGCAGTCGTTTGTTCCTTAGGAAGACACAGGGACAAATCGGTGGAACCTGCAACCCTCGACGGCTGAGGTTCCTCATGAGTAGATGGGTGGACATGTTTTGCTCGTGGTATCTTAGGGAGAGTTTTCGCTGCTTTGACAGAATCAGCATTGATAAAAAGTCTTTGCACACAGGGCAATGAAATATTTGCGATAGTTTATGATGGTTAAAGGTGGCATGAAATGGAAAATCAAAATGTCCTTGATATTTACACATATAAGACGTTACTCTTTATTAAAAACATTCTGCAAGTTTCATATCTCAATGCTAACTCCCCAGTTTAAAATATGAGTTTTTGCTTCCACTCTTTCGAAATGGCAGGATTTTTTTTTTGTGACGTCATGATGCTCTTAACAACTCATGCATCAATCACAAGAGCGATACTGCTGTTGAGTGAGAGCATCGGACATCGTTCTGTCCCTGGATGAGGACAAACTGCACCTCCAAAAACTTTCAGAAAGTTCAAACTAGGGCTGGGCGGTATATCGAGTTTGTACAATATATCGATATATTTTTTAGAAACGATATGGAATGAGGCAATACCGTTTATATCGATATACAATAGATTGATACGAACACATCTGAAAAATAGCGGAGGACGCAGAATGAGCTGATGCAGGGAAAGTGCATGATACAATTTGTTCTAAACATGATACATGCTTTATATTAATGGCTTCAAAATAACTGGTAAGATATAGTTAACACGTATAGTTTAAAGCAGCTTGCCCTGTCAGATGCTCTGAGAGATAGGCTACTTGTGCTGACAGACAGATACATACTTGCGGTGTTTAATGCGTTTGAAATGTGGTGCTTTCCTCAGTGCAAAACTTACATTTCACAGGTATATTCTCCATCTGTAAATGTTAGGAAGTCATGCAAATATGTTCATTTTGCTGTCAGGAGAGGACGAGCTATCTGCCACGCGTATTCGCGCCAAACAGACGGAGCGCAATAGGAACACAATAATTCTGACTAAAGTATACATATTTCTAAAATATTTGTTGTTGGACAATAAATGTGCCATATGTGGCGTTTTAAACCTACAAGTAAGTATATTTTTATGAAAGTGACCATTATAATGGGGTAATCAAATATAGGCTAATATGCTTTTGTTTTTATTTTTTTATTTTTAGTTTAGTGAATTTAAAAACAAAATTATAAATTTAGTTTTTAGATTGTAAACCCCCTTTTTGCACATAATATATTGCAGTCCCTACATTACATTCACTGTTTTTGTTTATAGCCTTCAATATCAACATTGTTTTTAGGACATCATTGGGCAGGATTTGAAATAAAATTATTATTAAATATTTTTTTATACAGAATTTTTTTTTATCCAAATAGAAAAACTTACAAAATACCGGGATATATACTGCGTATCGCCATTCAACCAAAAAAATACTGAGATATGATTTTTTTGGCCATATCGCCCAGCCCTACTTCAAACTACTAGAAATGCATGACTGAATTTTTAACGACGTGCCTGAGTGATTGAACGAGAATGCTTTTGTTTGTTCGTCTCATTTCAAGTTAAGTCCCCTTTATTTATATAGCACCTTATACATTGTTTCAAAGCAACTTCTCAGTGATAACAGGAAAATTATGCATTTCGGCTGTTGTTCAGCTGAAGTCAGTTCGATGTTAATTCAGTTCAACAGTTTTGCAAAAAATGTCCATTGTCATTGTCCAGCTCAGTTCAGTTCTCATTCAACAGCGTCAGTACAGTCAGATCAATAATATCTGACTGTGACTTTGGTCAGATCAACTGTATGAAATGAATATTTCAAAATGGACTCTTTACTTAATTATTCTCAACAAGCTTTTTCTAAATAGACTATATTGCCACAAGAATTGGGACACCCCTCCAAATCATTGAATTCAGGTGTTCCAATCACTTCCATGGCCACAGGTGTATAAAATCAAGCACCTAGGCATGCAGACGCTTCTACAAACATTTGTGAAAGAATGGGTCGCTCTCTGGAGCTCAGTGAATTCAAGCGTGGTACCGTGATAGGTTGCCACTTGTGCAATAAGTCCATTCGTGAAATTTCCTCACTATTAAATATTCCACGGTCAACTGTTAGTGGTATTATAACAAAGTGGAAGCAATTGGGGTCAGCGCATGCTGAAGCACACAGTGCGCAGAAGTCGCCAACTTTCTGCAGAATCAATAACTACAGACCTCCAAAATTCGTGTGGCCTTCAGATTAGCTCAAGAACAGTGTGTAGAGAGCTTCATGGAATGGGTTTCCATGGCCGAGCAGCTCATCCAAGCCTTACATCACCAAGTGCAAAGCAGAGTGTCAGATGCAGTGGTGTAAAGCACGCCGCCACTGGACTCTAGAGACGTGATGAATCACGCTTCTCTGTCTGGCAATTTGATGGACGAGTCTGGGTTTGGCGGTTGCCAGGAGAACGGTACTTGCCTGACTGCATTGTGTGTAAAGTTTTGTGGAGGGGGGATTATGGTGTGGGGTTGTTTTTCAGGGGTTGGGCTTGGCCCCTTAATTCCAGTGAAAAGAACTCTTAATGCTTCAGCATACCAAGACATTTTGGACAATTTCATGCTCCCAACTTTGTGGGAACAGTTTGGGGATGGCCCCTTCCTGTTCTAACATGACTGCGCACCAGTGCACAAAGCAAGATCCATAAAGACATGGATGAGTGAGTTTGGTGTGGAGGAACTTGACTGGCCTGCACAGAGTCCTGACCTCAACCCGATAGAACACCTTTGGGATGAATTAGAGCGGAGACTGCGAGCCAGGCCTTCTCGTCCAACATCAGTGCCTGACCTCACAAATGCGCTTCTAGAATGGTCAAAAAATCTCATAAACACAATCCTAACCTTGGAAAAGCCTTCCCAGAAGAGTTGAAGCTGTTATAGCTGCAAAGGGTGGGCCAACTCCATATTAAACCCTAAGGTTTAAGAATGAGATGTCATTAAAGTTCATGTGCATTTAAAGGCAGACGTCCCAAAACTTATAAGATAGTGTATCTATCATGTATTGAAAGCTACGACAGTGCCTTGGAGACAGTGGTTGCATTGGTTCATTTTAATCTGACTCTATTACAGCGCTGGCCAAAAGTCACGTCACATCCTGTGGAGGATGGAGTGGATACAGTGTGGTGACATTGGACATTTACTTGTGTTTTTGAAAGAGTTAATGCCCCTTGAAATGAAGTGTTTGTTAGTTTTGTATACAAATATTAATTTTTTTTTGATGCAAAACACTTTGATAACCTCATAAGCTAATCTCCAGAAACACAATATAAAGATCTGAAAGTGCATTGCATGACCCCTTTAAAGTATCTTCTTGGCTATGTTCACACTGTCAGTTTTTTAGATTGACAACCGCATTTACTTACAGGTGAGTCCCGTTCAAACAGCAACTTAAAGTAGCATCTCGAATACTGTCTGTTTGAATGTGCACCGGGAGTCAAGCCCGTATTCTCTTACCAGTGATCATAGCGACAGTGACCAAAGTAATATCAAAGATGGCGACGTCTATAAAACTGAAAAGTCTTATCACTTTTGATATGACAAGAGTCGCGAGTTCATCCGTCAAGTCTTCATTAACTGACATCAGCTTTTATATCTGAGAGGAGAGAGAAGCATTTGAGTCACACAAAACTGACAGGAACAGTTCCGGACTGTATCTAAAACTCTCAGATGACACACAGCTTATATCTCCTTCACTGCAAGTTACTGAAAGCAAAACCACACAAGAAAACCCGCAACAAACTGTAGACGCTTGTTTGTGCAATGCGGCTCTCTCGCAATGTATGACACGACAGACAACTAGTTGTCCAGTCCGGTTCTGTTCACACAGTCTGAGAATGTGAGACCTGATATATAAATGCAGTTGAAACTCCTGTAAATACTAACTAACTGAAGTGTGTGTGAAAATAACCGTATCATGGACTCAAATACTGGACTATTCTGCTGCTGTGTTAATGTGGCCCTTGTTCATAAAACTTCAAATATATGCAAAAAAAATTTAAGTAAAAAGACATATAATTAACAATGGTGAATATATAAAGAGAAATAAATCAAATCAATGCAAAATTAAAACATTGACAGTTTTGATGTCATACTTCAGTGGCTTGATTTGTTAGTGTAAAAACTTGACTCTGTTTTCAAGCATGCAAAAATAAAGAACATTTATTGTTTGCAAAGTGATAAACGTTGAGATATTATGAATGAACGTTAATTATCTTCCCTGAGCCCAAGAGGACCACAGGGCCTGGGACAGCATTCTCGGATGTCCCTCTGACAACGGCCCTGAATATATTAGTGATTTGAAATGTTATTGAAACATTACTAGAGAACTTGTATGGCTAGAAAATAGCTGTTTGAGGCATTACCAAGGCTTGCTTTAAAAAGGTTGTGTTCAATCCGAGAAAAAAAATAAATAAATAAAATGCTACTGCTGATGGAGACATTATTTTGGATGATTTATCCATCTCTTAAATACTTTTCATTAATCCTTTGCTCAAATATTTTCTGCTCATCTTTCTAGATCTTAGTCATTTAGTAAAATTGCATATTTAATTACCTCATAATGTCATGAGGGGCCCCAGAAAGGGCCAGAGGCCTTCCACGGCCCTTATGTCCCATATGCCAGGGGCTGTCTGGCCATTGTATGGTAGACACAATACAAAGACAATGACAATAGGAAGCTGTGACAAACTAGACTTTCTAATACCACAAGATTATTTATATACAAGCCTTTAAAACGAGGTTAGTGACTACACGACTCCCATAGTTTTGGGTCATTTGAGAATGGTGACGCTTTATTGCTTATTTCACAATGTAAAGTCTCCTATACACAATGCTAGCCTGTGTCTGGGGGAGGAGATCAACACAGAGCTGTGACAAAGTTTAGAGTAAGGCTGCTCCTTTTGTCCTTCACACTCGGAGAAGCTTGAAGAACTCCTCGTCTTCATGCTCCATTCACCAGCCTGACTTCCAGAGCTGGCCTCCCCTGACTGAGCCACAAACACACCGCCGCTCACCTCATTATAAACACGCATAGCACACCTTCCACTGAGACCAAATGCCTTTTGTGTTAGATCATTCAAACATTGCGCTTGCATTATTCCAATATAGACAATATTAATATAAGTAATATTAATATAGATAATAATTCATTCATTTGTTAATGTGTTAGACATTTAGATGTATGCACTTTTTTGTTGGTCTAAACATGCTAGACGGACGCTAGTCTCACCTGTTTTTTCAGCACCTCTCGCCATAAGCGCTACATTTTTTAAGATGTCCTACTGTATGTAAAGGCCCCTTATACACCTTATGAGTGAAATTTTACATCTTAATAACAGTGGTCAAACGATATAGTTTTTTCGAAGCATTATACCATGTCGATATCGATAATTAGAGAACGGGATGACAGATATTATGCCAATTTGTGTGTGATAAGAGCGAAATGTAAAGTTACGAAGTTTTTTTTAACAATATTTAATCGAAATTCACGACAAAATTTTGAAAGCAAAAGTTCCATTTACTAGACTAGATTTTGGGTCGGAGAAAAGCGAATTCTTATTACACTGTCGACTAGCCAAGTGTACATTACGATAATCTCAAAACGGCCAAATATCTTCTGATATATCGATCTGGCCAATATATCGGTCTATGACTTCTATATTATTAAATGATGCATATCAAATTTTAATTTATTATTTATTATTATTAGGGATGCACCGATATGAAAATTTTGGCCAATTTAAAGGCCAAAAAAGGTCTATTTCATGTATTCTGACCACTGATCTTTGTTTTTGTGTTTGTTCGCGGTCATGAGTCGAAACCGCAGGCAGTGAGTGAAACTGCATCAAATGTCTGTGTTTTGTTGGCAATCGGCGCGTAAGTGCATATAATGTAAACAACACGAACGTATAGTGAATCGAAAGTTATCCAGGGATAATGCCATGATGTATTGTGTGTGTGCAGTTCAGCTGTTTCTGGAAAAAATTGGTAGAGTGTATCTGTCTTTTATAAATATGATAAAACTAAAGACTCTTCTGCGATATGAAGGATGCAGTACTACTCTATAGGTACTCAAGATTAACATGAGATTGGCAGAAACCGTGTGTGTTATGTACCCTTTCAGCCAATAACCGATATATTGGCCGATAAATCTAAACAAATCGAAATTTGTATATAATTTTTGAGAGCCTGATTACAAAAACAAAAGTCTGAACATTAAAAGCCATGTCCCAAGCACAAAATTATAATGTTCTCATTATAATTTTATGTAGCCTATATAGACTTGCACAGCACATGTTGCACTTAACTGTATTTTCCTTTTTTTGAAGCGATTCCAATCATATTTCGAGCAAAACCATCATGGCGGACAGTGCGCATCTAAAGTGTCTAAGCTTAAGGAAATAATCCATTATTTATCGGCTTTAATACATTTTCTTACAATAACATTAAAAATAAACATATATCAGCTGATACCGATATGGTGGCCGATATATTGTGCAGCCCTAATTATTATTAAATCATATTAACTGTATGCCCTAGTTGACAGGGAGATTCTTTTACTCGACTGTCAAGTAAATAAAAGTGACCACTGACCTTTTATTTATCCATTGAACACAAAAGGAGATGTTTTTAAAAACGTACACGCTGCACAATTAACACTGAAAAGTGTTCATTGTTTGGCAATGTGCACACTTCTTTTGTGTTTCATGGAAGAAAGACAAGATGATGGGGAGTAAATAACGTTCGAATTTAAATTTTTTTGTGAAATATTCCTTTAAGGACCAACCTCCTCTTAACCTCAACAAGCATTCACCTGAATGGGGCCCATTGTAGTATATAGTGCAATACTTACACAAATAGTGTTGTGTGTGTGTGTGTGTGTGTGTGTGTGTTTGTAGGGGTACTAAAGAGCCCATACCTGGAGGGCTTTCATTTTCTGGTTGTTCTGGTTGGAGAGGGTCTGGAAGCGGGCCAGCTCTGCCTGGTTGTAGACGCTGCGGTGTTTGAAGTATTTTAGTATGGCTTTGTGCATCCTCTTCTGCAACAAAGAAAGCTGAGGAAGAAAGAAAGAAAGAGGGAGAGAGAGAGAGAAAGAGAGGGGGAATTGGTAAGGCAGGAGAGGAAATTAATGGCAGTGTTCAAGAAGAATGATGGAGGGGAATAGAGAAAGCAGTCAATAGCCCATTCTGCAGTACACGGGGCTGACAGGAATTTCACAGTCTCTTGCTCTCCCTGCCCACTCATGTGCACTGGGCGGAAACCAGTCACATCTGGCTGCCAGGATGGGGGGTTAATTTTCTCTAAATGCTTCAGCGGTTTTGTTCTAGCTCAGGCAAACTCGGTGACTGCAAAGCTGATGAGTAAAATATTTTGACTTCACTCACTTTAACTTTATACCAATCCCCTCCAGACATATTTTACACATACACAAAAAGTCATGAACCCCCTGCCGCAACGAGAAATTATTCTGAGTATACTGGAAAAACATAAAAAAATGAGAGAGAGGGAGAGAGAGTGTGTGTGTTTGTGTGAGAGAGAGAGATTAGAGAAGAAAGAAAGAAAGAAAGAAAGCATGCTGCTCTCTTTATTATTTGTGCAGTTTTCCAGAAAAAAAAGGGGGTTTCAATTCGGAGGGATGTCGTCCCTTGTTTCGCCCCATCTCTTCTCTCTTCCTTTAAGCTTATCATTGCTTGGCAATGTGTTCTTTGGAGCATGAAAAAACTAAAGCGAATTAGCTCAGCCTTTAACTGAACGAGTACAAAAAAATGTCCTTTATGGAGCCGTGTCAAAAAAAAACCCTGCCACAAGTAACAATAGTTACAATATATCGTAGAAAGAAATGTGCAAAAAGAAATATCAAAAAGACTCCAGTCAAAGGGATGCAAGATACTAACCTCATCCATGCTTTCTTTTGTTTATACACATACTTGCTTCTCTTGTAACAACCCAACTTTTGAGATGTATACAATGCAATTTCTGTTAGGCCTTCAGGGATAAAATAGCAAACCTGGCACCAACCTTTTGTTTACAAGCATTAAACTGATTCTGGATGTTTAGGTAGGCCCATGTTTTGTACATTTCACCACTGCAAGGGGGCGCTCTAGCTCTCTCATTCAAATAAACTGGCAAATCCAACTAAACTGGCAAAATGCCAGTACGTCATTGTATATGATAACCTGTGTTATATATAAAAGTGATATGATGACATTGAGGACATAGTTGCAGTGTCTATAGTCAGTTAATAAAAGTACAAAACAAAGACGTTTGTCAGCATAACCAAAGGATGCCACATAAAACCACATAAATAATTAAATGCCATCTGTCACTAGCACACTAAGATATTTAGACCCATTAAATGTGCATTGCTATACTGTAAATAACAGAAAATAACTTATTTGCCACACTTTACATACACATACATTTCTCCCATGAAATATTTAGAATTTTCATTTTTGGGTGAAATATTTCTGATATACACTATATTGCCAAAAGTTTTGGGACGCCTGCCTTTACATGCACACAAAATTTAATGACATCCCATTCTTAATCCGTAGGGTTTAATATGGAGTTGGCCCACCCTTTGCAGCTATAACAGCTTCAACTCTTCTGGGGAGGCTTTCCACAAGGTTTAGGAGTGTGTTTGCGGGAATTCTTGACCATTCTTCTAGAAGCACATTTTTGAGGTCAGGCACTGATGTTGGACGAGAATGTTGGAACAGGAAGGGGCCATCCCCAAACTGTTCCCACAAAGTTGGGAGCATGAAATTGTCCAAAATGTCTTGGTATGCTGAAGCATTAAGAGTTCCTTTCACTGGAACTAAGGGGCCAAGCCCAACCCCTGAAAAACAACCCCACACCATAATCCCCCCTCCGGCAAACTTTACAATTGGCACAATGCAGTCAGGCAAGTCCCGTTCTCCTGGCAACTGCCAAACCCAGACTCGTCCATGGGATTGCCAGACAGAGAAGCGTGATTGATCACTCCAGAGAACACGTCTCCACTGCTCTAGAATCCAGTGGCGGCGTGCTTTACACCACTGCATCCGACATTGCAGTGTCGCTGCAATTGCTTTACATTGCACTTGGTGATGTAAGGCTTGGATGAGCTGCTCGGCCATGGAAACCCATTCCATGAAGCTCTCTACACACTGTTCTTGAGCTAATCTGAAGGCCACACAAAGTTTGGAGGTCTGTAGCTATTGACTCTGCAGAAAGTTGGTGACTTCTGCGCACTGTGTGCCTCAGCATGCGCTGACCCTGCTCTGTGATTTTACGTGGCCTAACACTTCGTGGTTGTCTGGCTATCACTAGACCAAGCTCAATTTAAGATTGAACATTGGTCTGGGGAGTCTGCTATGTATTTTCTACTGCACAAGAGGCGTGATAAACAAGCATAATTCAAATGACTCTGTACGCAATTGGATAGTCCTTCAACCAATCAGACCACAAGGGGCATGATCAACGGGCAACGACCCATCACTTCTCTATCCGTCATCATGTTAAACCCGCCAATAGCGCGCCAGGTGGATAAGCCAGTCTGTGACTGGTTCCCGCAAAAGTGTTTCCAGACTGAGTTGCAGGGCGAAATCAAATCGCCGGCAGATCAGGCTGGGTTTACCCAGTCTAACTTTGTGACTGAGTTTCTGTTGTTCCCAATTGCTTCCACTTTGTTATAATACCACTAACAGTTGACCGTGGAATATTTAGTAGTGAGGAAATTTCACGAATGGACTTATAGCACAGGTGGCAACCTATCACGGTACCACGTTTGAATTCACTGAGCTCCTGAGAGCGACCCATTCTTTCACAAATGTCTGTAGAAGCATCTACATGCCTAAGTGCTTGATTTTATACACCTGTGGCCATGGAAGAGATTGGAACACCGCAATTCAATGATTTGGAGGGGTGTCCCAATACTTTTGGCAATATAGTGTGTGTATATATAACATTTTATGCTGTTTCTAGCCACATAAACAATGCTTTTAAACACCGTCTGAATCTATTTCTCATGATAAATGTGGTGTGTCAGTTTCATACATATGGAGAAGGTGTTTTAATAGACATCTGATAAATATACATTCTATTCAGGCTATTCATAATGGACCCTATACATACTCGGCATGGCATGGAAAACCTTTCAAAAATGTTAAACCGTCATAAGAATCCATATTTAATTGAGCGCAGCTTGGCCTAAACGTCCTTACAGAAACGTATAGAACTTTAAGAAGAGCTCGTCGTAAACCTCTAAGAGATGCGACTGCATCCGCTCTGAAGGAGAGAAAGCCGCACCAGTCTGCAAATAAACAACAAACTGTAAAAAGGCTGAATACTGAGTAAAAGAAAATCAGGCTTTGATCATGAGCGTGGAGAATCCCGTCCACAGGATTTGCCTTTTGCATGCATTTCTCACTTGATAACATTCATGTAGTTAGATGAGGAGTTGTACGAGTATTAGTCTTTTGGGGAACAAACAATGTGTCTTGCTCTTCAGTAGAGTTTTACCATCAGCAGTAGAATAACAAATCATATTAAAATGATCTACAGCTAAAAAAAAATGCTATGTACTTAAAGTGACAGATTATGTGTAGATCAGTATAACTAGTAATAATCTCTAGCAACAACAATGGTACCATAACAATAACAATCCGTGGACTAATGTCATGTATGAGAGACACAAAGCTTTAAAGCTGAAGTGTGCCATTTTTTTTAGTTTAAATACTTTCTCCTATTATAGCTTAATATGTGAAGATAATCACAAAGTAAGACATTTGTAGGTTAATTATCACACAATGTATAATTACTGTGGTGCTACTGAAACATTGCCCTAGGTGGTTTAGTTTGTGAACAAATGAGTGTTTCAAACAAACCTTTTAAGTGAACAAATTTTTTTCAAAAAGATTTGTTTTGAGAAACTCGGAGAAGCACTGAATAAACTCATTCTTGATGTAAAACGACGTAAAGAGGTTATTAAAACTATTTATTTTTGGCAATTTTTTTTATAGTTTGATAACTCAAAGATTAAGCTTTCTATATTAAACAAAATCTAAAAAGCATATTTTGCATGATCATGATTTGTGGGGAAAATGCTTTCTAGAGACTCTTAGTAGATTTCCCAAAAGCTTTCTAAATATGTTTTGGTCATGGGTGACTAACGAATCTTGTTTTGGTTACATTTTATTTTACAGTCCATGAACTTACAGTGTAGTGACCCAAGAAAGTACTGTTACTATAAGGTGACTACATGGGTTAGGGTTAGGTTTAGGTGTAGGTGTAGGTTCTGGTTTAGTACCTAGTTATAACCCAGTTATTGTAATTAGTATAATAAGTACATAGTATGTATATGCGGAACAGGAATGAAGTGCTACCCTTGTTTTTTTTAACGAATCAGATCAGTTAATGATTCATAGCACAAAAAGAAAAATCCACTTTGACGGCAACTACAGTATAATGATGTAACCTACAGCAAGAGCAAATGAAAAAAATCAGTAAATGAACAAATCTTTCTGATGAACGGATAAAAAAAAGACTGTTACAGAGATTAATCAAAAATCGCCACTGTTAAAGGTAGAGTATAGGCAATTTTCGGAGAGATGAAAATACATACGTTGACAGGCAGGTAGGACATTGTACCATTGCATTCGGACCGATTTCTATATATATATATACATACGATATATATATATATATATACACACATATACACTCACCTAAAGGATTATTAGGAACACCATACTAATACTGTGTTTGACCCCCTTTCGCCTTCAGAACTGCCTTAATTCTACGTGGCATTGATTCAACAAGATGCTGAAAGCATTCTTTAGAAATGTTGGCCCATATTGATAGGATAGCATCTTGCAGTTGATGGAGATTTGTGGGATGCACATCCAGGGCACGAAGCTGCCATTCCACCACATCCCAAAGATGCTCTATTGGGTTGAGATCTGGTGACTGTGGGGGCCATTTTAGTACAGTGAACTCATTGTCATGTTCAAGAAACCAATTTGAAATGATTCGAGCTTTGTGACATGGTGCATTATCCTGCTGGAAGTAGCCATCAGAGGATGGGTACATGGTGGTCATAAAGGGATGGACATGGTCAGAAACAATGCTCAGGTAGGCCGTGGCATTTAAACGATGCCCAATTGGCACTAAGGGGCCTAAAGTGTGCCAAGAAAACATCCCCCACACCATTACACCAACACCACCAGCCTGCACAGTGGTAACAAGGCATGATGGATCCATGTTCTCATTCTGTTTACGCCAAATTCTGACTCTACCATCTGAATGTCTCAACAGAAATCGAGACTCATCAGACCAGGCAACATTTTTCCAGTCTTCAACTGTCCAATTTTGGTGAGCTCGTGCAAATTGTAGCCTCTTTTTCCTATTTGTAGTGGAGATGAGTGGTACCCGGTGGGGTCTTCTGCTGTTGTAGCCCATCCGCCTCAAGGTTGTGCGTGTTGTGGCTTCACAAATGCTTTGCTGCATACCTTGGTTGTAACGAGTGGTTATTTCAGTCAAAGTTGCTCTTCTATCAGCTTGAATCAGTCGGCCCATTCTCCTCTGACCTCTAGCATCAACAAGGCATTTTCGCCCACAGGACTGCCGCATACTGGATGTTTTTCCCTTTTCACACCATTCTTTGTAAACTCTAGAAATGGTTGTGCGTGAAAATCCCAGTAACTGAGCAGATTGTGAAATACTCAGACCGGCCCGTCTGGCACCAACAACCATGCCACGCTCAAAATTGCTTACATCACCTTTCTTTCCCATTCTGACATTCAGTTTGGAGTTCAGGAGATTGTCTTGACCAGGACCATACCCCTAAATGCATTGAAGCAACTGCCATGTGATTGGTTGATTAGATAATTGCATTAATGAGAAATTGAACAGGTGTTCCTAATAATCCTTTAGGTGAGTGTAAATACATTTAGACTACTTAACTTAGTGACTGCTATCAGGATGTGAAGAGACTTTCAACCAGCATAACAAAAAAAAATCTGGAACAAATCGCTTATAAATTAAATGTTCATCCAATCATTGCATTCGGTCTGATTAAAATTTTTGATATACGGTTTTACGTGTGCACACACCTAAAGCGCACGCACAGAAAAGCAGCTGTCACAGCGTGTGAACTAAATTCTCTGTAGCGTCTTACTGCTTTCTTATTCCATTTCTTACTTGAATGCCGTTTTTAGGTATACCTACTGTACCTGGAAAATTGAAAGCACTTTATTTCATTTGCATCTTTCTTTTATCATATTTGCCCTATTGTTTTGTTTTTTCTATGCGGATATTATCATTGCCTTCTGCAATAAAAAAACATGATTCAAGGAAAACAATTTAAAATAAATGTTATTTATAAAGGTGGATGTGTGATATAGTGCAAGAATATGAATGAAGTATTGCAACAAAATGTATATTTTTGTGCTCATTCAACTGCATTTGTAGCAATGTCGTTTTACAAAATAATAATAATAATAATCTTTACAAACAAATATTTTTGGTTAGTGAGGCACATACAGTGCAAGTGAATGGGATTAAAGTCCACAGGGTCAGCCATCAAACACTGAACTGGACTTGATCCAAAAAGAAATAGTATGAACACAAAGAGGTCTGAGACCACATTCCTACTTAAAGGGTTAGTTCACCCAAAAATGAAAATTCATTAATTACTCACCCTCATGTTGTTCCAAACGACCTTCGTTCATCTTCGGAACACAAACTAAGATATTTCTGATGAAATCCGAGAGCTCTCTGATCCCTCCATAGACAGCTATTTAATTAACACTTTCAAGGCCCAGAAAGGTAGTACAAACATTGTTAAAATAGTCCATGTGACTCCAGCAGTTCAACCTTAATTAATGAAGCGACGAGAATACTTTTCGTGCGCAAAAACAAACAAAAATAACAACTTTATTCAACAATTTCATTCTAGCCTGTGCCAGTCTTCTACGCAGTTTACGTTGTAAACAGTGCAGCGCTTTCAAGTTCTACGGCAGCTGATGCTGTTCACATGAGCACCATGACGCATGCGTGTGATGATGACGCGGGAGATGCACTGTATTTACAACATAAACTGCGTAGGAGACTGGCACAGGCTAGAACGAAATTGTTTGCGTTCCGAAGATGAACGAAGGTCTTACGGGTTTGGAATGACATGAGGGTGAGTAATTAATGACAGAATTTTCATTTTTGGGTGAACTAACCCTTTAAGTGGGCCAAAAAAGGATCTCTTTCAGGGACAGGGACAGTGTGAACATAAAGAGAACTGAGTCCTTTTTCACTTGGTTCACCTCTTGGTCCACAGTCTGAGTTTGGTTCTTTTAAAGAGGACTCAAGTGTGAAAACACCCTTAGACCACTTAACATAGTAATTGCTATCAGGACTTTCAACCAGCATAACAAAAAATTTTTCTGGAACAAATCACCTACCCTGGCTTTAATTGCTCTGTTTGAGCATATTGACCAAACTACCTGTTTATTCAACCAATGGCAGATTTTTTTATTATTATTATTGCATTTCCTTTACGTGACACTAGCATAGAAATGACACACTTCAGCTTTAACCTCTTACTGAAAACATCTTTACATTGACAAGTGTTTGTTGTTATATACCAATATATAGAGCCATATAGTGTTTGGGAATGACTAATGCACTGCACTCTATAGATACACACTGCACTTACACAGTACAGCTTTGATGAATACCAGCAAAACCACCCATCCTTTAGTGATGGACGTACATGTCATATTAGCATTTTCCCAAACGTTCCCGGTTCTTGAGAGCGTTTGCATCTGCCACGCGCCTGTTTCCTCTCACTGCCATGTGAGATCGAATAAACACACATGCACGCCAGAGCAACGCTGTCATGAAGCTTATCTCATCGTGATTAGATTACTGCAGTGGCCTCCTAGCTGACTGCCCAACTAAAACCAACCACCTATGACAGGCTGTGTGGAGCACGCCTGCGCACGCTAGTCCGCGCAAACCTCTCTCTCATCACTATTTTGCATGCCTGCTGTCTATCTCTGATGACAAAGATAGACAACCACATCATTCACACAGGCAGAAAATAGCCTTGATGTATACATGCATACGGAAGAAGCCACAGAGAAAGAAATGTGTTACCTGCTTGTGATCTTGGACGTAGGCCTCTGCTCTGTTTCTTCTGTCAAAAACACAAACAGCTTCTTGTCTGGCGATCATTAGAGCTCTCTGCAGTTCTCGGTACTCTTGCGCTAACTTCAGATTGTCTTTTAGCGCTTTCTGTAGATTAACCTGGAACAGATTTGCACAGGATGTTCTCCATCAGCTTCTGAAAGACTCTAATATGTTATAATGAAAGAAAAGCATGAAAAACAAGGACAAAGGATATTTAAAGGAATAGTTCACTCAAAAATGAAAAATCATTAACACATTTGTGTCATCCCAAACCTGTATGGCTTTCGAATATTTTCAAGAAGAAATGTTGAAGATGCAATTTCCATGCAATTACAATAAAAGGATCAAAGCTTTATTAAAGGACGCAAAAGCTGATTGACGTATGCACTATATTTCAAGTGTTCTTAAGCCATACGGTAGCTTTTTGTGTGAGGAACAGTCTGAAATTTAAGTTATTCACTGATAATCTTGCCCTCCAGTGGACTGTGAACCTCTCTGACCGGATCATTGAGTCAGTGAGTTGAACTCGAGAACCGGATTAGTCCGATTCGTGAACAAATCATTCAGTTTTGTGAACTGGATCAACTGATTCATTAAAAACACCCGATTCAAAAGAATGATTAATCCATGACGAGACATTGCAACTTCTATCATGAACTCATATGAATGTACCATAGACACTTAAAAAAAAAAAAAATCTAACTATGAGCCACTTTTCACTGTAGTTGTAAATAAAACAAATATTATTGGAGTATGTTTTGTAAGAAAATATTAATTGTACTTACATTTTTTACTTTAAATTCAATGTCATCCTTGAAATTTACTAGAAATTTCCGAAGGGAAAATAGTTTCTACATTTATGGTTCTTGTGCATCCTTTTTGAAGCTTACAAGCTTATTTTCCTGTTCACTGTGTTTAAAAATGAATGGGAAACAGTCTTCAAAAAAGTAAAGTCCAAGCAAAGTCAAAAGTAAAGTCAACATGATGACAGCAATGGGGAGAAATTAAGTTGTCAGCAATGTTTCCAGAACATACGAGAGCAAAGCTGGAGATGATTTCATCCAGAGACCAACCCAGACCAACACTGGGTTATGTGCAAAAGACTTTCTCCTGTATTTGAAGATTAAAACAATGATTTAGCATCTAGATTTAGCAGATTGAATTCCCATTTACATCTAACAAAGAAGCTTGTTAGATGTAAAATGATTAAACAATACTGTCGCACTTTAGATTAGGGTCCAATTCTCACTATTAACTAACTATTAGCTACAAATTGTATGCTGCTTATTAAGAGTTAGTAAGGTAGTTAAGTTTAGGTATTGGGTAGGATTAAGGGATGTAGAATAAGGTAATGCAGAATAAGGCATTACTATGTGCTTGATACGTACTAATAAACAGCCAATATCCTAGTAATATGCATGCTAATAAGCAACTAGTTAATAGTCAGAATTGGACCCTAAACTAAAGTGTTGCCAACAATACATATAGGCTACTGTTCAAAATGAAGACAAAAAGTATTATGACATGCATGTAGTGTCATTTAAGTGTTGAAATATTTTTGGAGCAACTGTATGTGCCTATGTGCATGTGATTGTGTCATGTTTATTTGCATTTAGTTTGTTTTACACCCAAATGGTGAAAGCAAACTTATTGGAATACAGTAACTCAAGTAATCATACAGCTCTTGAGGAAGTATGTAAACAAATTACGATAAATAACTGTCTGATTTGCTTGTCTCCACAACCCTGTGTCAGCATCGGACACGTGGACAAAGGAGAGAGCTATGGGAAGAAAGATGAAGAGAGAAAGAGAAGAACATTTTCTGCTCTACCTGGGAATAAGGAATAATGAAGTGTGTCTGGGCAGTAAAACGACCCAGCGCTAAACTGATGAGTTTAACCCAGCGCCGAGAGTGGCAGTAAACATGACAAATGCCGGCTATTGATTTAAAGCTTAATTACTGCATGCAGTGCTGACAAAACCCGTCTGATGCACCTCTGAAATGTAAATGGGACAAATTACACTTCATTGGCCATAAGAAACTGATGGTGTCTGCACTTTGCATCCTACTGCTTTTCTACTCACTGAGCGTCTGACTTCATCAAGTAAACAAGCTACATGAGAATATGATGAGGGGAGAAAAAAAAAACCCAATTCAGCTAGTGAGGAAGTCACAGTGGAGTGTGTCCATAAGTGTAAGTTACATTTTAGTGTAAGTATTTCTCATCGTGTAAGATGCACAAGTGTTTAAATGGTTACCATTGTCAAGGATATAATCCATGCTGCAAGTGCTAGTTTTTCCAAAGAAAATAATGTTTACGTAATAAAACACCACCTTTCTTTCACTGAACATGCTGTTTCACCATGGAAGAAAAATGGGTTGTAAACCCATTTGTAAATGTAAATTTGACATTGACCTTAATGGAGCCAGCAATGGCAAGGTCATGGCATTGATTCCCAAGGGAACACACATGCGGATGCATCTGTTGCTTCAGATAAAAGCATCTGGCAAGCACATTTTAAAATGGAAATTGGTTTTATTGAAATGATAATTGTTAGTAAAAAGATCTACAATTGTTGGAGCCATGGCTTTGTTGGTACACATGTTGGTGGTTCAATGTCCAATAAACATGCCACATGGTCAATAAAAAAAATTATATATATATATATATATATATATATATATATCACAGAGCAGGGTCAGCGCATGCTGAGGCACACAGTGTGCAGAAGTCGGCAACTTTCTGTAGAGTCAATAGCTACAGACCTCCAAACTTCGTGTGGCCTTCAGATTAGCTCAAGAACAGTGTGTAGAGAGATTCATGGAATGGGTTTCCATGGCCGAGCAGCTCATCCAAGCCTTACATCACCAAGTGCAATGCAAAGCGTCGGATGCAGTGGTGTAAAGCACGCCGCCACTGGACTCTAGAGCAGAGGAGACGTGTTCTCTGGAGTGACCAATCACGCTTCTCTGTCTAGCAATACTTGCCTGACTGCATTGTGCCAAGTGTAAAGTTTGGTGGAGGGGGGGATTATGGTGTGACCTCACAAATGCGCTTCTAGAAGGATGGTCAAAAATTCCCATAAACACACTCCTAAACCTTGTGGAATGCCTTCCCAGAAGAGTTAAAGCTGTTATAGCTGCAAAGGGTGGGCCAACTCCATATTAAACCCTAAGGATTAAGAATGGGATGTCATTAAAGTTCATGTGTACACACACATACATACACACACACACACACATATATATATATATATATATATACACTATGTTGCCAAAGGTTTTGGGACGCCTGCCTTTACATGCACATGAACTTTAATGACATTTAGGGTTTTATTGTTCATACTTGCTTCCATAGAGTTATGTTTTCAACAAGGAAAAATTATGAAAAAATGGAAAAATCAAGAAAAGAAAATTCTGTGTACACTATAAAAACAAAAAGCCTCTTTCTAATAAGAGTGTCCCTAAAAAGAGTGTCATCTAAAACACATGACGCTGTGGTCGTCATCTAGTGTTGCGCGTCACTATCCATATTTCCTGTCTTCATTAACATCTCATGACTGTGACGTCTCAACGATGCGCCTCAGGTCAACCAAAGGCATTCTGACACAGCCTCTCATTGTTCCAAGTGTTAAAAGTCGAAACGTTTCTGTTGGGCGATGAATCTTTGTGCCGCTTTATTGTTTCCTGTGAGAAGTCTAAAGAGACTCTCTGCTCTGCTGCCCTGCAGCAAGTTAATGGCAGACTGGCTCTATGAGGGAGGACTTTTAATTCGGCTCCTGTCTCGCACCAACAACTTGTTTGGAGTTTGCTGCTTCTGCGCGCATGGCGGATTAAGCCCCATTGCCTTTTCTTGTTTTGAACTAATGCATTCTTGATCACCGTTTAATGAAACTATATACCACATGGCGATTTCACATTAGATAAGCCATGTGAGACTTTCATCAGGCGCCGGGCTCTGACTGAGGCCATAATCCCGAAACTCAACTCCCCCAATAAATAGCTTTTCCCTCCGAAAATGAAGTGATAATACGTGGGTTTCATGCAAAACATAACATATTATCTCTGACAGAAAATTATAAGAGCTTTCATCAAATTATTAGAGGAAATGTTAAAAGAGGTGTGATACTGAGCGTCGGATATTCCAGAGCAAAGGTGCATTAGGATAGTTATTACACACACGCTAAACAAATCGCCCTACATCAGGTTAAAGACACTGAGATGGCCCTTTAAATTGTGAAGACACAGAAATAGACAATATCAACATATGGACAGTGTTTTAAAACATAAACCCTTTTTCGTATGTACAACTTCAAGGATGTAAAAATCTTAATGAATCCTCTAAAAATTGACACAATCCCATAGGGGTACATTTGGTCCAAGAAAGACATTTTAACTGCAAATTTATTTATAAATGATATCCAGATGGATCTAGTGAAAGTAAATGCCTTTGTACGCTTTATATGGACAAATTTAATTATATTTAAAGTAGTGCTGTCAAAATTAGCACGTTAACGCAAGCGATTCATTTCTTCAGTTTAAAGGTCTGTTCACATCGGGATGATTATTGTGCACGCTTATCAGCGCCAATGTGAGTGTGCACACCGACACGGAAAATGCAAGCCATAAAAGCGTCATTTAAAATAAATGAGACTGCCGCTTCTGTTCACGTGCCTGGAGCTGCTGAATTTACAGTAAAACACGACTTGGTGGCGCTCAAGCACAAAACGGTCTTGCCAAGCACACATTGATAACTAAGAAGAAGACGACGAAAAGGAAGTTAGTAGACAAAGAAGAAGATGCAACAATGCAAGATGAATGTAGAGATGCTGGTTTCTTTGGTGTCTGAACACAAAGAACTTTATGACAAACGCCACAGTGACTACAAACATCTCGATAAGAGAGGAATTGCAGATTGCCTATTTGATCTGCAATCAAATCAAAAGCACCATCTACTGTCAGGGAGTGAATTTGCACGTTCACTTGGTGCATCGGCAGTGAAAATTGCTTGGGTATGAACACAAAGACGCGTCGAAAAATGCTGGCGATAAGCGCACGCGATAATCGTCCCGGTGTGCACGAGGCTTAATGCGTTAAAAATATTTAACGCAGCATCCGTTTTTTCTGTCATCCTTTGGCTAGTGTTACATTATATGATCACGGTCTTATTCATGCAAAGGCTTTTAAACCATTCAAGCGCGACAACACAGAAGAGAACGTGCTGTCTCCCGATACACACAACACACAGAAAGACGCGCACCAGTATGGTGCGCACAGACAGTGCACCACAATTGATTTCTTTTTCGCACTTGAACAGATTATAACACACACAATTATGTCAAAATGTTACTGTGTAAAATTAACATTATGAGCAGTCTAATCTCACAAAAGAGAATGAAACTATTATAATGTCAAAATAAATGTAATGGTGTAAAATAAATATTACAATCTTATTTATTTCAAAAAATATATAGATATAAAATCAAACTACGATGAATAGCATGAATTCAATAGTCTCTGAAAGTTGTTCATATATAAAACAGTTTGTACTTTTTTTCTAAACTTATGAAAATGTTGGTGTACTAGAACCACACTTTATGTACACATACCTGCAATTATTAACTGCTCTGTCAACGCAACCAGCTAATAGTATATTTTCAGCTAACAGGGTTTTCTGTTACGTATGTTTTGTTCTCAATGTCTTCATTAATATTTGGAATTTATCATTTGCCATTACTGGGTATTCCGTAAAAAATTACACAGTGCATCATCATACAGAGGAAATCTAAATATTTATAAAGGTAATTTCAGCTTGAATGGTGATTGGAGCACATCAAATCCCCTAACCAATCAAATGCACTCATGCTCGTTCAGCTTCAGCTGATCTGTTTTCTGATATGTAAAGAAAACATTTGTTAACCTGGATTATAGCAAGTATTTAAATAGAAAAGCTGATCTAGGCCTTATAGGAAACCCTGACAAAATAATCTTGACATAAATGTAAATATAAAAAGGAAGGGTTCTTAACCTCAGTGTCCTTCATGACAGCCTGGCGTTGAGTGAACAGCTCTGAATGAATCTGTGCGCGTTGAGACTTCCTCTGTTTACAGGAAGCAATATCCCTTTGCACTTTACCCATCACAACTGTGGCTGTCCCATGTTTGAATGCCAAAGTGTTTGACAAACCGCTGAAACAAACAACACATAAATTCTAATATATAGAAACTTCTGTATACATACACACAAATATATTCTTACTGTAGCTCCTCTATAACATCTGGCATAGTGCTGACGGTTTGCTCCATCGTGTCTGAATCTTGCTTTAACTCCTTAGACTTCAGGCCGAGCTCCTTGAGCCGATTTGAAATCTCCTCGTACCTCAACAAGACCACACCAAGTCTTTCCTAACAGCAATTAAATAAACACACCATCATTAAATGAATAAATATGGAATTAAGTTTTTAAGTACAAATCTGCAATATGATTGGATTTGTAACATATTTATCATATAAATATCTCGTACTGTAATATAAATCAAGTATAATTTTATTTTGACCTTCACAGAATTCGAACATTCCTGATGGTGTTTCTTTTTTTCTTCAAAATCATCAGAGCGGCTTCTGTGTGCAGTTTGTAGGTCATTTAGTTTTGCTTTTAACTTTTCAATTGTCTGAGAAAAAAATAAAATAATTAATATATAAAGAGAAAATGCATCCTTATGCAGCTGGAAACTTTGTTCAATAACTTCACTAGACCTTGAAGTCAACATGAATCAATATTTACCCTACTAACTTTCTCAGTAAATTTCCACTTACTTTGCAATTGGACAAAATTTGAAATAAGCCATTACTTGAAAGACAATCCAGTGACGTTTATTCTACGCTGATCAGACTTACCTCAGATTTCTCTGTATATGTCTGTCTCAGTTGCTCCACCTCCGTCTCTAGCTGAGAGGTTGTAGAGAAAGCACCTTCATACTTTTTCTGTAGTTCACCTTTTACCCTCTCACAGTCTGTTTTTGCACGGTTATATTCAGCTGCCTCTGCATCCATACTACCCTGAATGTAAAACATGTCATCAATTACAATATATCAATACCAAACATTAACAGACATATAAACTGTACAACTTGTGTATTAATGTATTTATTAGGCAAGTCAGGTTTTACCTTGAGAATATCTAATGTGGTCATTTCAGTCATTACCAGGGTCTTCATTTCGTCTACCTGTTTCTGCCCCCCAAAAATAAAAAAGACATCAAACATCAGCTGATTATAAAGCAAAACTTCAGCAAAAAACAAGACAAAAACAAAATCCAAAGCAACTCAAAAGTGACTAAATATACTATAATTCTCTATAAACACAAAAGGATAAAAGCTACAGCCGATGGAAAGACTTTAAATGAATTATAATTTATATTTAGGTCTGTTGTTCACATAAAGCTATCGTATGACTTCAGAAGACTTGGAATATAGAGCATGTAAAAGTACTTTTATGCTGTTTTTATCTTTTTCAAAACTTGACAAATGCCACCTTTGCGGTGTAAATTTTCCATTTGTCAAGTTTTGAAGTTTATGAAGCGACGAGAATACTTTTCGTGCGCAAAAACAAACAAAAATAACGACTTTGTTCAACAATTTCGTTCTAGTCTGTTATTTTTGTTTGTTTTTGCGCACGAAAAGTATTCTAGTCGCTTCATAAAATTAAGGTTGAACCGCTGGAGTCACATGGACTATTCTAACCTTGAAAGTGTTAATTAAATAGCTGTCTATGGAGGGGTCAGAGAGCTCTCAGATTTCATCAGAAATATCTTAATTTGTGTTCCGAAGATCAGCAAACATGAGGGTGAGTAATTAATGACAGAATTTTCATTTTTGGGTGAACTATCCCTTAAACCTTAAACGAATTGGTGGAATATAAGTATTCAAAAAACAAAACAATACCATGCATGTTATGACAGCTACACACACATAATGGTAAAAAGAATAGTATGCAGATCTTTACTATTTTTATATCAGTAAGATGAAAAACAAGTTTTTACTACAGTATTATGATCTAGAATTGTGTGTTTTCTATAACTAAATATAACTATCTCTGTTTTTTTAGAGGTTAACCCAGCCTGGTTTAAATGTTTGAAAATTATTAAGAGATGAAAACATGCGTTAGAAGTTTAGAAAAGTAATCAAGTTTAATCCGTTATATTAATAAAGTAATTGAAATAGTTACACTACTTCTTACATTTTAAATAGGGTAACTTGTAATCTGTAACCTATTACATTTCCAAAGTAACCTTCCCAACACTAGTCATAGCCTACGATTCAATAGGTGTTATCATCCTACAGTCTACATATATGTCGTACCCAAGTTTATTACATCCATGTCGTACAGTGTGATTTGTAATGATCTTTTAGGATTGCTGAAATCGCACAGTCTGTAGCAGGCATTAGAGGCGGCATAAATGCATTTACACAGCTATTACTGAGCAAATACTGTAGTGATACTAGGGGCTGAGGTGGGTCAGAGCAGACATAATTTAGTCTGACTTTTATGCTGCATTACGTCTTTACACAGAATTTTGAGGAGGCTCAGAGAAGCCTTAACTTGGTTGTGTGAAGATGCCTAAAAAGGAATCTACTTTTCGATGGAAAAATGTTATGATGACAGAATTTGTATTTTTGGATCTGGACTGCTTCTGAGAATGCTATTTGTTCATTCTCTAACCTTGCAAATGAACTCATCTTTATATCTGCAGGGGGCACGTGTCCCCTTACCCTGTTCCTCAGCTCCTCCAGAAAGGTTTGGCGCTCCAGCTGGTCCAGCTTTTCTTTGGTGTCTGAATGTTCGACGGACACCCGGTCGAGCTCGTCTTTGAGCGGTTTCCACTGCTTCTCACTCACACTGATCTTGAGCAAGATGTGCTGATGATCCATCAGTAACTGTTTCACTGCCTGTTCGCTGAAACAACATGGCCACAAACAACATCATAAAACATGGTCTGTCCCATGAGACCCACACCACGATGTACAGAATGTGTATCGACAGCAGCCCGCTCACAAAAAATGCTTGCACAGCATTCAGCAAATTTCACAACTGGAAATGAAACTGCCATGTATATTTGACATCCAACTGATTAAACAAGATGTGCCAAATTAAAGATGAATTACTGATGGAATAGTTATAATATGACACAATGCTTAAACAACACCTAGAACTGCATTTAGTTCATAATGCATTATATTAACAACAAGCAGCCCGATTCATGTAACAGCTCAAGTATTTACACATTTAAACACACTGCAGCTTGTTTACAGCAATATCAGTGGAACAATAAAGTATCTTAAGCATCGAAAAAGATACCTATGATTCCACTGATATCTATGAAACAAGCCAACTACAGCATTCAAATTAGACAAGCATCAAGCTTTCGTATTGCTAAAAAGCTTCTAAAGACCTAATATTTACCGATCAGGCAAAACATTATGACAGGTGAAGTGAGTAACACTGATTATCTCTTCATCACGGCACCTGTTAGTGGGTGGGATATATTAGGCAGCAAGTGAACATTTTGTCCTCAAAGTTGATGTGTTAGAAGCAGGAAAAATGGGCAAGCGAGTATGACAAGGGCCAAATTGTGATGGCTAGACGACTGGGTCAGAGTATCTACAAAACTGCAGCTCTTGTGGGGTGTTCCCGGTCTGCAGTGGTCAGTATCTATCCAAAATGGTCCAAGGAAAGAACAGTGGTGAACCGGTGACAGGGTCACGGCCAAGGCCCATTGATGCACGTGGGGAGCAAAGGCTGGCCTGTGTGGTCCGATCAAACAGACAAGCTACTGTAGCTCAAATTGCTCAAGAAGTTAATGCTGGTTCTGATAGAAAAGTGTCAGAATACACAGTGCATCACAGTTTGTTGCGTATGGGGCTGCATAGCCGCAGACCAGTCAGGGTGCCCATGCTGACCCCTGTCCACTGCCGAAAGCACGAACAGTGGGCACTAGAGCATCAGAACTGGACCAACACAACACACACACACACACATACACATATATATATATACACACACACACAGGTGCTGGTCATATAATTAAAATATCATCAAAAAGTTGATTTATTTCACTAATTCCATTCAAAAAGTGAAACTTGTATATTATATTCATTCATTACACACAGACTTGGTTGCTCTGATAGTGGCCTTCAGCTCTTCTGCATTGTTGGGTCTGGCATATCACATCTTCCTCTTCACAATACCCCATAGATTTTCTATGGGGTTAAGGTCAGGCGAGTTTGCTGGCCAATTAAGAACAGGGATACCATGGTCCTTAAACCAGGTACTGGTTGCTTTGGCACTGTGTGCAGGTGCCAAGTCCTGTTGGAAAATGAAATCTGCATCTCCATAAAGTTGGTCAGCAGCAGGAAGCATGAAGTGCTCTAAAACTTCCTGGTATACGGCTGCGTTGACCTTGGACCTCAGAAAACACAGTGGACCAACACCAGCAGATGACATTGCACCCCAAACCATCACTGACTGTGGAAACTTTACACTGGACCTCAAGCAACGTGGATTGTGTGCCTCTCCTCTCTTCCTCCAGACTCTGGGACCCTGATTTCCAAAGGAAATGCAAAATTTACTTTCATCAGAGAACATAACTTTGGACCACTCAGCAGCAGTCCAGTCCTTTTTGTCTTTAGCCCAGGCGAGATGTTTCTGACGTTGTGTGTTGTTCAAGAGTGGCTTGACACAAGGAATGCGGCAGCTGAAACCCATGTCTTGCATACGTCTGTGCGTAGTGGTTCTTGAAGCACTGACTCCAGCTGCAGTCCACTCTTTGTGAATCTCCCCCACATTTTTGAATGGGTTTAGTTTCACAATCCTCTCCAGGGTGCGGTTATCCCTATTGCTTGTACACTTTTTTCTACCACATCTTTTCCTTCCTTTCGCCTCTCTATTAATGTGCTTGGACACAGAGCTCTGTGAACAGCCAGCCTCTTTTGCAATGACCTTTTGTGTCTTGCCCTCCTTGTGCAAGGTGTCAATGGTCATCTTTTGGACAACTGTCAAGTCAGCAGTCGTCTCCATGATTGTGTAGCCTACAGAACTAGACTGAGAGACAATTTAAAGGCCTTTGCAGGTGTTTTGAGTTAATTAGCTGATTAGAGTGTGGCAGCAGGTGTCTTCAATATTGAACCTTTTTACAATATTCTAATTTTCTAAAATACTGAATTTGGGATTTTCCTTAGTTGTCAGTTATAATCATCAAAATTAAAAGAAATAAACATTTGAAATATATCAGTCTGTGTGTAATGAATGAATATAATATACAAGTTTCACTTTTTGAATGGAATTAGTGAAATAAATATTTTTGATGATATTCTAATTATATGACCAGCACCTGTATATACACTTTTTATGTTACATGTGATTAATCGATTTACATATAATTTGGGCTTATACTGTACAGTTCATGGTAATACCCATACATTTCCATGTTTGACTATCTACCTTATTTTTAACGTAAGAGCAGGTGCGGTCATTTGCAACTTGAATATGCAAGGCTTCCGGTGTCATTCATTTTTTAAGTTATTTTAGGTGTGCAAAAACTCTGCTATATATGCAACTTAATATTGCAAACTTATTGTTATCATATTATTTTAATTTATTATATGTAATCATAAACACACACTGGTTTGTAGTGCAAACTCTTCTAGTTATTTCCCTATAGCAGTTTATGAAATCTTGTACATTCACAGAACAAAAAGCTTACTTCTGTATTGCAAAATAAGTTGGATAAGATATTTTTTGAACACTCAATAATTTTGGCACTGCACTGGGTCGGCGCTTGATGTCCAATGTAAAATCCTGATCCTGAAGCAAAACCAGTTGAGAATCATTGGGTTAGTTCATGCTGTTGTGATGCTTCACAGCATTTTAATTTGAGAAGCAATGCCACACACCTACACATTTTTAATGAAGTGGAATTAGAGTTGTTGCATGATTTCATGACATAATCTACGGAACACAGATTCTCTGTTGATAATTAAAGAAACACTCACACAACAGACCAATGAACCACAAGACATTTCCAGCACATTTCTCATAGTGTTGTCATTCGAGTCTCCATCTCCAACATGGAATGTAATGTTGATCCATAAGTTCAAGTTGAGAAGAATTGCTATCCAGATATTAATAGTGTCTCGTGATGTGTTAGAGTGTTTCAACTAAATGGCAACACGAACAAAACTGTTGGCTTGTGTGTGCAAACATATGGTCTTCATAGATCTTATGGAGGCAACGTCATTTGTCGTTGCCGTACCATGGACAATTTAGGGGAAGTAACAACAATGGATTGTTTTTTATTTGGATCGATTTCAGTTATTGCAGTTCTATGAAAAATCTTGTTGACCAATAAAATTAGGTTATTTGCTTGACCTTTCTGTGTGTGTGAACTGTATAGTATATTGAGTATAAGACACTGTTTAATGCAGTTCACCAGCTTTTTATAATTCTACATAACTGTGCTGTTAAATATACAAATACAGTAAATATGGTATTCAGAATTTTACTGTGAAATAAATGCAGGCTAGGCCATTTCCTGTCATAACAAAACAAATTACTGCAAAACACTGCAGACACAGCTAATTATTAGTGACAATTACTAGTATCCAGGAATATCATTTTAATTTAAAATAAAATGTGAAGTGGGACAAACCTTTGGTAGGTATTTCTCTTGAAGTCTTCCATTTCCAAGTTTTGCTCTTTGTTTTTGTCTCGTAGGGTTGATAAGTCATGTCGCTTTTGGCTTGAGATTGCATTCAATTCAGACAACTTTTCATCACCTTCAAGTTTCTGATAAACACAGTAATGCCCATTATTCATATTTTTAGTAGCTATTTGCTATGGAGATTTGTATTATAAAGTCTTTGTTTGGAGGCACAAGTTGTGTTTTCATGTATTATAGGGACTTTCCATAGACATAATGACTTTTATACTATACAAACTGTATATTTTATCCTCTTACGCTAACCCTACCCCTAAACTTACCCATCACACAAAACTTTCTGCATTTTTACATTTTCAAAAAACATCACTTAGTATGATTTATAAGCTGTTTTCCTATTGGGGACCAAGAAATGTCCCTACAAGGACAAAGATTTTGGATATTGCCATCTTTGTGGGGAAATTTTGTTCCCATAATGTAGGGTTTACCAGGCCACACACACAAACACACATCATCTGCTAGAAAGGTTGTCTAGAACAGATTGTTCTAGCACATAAGCATTTTCAATTAATTTCATAGTTCAAAACTATAACAGTCATGTGTCAAATATTCATGAGAACTAAAAAAAAAAAAATCACATAGCACCACCTATGGTCAAACCAAGTTCCCTGGAAAGTTTCTAAACTTTTTTAACTCAGTTTTGGCAGAGCACCATCAAAAATGCAAGAAATACAAATTTAAAAAGGAATAAACAAACTGCGAAAGAAACAACTGAGCGCTCTGCGGCTCATTCACTCAAGCGTAGTGTAATTGTGAAATCAGGGCTTAGACAAAATGGAGGCTCTAAGAGAACAAACACGGCAGATCGGTGCAAGGAATCATGGGCCTTTCCTGCCCTCCAGAGGACGTGAGGGTTGACATCTCCAATACGGCACATAATTTCAGCTCTGATTTATATCATCTAAAATAACAAGCTGTTTCTCGAACAGGCTGTTATACTTACAGATGTTTGTATTTGGTTTTGAAGCTGCATTAATTCCTTCTTCTTTATCATCAATATCTCTTCTTTTTCACCAATTTCTGCCTTTAATGTTCTGACCTGAAAAAAGGGTAAGTGTGAAATAGACAAAAAGATGAACAAAAGCTCTTTCAGTGGACTGAACAATTTAAAATAGTTCAGTAAACATTAGGTTATAATTGTTACATTTAGGAATATTTAGAAAAATGTCTTCATAATATTTTTAACGGATTCGATCAAATATCCTGTGAGCAAACTGGCAGGTGAATGTATTGTAAATGACTACTGACTTCATCATTTATGTCTGTTTCCTGCCTCTCAAACTGGTGCGTCTCTTTCACCAAGGCTTTGATTTGTCCATCTCTCAGTGTTAGTTTTTCTACCGACTCTTTCATTTTTCTGTGAAACACCTCACACTGTGACTGCAGCTGGCGTAACTCACTCCTGTAAGCAGAGAAAGAGAAATTGTGTCATTCCCCTGTAATCCACTTTACACGTCGATATACTGCTTCATACTACAGATGGAGGGATGCAGCTCCTCTATGAATGACATCAACTGTCAGTGTTTCACAAGCATCTACATAGCTTTACCTAAAGGAAATCGGATCAGCAAGTTACTTTTGGTTTTCATTTATTTATTTGCATGATGTCAAGGTTATACAAGTGTAGTAGATTAATCCTAAAATCTATAAATCTACTGTAAAAATTGCTAAACATGTCCACATCTGACTGTTTTCCAAATGAAACATTTACAGAAGTTAAACAATTCAGTGAAATAAAGGTGTCATCTGTTTATAAATGTGGGATGAAAGTATGGCATAAAATGTCTGGTTCAACCTTTAATGAAGATGACATAAATTAGAATGTGTTAAATGTGATTTACAGAGTGTCTTACATCAGTAGAATGTGTTATAAAATGGTTGATTTTGCATAAAGTATTTTTGATATTGATATTATAACCTGCCTACAAAGTGATGGATTGGAATTAAATTCTGAAGATGGAGAGAACAGCATTTTAGTGACACCTTCTGTCTGGACTGATATAACACGCATGTACTGAAATAAAATAAAGCGAAAATAGACTCACAGTTTGTCACTTAGTTGATTTCTGATCGTTTCCATTTCTTTGTTCATTTCTTCATTCTCAATGTCTGCTTTGAATTCCTCACTTTTAAACTCCTGCTGAGAGCTCTTTAGCTTGTGGGAGATGTTTGAAAACGTCTCATTGGCCTAGGAAAATATGTTTATGAAAAAATATAACAGTCAGACAATGTTTATCATGGCAACATGGTATGGTCTGTAAAAAATACACTACCAGTCAAAAGTTTGGGCACACTTTCCCATACTCTTTGATGGGAAAGTGTGTCCAAACTTTTGACTGGTAATGTATATTTCATACTTCATAACAGAGTAAAAATTTCCCAAAACAGACCATGAGCTCAGAGGTTATTTGGCGTTTTTATAAGCCTCTGTAGAAGTCAGAGTTATTTAAACTTAAATTTTTTAATTATACATTTCCTGGGAAGTCTTACCACAGATATGGGCATTATAAATCATGTGATCGGTCAGTATCCATACACTCTCGAACAACTTTTACATTTGTATTTATTTGAATATTTAGGAAAAAATTACAAATATATTGTATTTTATTATCATAGTCAGGGACTTATAGTCAACAGTTTTATATTGTACTGTCAAGGATGTTATTGTACTGTAAACCAAAAATAAAACTATTAAAAATCATTTCAATTTCAGTTAAATTAAATAAAGCTGAAATAAAATAAAATATAAATATTAGATGAAAAACTTAATTTGATGAAAAGAAAGTTTCAGGTGAAGTGCTACAATTACTAAAACTGAAATAAAATGAAAGCTAAATAGAATTGAATCTAATAAAAAATGACAAAAACACAAGAAAATGACTAAAACTTAAAATTAAAATAAAATGTATAAAAACAAAAATCTTATATATAAATAAAATGAAAATAACAATGTGGATAGTTCATTTACACATAAAACTATATATAAGAACACAGTCTTTTTTCCATTTTTCAAATACTTTCCACCTAAATAATTTCTTTTATATATAAATATATTGAAGAATTCTTTGAAATACAGAGAAAATAAACGGGGAACAAACGTGCACTGAAAAAGTGAGAGATCACTTTTAGGCTCTAGTACGTTTCGGACTCTTTGAGTTAGACCTACATCCCTTCTTCTTTGGTTGTGTCTTATTGATTTCAGGTCCTCCAAACAAGCCAACAAACAGGCAGCGCAGTAAACACACCTCACTTTGTGCTGCTCGGATCTGCTTCATGATTTCACTCTCCAGCTGGAGTCTCTCGTGGACGAGCAGCCCGTGTTTCCTCATGAAATCAATATCCTCCTTCAGACGTCGGTTCAGCACCTCTGTGTGGGTCAGTCTGTCTCTCACCTGCGGCAGCTGATCTCTCCTCATTTTCAGTTGCCACGTCAGCTCAGCAATGTCTGTGCTGCAGTCTTCACGCTCTGGCGGTGCAAATATAAGAAAAGTCAGGGATGGGGCAGAAAAGAGATTATTTTGGAAAATAAACTTATTTTAAGACCCCATAACATGAGTTTTCCCATTTATTGACTGACACCAGCACTAATGTGCAGAGGCATTGTGTGCGGTGTGTAAACATGATGTTATTGTAGTTCTAGACTAAAGGTGAGCATGCATTTATTCATCTCACTTGCACAAAAACACATTCAGTATTCCTCAAAATGAATAAAAACAGTGAAATGCAAACTTAGAATATTATGCAGACCTGCAATAATTAAAACGTTGGCTGCGCTGCACAGGTCACAGGACTTCACGAAATCAACAATGTCACCAAAGAAGTGTGTTTCTGGTTGTCAGCTTCCCAAAGAACCCAGCGTTAAGGGGACAGTGCATGGAGTTTGTTTTTCCAGAGCAGCAACGGAGTTGCGCAAGTGTTTTTGTTTGTTCCCTGCATTTCGATGATGATTGTTTTATAAACAAGGCCCAGTTAAACTCCGGATTTGCAGATCCTCTAATGCTGAAAGATGGAGCGGTCCTAACGATAAAGGTTCACGGTCATGCGTTGGAACCGCAGGCGGTGAGTAAAACTGCTTAAAATGTCTTTGTGTTGTTGGCTATCGGTGCGTAAGTGCACATCAAGTAAACAACATGAACGTGACTCTTTAGCTCCGCCCACACGATACGCCTCCAGCCGCTCGGTTTTATTCGGAAAGACTCGGTACAGCATATCTGTCTTTTATAAATATGATAAATATAAAAACTTTTCGGAGATATGAAGGATGCAATACTTCTCTATAGATACTCAAGATTGACATGAGATTGACAGAAACTGTGTGATACCCCCCCTTTAAATAACACAAATATACTTTATGCATTTAATCTCACTTTATTTACCAATATCGTTGTTGCTGACCTTCGATGATCCAATTCAACCATACCAATAAGCAAAAATGACTTTAGATAAACATCACATGTGTGTTTAATTTTTTTGTTTTATTGCTGAAGTAAGAGTGTTGAACTTTCTTCTGTGATCCAGAATGGCAGCACAGCTGAAAGGTTTGTTTGAGCTGCACCCTGTACATGAGTGAATTAGCATTTCCTTCAGCCTGAGGCTTATTCATTTCACTTTTGGCGTGAATGGACCTTTACATTTGCCAAAATTAGAACTTTTCTTTGTCATTAAAAAACAAACAAACGAGCAAGCCCAGCCCAGGTAAGAAAAAGTAATGCAAAAGTAATGTAACATTACTTTCCATAAAAAGTAATGCAATTAGTTACTTTTTTAAGGAGTAAAGCAATATTGTAAAGCATTACTTTTAAAAGTAACTTTCTCCAACACTGCCCCTAAAAGTTGACAATATAACTTTTTATCATATATATATATATATATATATATATATATATATATATATATATATATATATATATACACACACACACATTTAAAATGTCCAGTTCCTGGAAAATGGACCAAAATGTATATGACCCTTGTTCATTAAAACGCTATTTATAATCTCCTCCCCCTAATATCACATAATAGCAATCATAATTTAATAATTTAATCATTTTATTAACATAATTTAATTGTAATGCAAAATAAAGCCTAATGGCTATTTAAAATATGGAACATTTGGAAATATGTTAACAAAGCAGTCTTATTTTAATATCATTAATGAACTATCTTAATGAACTATCTTTTTTTTGGTTAATGCTAAAAACACTGCAACAAAGGAAATAATAGGGTTAATATGGTTTAAAAGGGTTTTTATAACCTTACTGAATATTTCGTACTGTACACCATCATAAAATAATAGAATAGAATAGATATATAATCTTTACTGTCACATTAATGGGCCAGAAGTAAAATGCTGGGAAAAAAACTGTTGCATGTCATGATCAACATCCAGTCTGACCTTTCTGCATTGCAATAGGAAACTCGTTCTTCATCCAGAGGCAGAGACTTTCAAGTTTCTCCAAAAGTTTCTTTGCTTTCTCCTTTTCTTCCTGTAGAGCCTTCTCTGCATCTCTCCGATCCAACTCAAGACGCTCGATCAAACTCATCACTTCCATCAGGACATCTGCGGCCTCCATCCAGAGGGAAGTCAACACCCCACCATCTATTTACAATAGCGAAATTATTACCACAAAACACAATATTCAAAAACCTCAAGTGTTAGTAAGTAACAAATAATTCACAGCATAACATATGTGCTTGTCCATACCGTCATCATGTCCGTAGGACAGTGATACAGGATGAGGCATGCTACCACTGTTCATGTCAAGTTACATTTATTTACAGTATATAGCGCTTTATACTGTACAATACAGATTGATTCAAAACAGCTACACATTAATAAAACAGGAAGATAACCGCGTTAGGCCACGTGTCCACCAAAGCGTTTTTATTTTATATTGGTTGGTGTTGTATTTGTCCTGCCCCTCCTCCACTCTGATTGGATGGGAGGGTGAAAAGTGACAGTGATGAGTGCTGCGTTTTACTCAAAGTTGAACATTCTTCAACTCTAGGCGACCAGTAAAAAACGCTGAGTGCTCATCGCTTGAGCGTGAAATACTCGCTCAGCGCCTCGTTACGCTCAAGGCGCTCCTAATGAAAACAATTGGATACGCCAGCCAGCCACGTGAAAAAACGCTTTGGTGGACACACGGCCTTATTCCGCTCGAGTCAGTTTAATGTTGATTCAATTTAGTTCAATAACAGTGTCGATGTTGCAAAGTTAGTGTCATTATCCAGCTCAATTGTTTTGTCATCTGATAGTGTCAGTAAATTGATAATATTACTAAATATTAATACTCTTTTAAACCCCAAAAAGCAAAGCAAACTAAATGCATATTATAACAAAATATTAAAATGTAAGAATGTCATTACCTTGTACACAAAGCCCCATGCCTTCAATATGCAGCTCTGTGCTTCCTACAGCATTTTTGCTTTCAGTAGAAACACATCTAAAAACACAAAGAAAAAATACACTGTTTAATCAACAGGGTTTTAATAATAGTAATAAATTAAACTATTAACTATATAATTTTCTGATGATATGTTAGAGCCCACATACTATAAAATAACCATAAAGACTGCTGACCATAAGTGCTATCTTACTGGAAAAATGGTTACAATTGATGTATGTGATGTGGAAAATCTATAATGCTTTATGGCTCACTTCCAAATGATGCTGTGGTTGTTTTCATGTGCAGTTTCATGCTGAGCATTATCACCCTAGAAGACAAGAGACATTCATTATTCATTCATTATGTAATATGAGAGCAGAGAAAATAACATGCGATTCAATCCATACAACTGTGAGCTCAATCTGGGTTTGATCTAGGTGTTGCATTATTGTGGTTGAGTCTTAGTTGAGCCTTAGTTTGCATATACAGTGATGCCCTAAATTAAATAATAAATCAGGTTATGTTTATTTCTACCTGCTGGCCCCAATTTTCCAGTTTGGTCTGCAGTTCCTGGATGTGACAAACTGCTTTGTTCACACATGGTGTTGGAGTGTTAACCAGAGCACAGCTGCGACGCCTACTGGAGCAAACCGTCAGCAGCTCTCCCGACTCTGAAACACAGAACTGACTTTGATCACAGAGATCAAGAAGATTGCACCGTATTGCACCGTATACACTGAGGGCCCTATTTTAACGTTCTGAGCGCATGGTCTTTAGCGCATGGCGCAGGTGCACTTAGGCACTTCCCAATATACTTGTGCTATTGTAACGACAGAAAAAAACGGTCGGCATGCCAGGTGCATGGTCTAAATTGGTTTGTCCCTAGTCTCTTAATGAGTCATGGGTGTGTTTTGGGCATAACGTGCAATAAACCAATCAGAGTGTCATGTGTGTGTAATAAAACCACAATTTGTACCAGGCTGTAAACATGTTTTTTTCTGCTGTAAAGTTGAGCAGTTTAAGTCACTTCCATATTGGCTTCAAGAGAAACTGGGGGAGGTTACCGCTTGGCTTGAACACACCTCGTTTTCAGACCAGCACGCCCATTTGCTATTTAAACAAAGTGGCGCTGGATGTGAAAAAGATAACTGAGTTGGGCTGAAACTAGCAAAAAACACTTGTGTCGCATCTGGCATCGCATTGCGCCGGTTGTATGATAGGGCTCTGAAACCTTAAAGTCGGCATGAAACAGAAGTTGCAATAGTCTTTTCTTTCCTATTGTGACGTATATCCAAGTTTCACTTGGATATACGTCACGGGCAAGAAAAAAAATATTTTGTCTATGGGGAATTGATTGGATGGTTGTGGTTTGCTATTGGTCAATTTCATGTGAGTGACAGGTTGCCCCGCCCTCACGCTAGTAAACACATCATCAGAGAAGAGATGTCATTGCAAGAAGGAGGGGAAGTTATTTTGATTAAAGTTGATTAAAGGGCACATGAATTAAAAAAAAAGATTATGATGTGCAGATTGTGCACTGATAAATTATTTATAATAAATAGTGCTATATTCCAAAAAACAAGAATTGTTTGATTTCATGATAACTTTAAGGTCAACATGAAAGGCCATTGTATGTCCATAATCTAATGCAGTTTTGAGTGAAACAGCATATTCAATAAATGATGGGCATTTAAGCCAGCTGGAGAATGATGAAAAATTACAAAGATAATTTGTTTTTCATTTAGAATAATGCGTATAAATGAAATCAAAATTTGACCAGGCACATGCATTAGAGGGTTATTCACCCAAATATTTTAATTATCCCATAATTTACTCACACTCAAGCCATCCACATCAGAGTTATATTAAAAAATATCCTGGCTCTTCCAAGCTTTATAATGGAAGTGAATGGTACCTGAGATTTTGAAGCCCAAAAAAGCGCATCCATCCATCATAAAAATAATCCATATGACTCCGGTGGGTTAATAAAGGACTTCTGAAGCAAAGTGATGCGTTTTTTTAAAGAAAAATATCCATATTTATAACTTATATAATCACTGGCTTCCGGTAACGGCTGTATGTGAGTCTAGTTCTGGTGGAAGAGTGACCTCTGACCCAACGCATCATGTATTGATGAATGCGGAAGTGCAGAGGATAGAGCAAAACAAAACAAGAATTTTACGAGAATTTTTAAAGAGAAATGTCGGAGGAGCTTAAATATGTTGCCCATCCCTATTTGTTTGAACCGCGAAAGGCGTCAAAGCTTACGCTACGCCTATGTCCTACATCATGCATCGGGTCAGAGGTCACTCTTCAGCCGCAACTAGACTTGCGTACGGCCGTTACCGGAAGCCAGGGATTATAGTTTATAAAGTTATAAATATGGATATTTTTCATACAAAAAACGCATCACTTCGTTTCAGAAGGCCATTATTAAGACGTATGGATTACTTTATGATGGATGCACTTTTTTGGGCTTCAAAATCTATGGTACCATTCACTGCCATTATAAAGCTTGGAAGAGCCAGGATATTTTTTAATACAACTCTTATTGTATTCGTCTGAAAGAAGAAAGTCATATACACCTAGGATGGCTTAAACTAAGCCTTTAAGGCAGTAAATAGGCACCATTTTGAAGTAATGTTGTTTTTAACAATGGCTTGTTGGGTGAAAACATTTAAATAAAACATTTTTGAGTACACCGTAACTAATTTTACTGTATCCTCCATGTATGTGCTACTTATTGTGGCTAATTGTATATTACGACATCATAAACACAAAGGTTTGGGAATTATATACCATGGTTCTACTGATTCATCTATAGTCCATGCTAAGCAAATAAGATTGATAAACAATATTGCACTTTACCTTGTAAGAGTGCTTCTTCACTTGAAGGAAACTTGAGTAACTTTATGTCAGGCATCTCTCTCAAGAAACATCTATGAACAACAAAATCAATGACTGAATGAATGAATCAATAACTATTGATCACTTTGTTGTACCACTAAACCCAATGCTAAGCTTAGCTGTCAGGCACACAAAAGCACTGTTGTGGTAACGTTACAGTGATGGTATCAGACTGGATTACTATGGTACTTTGATTTTTAATAGATGTTTATGTGGTAAACATTGACATTAGGCAAAACAGCTCTATAACTACAGTCCGCACTAAATAAATACTGTTATTTTAAGTTAATTAGTAACTTAAAAAGGTTAATAGTCGCATATCATCTAACTACATCAACACAACAGGTTTGACTGTGATTCACGCTCTCAATACTTACATTATTCCATGCTAAACCGCAGAACCTTCAGCCATGAATGATATTTATTTTATTTTTGACCCATCAAGCGCGATATATGATAAATGTTGACACAAATCTCGTTATTGTGTCACGTCGCGGCCTGTTTCCTACTTTGTTTCCAGCCCCCCGCTTTCAACATGCGCGCGCGGTTGCTAGGCAACAGGAAGGCCTTCATTCAGCACAGACACAATAGACAAAACTGAGAAAGTGAAAAAAAAAAGCCTTTCAGGGCTTCTGCGAAGGTTTTGATGTTGAATGGCGAATACAATCACGTATTAAGTTTATTCCGGGGCTGGGTGAAGAAAAGTTTTTAGGACACGTGCGACACATTAAAAAAAAAAAAGAAGAAATGCATCAAGAACATAGAAATAAAGCTAAACACAAAACAAAATGCTTCCATGTAGAATTGTATATATAACCCTAACCCTATATAATCGTAATTAATCGCATCCAAAATAAACGTTTGTACGTGTGTGTACTGTGTATAATTAATACACACACATGCATGTAAATATTTAAGATTTTTAAAAATATTTATATATATATATATATAAATGATATATATACATGCAAATATATATGTATGTGTGTGTGTAAACAGTAAACACATATATAATGTAACAAACTTTTATTTTTTATTTTGGATAATATATATTATATATGTATATTTAGCTGTCAAAATCGCGGTATATATATTATTTTATTTTATTTTATTTTTATTTTTTTAATTCACACAGATTACTCATAACATTTTGGCCAAACCATTTTATGTATTTATTTATTAGGGCCCGAGGTGCTAGTTTTTTTTTTTAAATATATTTTTATTCTGTATTCTTAAAATATATGATATATTAAACAAGAAGGGTAAACAAGATCTTTCCCCTTCTTTAATTTTTACTAATATTTTTTTATATTTCAGTGGAGAGATTCCGCATTACGTCATCGCGAGAGGCGCATTACGTCACATCAAAGCAAACGAGCAGGAGAGGAGGTCTGAGATCCGCGGCGCTCTCTGCCGAGTCTAATGCGAGTGAAAACACACTTTTCTATTTATACGCTGAAACCGTCGTCGATAAAGTGCATCGTTTTAGCGCAGATGGGCTTCACTGGACGCAGAGGAGCAGAACTGAAACCCGTTTTGGCGATGACAGGCGTTTGGTGAGTAGCAAGTGCACAGAGAACAAGATGCCTCTTATTGTGAATGCTCCACAGTCAGTCCACTACTAACAGGCATGATGCAGATTCTGCAAGTATGATATTAATACTGTGTATCTGGAACGTTATGTCCCTAAATCATCGGCTGCAATCCCAGAGATATGTCTAGCTGTGTTTATTTTTTGGTAATATAAGTACTTATAAATTCGGCTTATTATTGCATGCATAATATATTCATGCAATTGTGAATATTATATAGTGTATGTTGGTTTAGCTACTGTTTTCATGTGTTGTATTCATAAAATGTTCCTAGGTCAGTGACCATCTTACAAATGGCCTATACATTGTTGGCATTTTATTTGTATTTTCTGTACTTTAAGTGGAATTTGAATATTAAGATGTTTGGAAAATAGATAATAGTAGTATGCACATAAAGTTAATCTGCTTTCTTAAAGTTATTATTTGCTGTGCCATATAATAGAATACATGTTGTTTTTAAAGTGCACAATGACATTAAATCTATTCATCTGCATAAAACAAATGGAGATGAATGAGAAGACAGCACCGACAACATTAGAAGGACTTTCCTGTAAACAGCTACATGTAAATCACAGTCTGAAAGGGCTGGGAGATTTTACCCAGAGTGCTCTGCTGCTTCATGGGGGTACCATGACAATCAGAGTAGCATACAGGCAGTTAGTGTGTCTGATTGGTGGAAAAATCAGTTAGGTTGAGTAATGGTCCACTTTGCTGCGGATAGAGTTCTCATGGAATCCAATTGGCAGCTTTATGTGTTTTATATAATGCATAATAATCTGTAACATTGACTGTGGTGACCAGTGGTCAATTGACATAGATTTTACATAGGACTTCAAGCAACACAAGACAATATATATATTGTCTTGTGTTGCTTGAAGTCCTATGTAAAATCTATGTCAATTGATATATATATATATATACACTAACCAGACCAAAACAGCTGTTTGGATTTAAATAGGCAAATGCTTAAGAGTCTATGATTGGATCATTATTGTAGTGATTAATATGTTTCTAGCGTGTTATATATTTGGCAACAGTTCTTCTAACCCTACTTGATGGAGTGTGAATATAAGATCTTGACCAAAAATTGATGCACCTCTTGATGGAAAGAAATGTTATTTAAATTTAAATCTTTTATATATATATATATATATATATATATATATATATATATATATATATATATATATATATATATGGGCCATTCTACAGAATTAGTGCAAACTGCTGTCCCACAATCAAAAAACACATTTAAAAAGCATTTAAGTATTCAAATCTTAGATATTAACTAAGATTCTTCTATTATCCATTGAATCCCACAATAATTTTTTTAACATCTATAAGCTTAATATATATAAAATGAGACTGATTTTAACCACACCCCTACATTTTCCCTCTCTCTCATAGCCTCTCTTTCATAATATTTGGGTCCCATCATTTTGAGGTAAATGTGTTCAAAATCTGTGTAACTTTAAGGAACGTCACTACCAAACACCTTTTTTGCTGCAATTAATCAAACTTTTTTGGGTGTTATTTCATAAAATTTTGTACAACTGTTCAGAACTGTGCTAGCTAACCATGTGATTAGCATAGTTGAGCTAGGCTCAAAAGTATCTAAAATTGTCACTACCGAAACAGTCACGACCGAAGTTTCAGTAGTGACACAAGGGAACACATAATCGTTTATTTGGGGGAAACAAACTAAATTTTAGTACAGTTATGCAAATCATTAGTATTTTAGTATGTTTTATTATGCAAACCATTAGTGTTTTAGTATGCGAGTTAACATTCTGTACTGTGATGTGGTCGCTACCAAAACATTATTGTCACTACCGAAAATGTGCAGTCATGAACGAAACATGGGATGTTTTGTCAAAAATAAAGTATATTGAATTTTCAACTAAAATGTTATTATAGTGTTTGGTTCAATGTATATTCAGACTAATGAATCCTTAACTTTGAAATCAGTATGATTAACTTTATGACTTTAACAAAGAAAGATTGGATTCAAAATACAACAAATCTCATAAATTACACTTGAAATATTGTTAAAATTAAAACTTAAAAAATAAAATAAATACAAAATAAAATTCAGTCAAAACTAAATAAAATAGCAAAAAATATATGTATAAGGTAGATGTAAACAAAATCTTAATAGGTCAATGTATTAAATGATTTATTATTGTGTTTCGGTAGTGACAAACTTTCTGAAAATACAATATGAAAATTAACTGCACAATTACTAGAAATATGTACCTTGGATATTATACAATTTGCATACATACAAAATTTGTGGAAATAGACATTTTTTTCAAGATGTTTCAAACTCTGACTTTATATAATATTCCATTTTAGCCTGCATTGATGTCAGCTTCATATGGGACATAGTTTAGCAATGGCGTCTCTCAAATAGATGCATTATGTAGTTTTGGAAAAATGCAGCAACGTTAGCTGCTATCAGTTCCTCCCACAGACGGTTTAATGTGAGTAATCCAGTGCTAATTACTCTGTAAAGATACTCCGAACAGCTGCTTTATGTAGAACATGACTTTGTCCTCCGGGTCAGATCTGTACGTATTATATGCCAACCGACTTCAAGGGCGAACAACATCAAAAAGCACAATTTCATGTTTTTCATTCAACCTGCCGTACTAAATAAATCACCCACACAGAGTGACAAAAAACGGAGTCGGCCTCAAAATGCCTGGATGCCACCGACTGTCCAAAAGGATATTTATAGACCTGGAGATCCCAGAGCCACAATAAAAGGAGAAAGGGAGAAAGAGCGAAATATTAAAAGAGCAACTCTGTGAAATATGGGATCTCTCTAGAAATGTCCCATTAGAGGGCTTGAGTTACAGTCCTCTCTAGCGAGCCATTCTTGCATAGCCTCATCATTTTGCCTAATAATTTCACACAGAGAGTCTTTAAACTGCAAACAACTCCACAGGCCCTTCTTACAGGACCAGGCCTCCCCGTGGAGGGTTAGGGGACGGTACAAACTTGCAACCAGAGCTGAACGAGCCGTCTAAGTCCAACAAGAATGTGAGTCTCGCTCATTGGAAGTTAAAGATAGAGGCAACACATGCTGGATCCTGACGGGTTCTTATTTCAGTCGGCTGCCAAGAACTCTATGGGCCGCTTTTGTTGTGTTTCGACCTGACGAAAAGCATTATTAAAACTTGTGGACTTGTTGTGGTCACTCGTAAATAAGCAAGAGGAGGACCATGGTGCTTTCTGAAGGGTATCTGGTTTGAATTGTCCTGTGTGTTTGTGATAATTTAGTTGTTTTTATAGCAATAGTTTGTTTATATAGTTTCCATTTGGTTTTAACATGATAGATGTAGTGTTGAAACAGTGAACCAAAACACTAAATTACACTTAATTACGCTGTGGCAGCTTGTTTATCGCTAATGTGAGTTCAATAGGCTAGATAAGTGTCACATTACTGATGGATGAATTTTTTTGCAGTGCATTCTGGATATTTTTCACATCTGCAGGTGAATTTGATAGCGATGGCTGGATGTGTAGTGCTTTGTCTCTGAACTCTTGGATCTCTGGGATTGTGATTGGACATTCCTTAAAGTTAATTGAGCATTAAAAGCTTTGTGAAGGACAGTTTAACTTCTCTAGTAGATCAACCTAATGTTTCCTCTCACGGTTTAATCCAGGTGCTGTTTTAAAGAGAAAGGAAAGCCTGATTTTAAAGTTGCTCAGAGCAAATTAAAAGCAATTTTTTTCCTAGTATGAAAGCATTCTTAATGCATGGCATTTAAGGTTATGATGGTAAGAACCAATCTGTTAAGACATTGGTTGCATTTCTAAAACTTTGTACCTTACAAAAAAGTATTGTGGCTGTATAAAAAGTTTAGGTTCTGTAATATTTTAAAAAAAAAAATCATAATTTTATTCAGCATGGGCATGTTAAATTCATTAAAAGTCATGTTACAAAATGTTACAAAAGATTTCTGTTTCAAAAACAGTTATTTTTAATATCACAATATTACTGTTTTTACTGTATTTTTGATCAAATTCAGACTTGGTGAACATAATGTACTTATTTTAAAAGCAAAACATTAAAAAAATCTTACCAACCCCAAACATTTGAATGGTAGTGCAATATGGTGCTTTGATATATAATAATAACCCATTGTACTGAATGATTTCCATATTTATCATATACTATATTTACTTGCATTATTACAAGGAACCATATAACAAAAAATGTTAATGCCATAGTACTTTTTTTGTAACTGCATAAATTCAAAATGGAGGCTTTCAGATTAGAGAATTGAATCGCTGTATGAATCATTTTAGCTCTGGATATATTTTATATTTTATATTTTTTTAAGTAGACGATACTATGGACTTGTTTCCGCCAGAGAATAAGAAAATAAAAAAGGTAATTGCGATCTCGCTATTCAGACTTTTCGCGATTCAGAATGTTGTAAATGCGCAATTGCAAGTTATAAAGTCAGAATTGTGAGATATAAACTTACAGTTCTGAGGGAAAAAAAGTATTTTTTTCCTCAGAATTGGACTTTATAACTCGCAATTGCGAGTTTATATCTCACAATTCTGAGAAAAATCTAAATTGTGAGATATAAACTCGCAATTGCGAGAAAAAAGTCAGAAGTGCGTGTTTATATCTCACAATTCTAACTTTATAACTCACAATTGTGTTTGTCTCGCAATTTTGACTTTATAACTCACAGTTGTGAGTTTATATCTCGCAATTCTGAGAAAAGAAGTCTTGCGAGATATAAACTCGAAATTGCGAACCAGAATTTTTCAGTTATCAGAGTCAGAATCAGAGTTATAAAGTCGCAATTGCAAGTTATAAAGTCAGAATTGTGAGATACAAACTTGGAATTCTGAGAAAAAAGTCAGTCTTTTTTCCCCTCAGAATTGGACTTTATAACTAACAATTGCGAGTTTATATCTTACAATTCTGAGGAAAATAAATTCAGAATTTCAAGATTTGAACATGCAATTCTGAGAAAAAAGTTGCAATTATCTTTTAAATTGTTTTATTCCATGGCTGAATCAAGCTTCCATATTATACAGCTGTTGTTTGCTCGCAGTAAAAGAAGATGGTATTGTACTGAAGGTCACAAGGCAGTGATCTTGTAAATGTTATTTTTAATCAAGGTCACAAGTGGAGTCCAAAACCTCTGTTATGTCTGTAATGTGAATCATAACAAAATGTCTCTGTACAAGAAGAAAGGGAGATAAACGCATGAATTACACCAAGGACCGTGTCAGTGGTGGGTCACAGGTCTATTCCTGGTAGGGTCGCAGACAGCAGGGAAACACAATGCTAAATAAAGTACAAATGATGAAATGCAGTTAGCAATAATTATGTATAGCTGGATAGCAAAGTAAATAGTATGATAAACTTTTAAAAAGTAGGTGAAAATGCTGTCATCTTTTGTTGTTGACGTCAAAGGTTGTGGGTCTGATAAAACTCACTATTTGTACTTTGTTGCAAATGTATCTGTAACTTGGTTGAAGCAAGTCGAATTAGGCAGATCTGACATTTGTGTAGCACTTCAGTGTCTTGAGTTTATCTTGATGTGTCTACATGTCTTATAAAATGTGCAGTGGAGTTTTGATGGATTAACAGCTTAAAACTATGTAATGATTTTAAGTGTTGTTGCATAATAATTGTTAATTCCTCAAAAGGTCTATTTGCAGCGCAGTTTGCCTTCACAGCTGTTGGACGCCTGTCACACTGTCCTTTTGTTTTCTGCATGTGTGATATTTCGCAGAATGATTGAAGAGTCAGGCCACAACAGAAGCACCATGGCAGACAGAAGACTACTGTTTGCTGAAATGCGTATGTATTTCACTCATTCAGTCCATACTCAAGCTAACATGTTGATAATAGGTAATACACTTCTGTTCAAAAGTTTGGGTTCAGAAAGATTTTTTTTTTGTCAACTGTTAGTGGTATTATAACAAAGTGGAAGCAATTGGCAACAACAGCAACTCAGCCACGAAGTGGTAGGCCACGTAAAATCACAGAGCTGGGTCAGCGCATGCTGAGGCACACAGTGCACAGAAGTCACCAACTTTCTGCAGAGTCAATAGCTACAGACCTCCAAACTTCGTGTGGCCTTCAGATTAGCTCAAGAACAGTGTGTAGAGAGATTCATGGAATGGGTTTCCATGGCCAAGCAGCTCATCCAATCCTTACATCACCAAGTGCAATGCAAAGCGTCGGATGCAGTGGTGTAAAGCACGCCGCCACTGGACTCTAGAGCAGTGGAGACGTGTTCTCTGGAGTGACCAATCATGCTTCTCTGTCTGGCAATCCGATGGACGAGTCTGGGTTTGGCGGTTGCCAGGAGAACGGTACTTGCCTGACTGCATTGTGCCAAGTGTAAAGTTTGGTGGAGGAGGGATTATGGTGTGGGGTTGTTTTTCAGGGGTTGGGCTTGGCCCCTTAGTCCTTAGTGAAAGGATTTCAAGGATTTTCAATTTCATGCTCCCAACTTTGTGGGAACAGTTTGGGGATGGCCCTTTCCTGTTCCAACATGACTGCGCACCAGTGCACAAAGCAAGGTCCATAAAGACATGGATGAGTGAGTTTGGTGTGGAGGAACTTGACTGGCCTGCACAGAGTCCTGACCTCAACCCGATAGAACGGCTTTGGGATGAATTAGAGCGGAGACTGCGAGCCAGGCTTTCTCATCCAACATCAGTGCCTGACCTCACAAATGCGCTTCTAGAAGAATGGTCAAAAATTCCCATGAACACACTCCTAATGCCTTCCCAGAAGAGTTGAAGCTGTTATAGCTGCAAAGGGTGGGTCAACTCCATATTAAACCCTGCGGATTAAGAATGGGATGTCATTAAAGTTCATGTTCATGTAAAGGCAGACGTCCCAAAACTGTTGACAATATAGTGTATTTACTGACATATCGCCTGAGACTTACTGATATAAATATTAGAATTCAACTTTATTTGGAGTACTTCTTTATTGCACAATACACATTTCTTAATATTAAGCCTAAAATGTGTTTTAATATCACTATTAGTAAGGATAGTATGATCTCTGTATTATAAAAAGTCTTTAACTGCAAGATATTTAAAGTGTACCTAAAATATAGAGGGTACGCATTGACGTCACTTTCCCGCCAGAACACGCCCCCTCAGCTGGACTGAGTGGCAGAAGAGCGGCTGCATGACTGGATTTAATAGGGGAAACTCCGAAAATGCGAGTAAAACAAACAATTATCATTTTAATCTAAAGGTTGGACTCGATATAAGTTTTTCTTACAACTTACCAAAGATCCAGTGATCCATGGATATTGACATGCAGCCAGGAATCGTGTTTCCTGACATTTATATGTGCCTAATTTCGTGGAAATACATAAAGCAAATTTGCCTGTGAAAACTTTATATAAATACATTATAGGTAGGTCTAAATCCGGGTGATTATTTATCCATATATATATATATATATATATATATATATATATATATATATATATATATATATATATATATATATATATATATATATATATATATATATATATTGTCCTATAGTCATATCGTCCAGCCCTAAAACTTGTATAGTTTTGGTCAGTGTTTATTTAAAAACATCAAACTAGGCAGAATATACGATGGTAAATATTTAATTAATGAGGTGTCAATACAATATATAACAATACAATTCTGTAGGGTATGATTTTACCCCAAAATTCAACATATTGACACAAAATGATAACTGCAAATCCACGTTTCGCTGCCTGGAGTCCAGTTGTTTCTGTGAATTGCTGCGATCCATTTGCTTCTCTTTTTGAAAGCTTTCGGAAGTCTGTAAAAATATACCTCAGATTTCTTGTCAAATCTGTTTGTACAGTCAATCTCAAAGCTCTTTCCCATTTTAGATGCGTTTTGTGTGTTTTTCGCGGCATTCACGCTGAAAACCAATGCTGCCTCTCAGTCTTTTTGCCACTCAGTCAGTGACGTCACACGCATACCCTCTATACTTGCAATAGTTCCATTTTAGCACAATCAAATATGCTTAAGTATATCTTTAGTTGGACCTCAGCACTACTTCCGGATAACTAAAGTGCATTATAGTGCAGGGTATTTATACATAAGTACATTTATACATAAGTACATAAATATGTAAATGTGTTTGTAGTATACTTAGTATAAAATTAATGTATTTCAAATACATAAACACATGTGCCAAAGCACATTTATTTTTCACTAGGGAAGCCATGTTGTCTAGTGTGTTTTGGGATTTTGGACTCTTGACCACTTGCAAAGTCACCTAAACACCAGTTTGACAAGGCTGGAAGAGCAGCTAGACATCTTAGGCACATTTAAGCTGTATGGTCTGCCATGTACATTTAATAAATGTGATGTTTTCATCTCACAGGTGCACTAGATCTGGACTCCATCAGATTGTCCACATATAGGACAGCATGCAAGCTGAGATTTATTCAGAAGAGGTGCAATTGTAAGTTTGAAAAGATTTTACTATGTTATAGCTTTAGTGTTTTTCACACAAACATTCTGAATGCAACTTTTATTTAGTATTCACAGTAGCTTCAGTCTTTGGAAATGATGCAATTCCAGATATTGCCATTTGTTCTTCGCTTCTTGCAGTGCATTTGGTGGATATCTGGAATATTATCGAGGTGTTCCGGGAAAACCGACTCAACTCCATGGACCTCAACACAGAGTTCTCAGTATCAAATTTGCAAGCAATACTGTCCACCATCTTTTACCAGCTGAACAAGCGCTTGCCCACAACCCACCAGATCAATGTGGACCAGTCCATCTCCTACCTCCTCAACTTCCTGCTAGCGGCCTATGACCCGTAAGAAACCCTGACAGAATCATCTGCAATCTGTCTAGTATGACATTTCTTTAAGAGTAGAAAGTTATTTTGAAGTACAGGGCAACCTTCATGAGGACACTTCATAATCTTCACTTGCTTTATACATCACTTACTTTGCTATATGTGACCGTCTAAATGTGTTAATTGTGTCTTTTCTAGGGAAGGTGTGGGAAAGATCTCTGTTTTTGTGGTAAAGATGGCCCTGGCTGCCCTCTGTGGAGGGAAGATTTTGGATAAACTAAGATGTAAGTTTCACTTTGGATTTGCCTTTGAACTGATGAGTGTTCAATGGTTTGATGCTGATTAATGGATGCTTAAGTGAATGGACTCGATTAATCATTCTATCATCATTTTAAAGGTCAGAGCAGCTGTCGTTACTTGAAAGTCACTTCTAACCAAGAGGCATATTTGCCTCTGATGACCATGTCAGTATAGTTGGAAGTGTAGTTAAAACTTTTTGGCTTGTTTCTGTTGAATCATTCCTAGTAATAAAACTTTGGACTACATTAATGTTTAAAAGTTTGAGGATTTTTTAATATTTTTTAAAGAAGTCTTGTATGCTCACCATCAGAAATCATTCTAATTTGCTGATTTGCTGCTCAAGAAGCATTTCTTAGTATTATCAATGTTGAAAACACTTATATACGTATGTTTGTGTGATGTTTTTAGAATTCTTTGATGAATAGAAAGTTCAGAAGAACTGAATTTCCTGCCTGCATTATGCTTTGAGTTATTAAAATCTACCTGGATCTAAATGAACATAGTTTGACAAAATAAAATTGATCACTCCTGATGCATGTCTTTTTTCCTCAAGATGTATTCTCACAGATATCGGACCCAAACGGTATAATGATATACTCACAGTTTGACCAGTTCCTAAGGGAGGTGCTGAAACTGCCCATGACGGTTTTTGAGGGACCATCTTTTGGGTACACTGAGCAGTCCACAAGAACCTGCTTTCCACAAGAGGTTTGTGAACATATATGTATAATTTAATGTAATTTAGTGCATAAAGGTGAGCCAATCACATGATACATTCAAGGCGTGCTATTACTTATTTAAACAATCAGACTTACGCTATAGTTTGGAAGTCTGGGATCATTTAGATTTTGTTTTTTGAAAGAAATTCATAGTTCTCATTATAATTTTATGTAGCCTTTATGACATATAGTGCACTTCACATGTTGCACTTAACCGTATTTTCCTTTTTGAAGGGATTCCAATCATATTTCAAGCAATTCAAAACCATTATGGCGGATAGTGCGCATCTGAAGCGTCTCAGCTGAAGGAAATAATACATTATATATATATATTTATATTTTTATATATATACTTTTATATATCGGACACATTTTCTTATCGGGCTGATAACAATAACATTAAAGATGAACATATATGTCGACCGATATGGTGGCCGATATATCATGCATCCCTACTTTATTCAGCAAGGATGCACTAAAATAGATTTTAAGTGACAGTAAAGACATTTATAATGTTGCAAAAAAAATTATTTAAATGAAATGCTGTTCTTTTGAGCTTTTTATTCATCAAAGAATCCTAATAAGAAATTATCATGGTTTCCACAAAAATATTAAGCAGCACAACTGTTTTCAACATTTATATTAATAAAAAATGTGTCTTGAGCAGCAAATCAGCGTATTAGAATGATTTCTGAAGGATCATGTGACACTGAAGACTGGAGTAATGATGCTGAAAATTCAGCTTTGATCACAGGAATAAATTACATTTTAAAATATATAACAATAGAAAACAGCTTATTTTAAAATTATAATAACATTTCGCAGTATTACTGTTTTACTGTATTCTTGATCAAATAAAAGCATAAGAGACTTTTTTCAAAAAGCATTTAAAAACCCCTAACTTTTGAATGGTAGTATATGTGTTATTGCACGGCGGGAAATAAAACAGGTTGAATTTTTCTAAGCAAGATTTAGTAAGCAAAACCCAGAACACCCTAGCAACCACAACGCAATGGCCTAGCAACCAGCCAGTTGCAAATGCACAGGAGCGTCCTTGAAGTTGCAACCACCAGCAAGTTTAGGCGTGTGCATCCACCATTCACAATTTCTTCAGAAAATGTAAACTGTTTTTCACTTGTACGTACATGGTATTTATTGACTCATTTGTTTACTAACCGCTGGCCTTCCACAGAAAAGGGTCTCGCTCAATGTGTTTCTTGACACATTCATGTCGGATCCTCCTCCTCAGTGTCTGGTTTGGTTACCGCTGATGCATCGGCTGGCAAATGTTGAAAACGGTGCGTCATTCTTAATTTTTGTAGCAAAATATATATATATATATATATATATATATATATATATATATATATATATATATATATATATATATATATATATATATATATATATATATATATATATATAGCGATATGTTCGTACTTCCTTCAATCATTTATAACTCAAATGAATGACAAATATTGTGAATGCACTCGATTAGTTTATTTTGCTCCTCTCCTCTCTAGTCTTCCATCCTGTGGAGTGCTCCTACTGCCACGGCCAGAGCATGATGGGATTCCGCTACCGTTGCCAACAATGTGATAATTACCAACTTTGCCAAGAGTGTTTTTGGAGGGGCCATGCCTCGGGCAGCCATAGCAACCAGCACCAGATGAAGGAGTACATGTCATGGGTAGGTGAATGGCCATGTGAGAGCGTGACTGTGAGTAAGTGTCAGTGACGGTCTGAGTCCCGTCATCCAAACAGTCAAATCACTTTATGCCTTTATACTAAATGTTCTAACTCTGAGCAATGAATTTGCCATTTTGGTAGCATTTAATTTTTTCCTCTAAAGGTTATTTGTAGTGGCTGACTAAAATAGATTTTTCAATCGCCGATGCCAACATGGCCGATATATTAACTGTGTATAAACTAGGCTATTGTTCAAATGTTTGGGTTCGGTAATGTTTTTTATAGGAATCTCTTATGCTCACCAAGGCTGCATTTGTTTTGGAATATTGTAAAATATTATTAGAATTTAAAATAACTGTTTTCTATTGTAATATATTTTAAAATGTAATTTATTCCTGTGATCAAAGCTGAATTTTCAGCATCATTACTCCAGTCTTCAGTGTCACATGATCCTTCAGAAATCATTCTAATATGATGATTTGCTGCTCAAGAAAAAAATATTATTATTATCAATGTTGAAAACTGTTTTTTTGAGAAAACTCTGATACATATTTGTATATGATACACGTTTGTAACATTATAAATGTCTTTAATGTTAAGTTTGGTCAATTTAATGCAACTTTGCTGAATAAAAGTATTAATTTCTTTAAAAAAAGAAAAGAAAAAATCTTATAGACCCCAAGCCGAACGGCTTGTGTACATACAGTACAATCATTTTAATGATGGCAAAAGATTGCTGAAATGAAACACAAAATTGCTGAAATTATATAAACATGCATTTTACACAATATTTACAAAAACATATTTTTTTAAAGTCCCCCTGTAGTCAATAATTTTATCCCTTAAAACTCATCTTTGATCATATTTAAATGTATTTTCCTTGAAAAAAAAAATCTTCATGCCTTAAAATAGCTTGAATGTAACTCCTACACCCTTGCTTCGTTTAGTATACGTGGTTCTTTGAATATGCAAATTAGCCCCACTAATTTGAGACTGTCTTTAGTTCACTGCAGTTTTAAAGAGAAAATACTCAGCAGTGGTGTTGACTTGTGATTTTGCACATGGTTTGTCTTAAAGCATATTAAAAACACCACATAGACATACAAACAACATTGAAACCTTGATTTTCACTACAGATGGACTTTAAAGTGAGTAAATAATTTGTACATGGCCATTTTCCATGCCGTCTCTGACTAGAATTAAACATGTATTATCTGTTACTGTAACTTTAAGACCTATATATGTAAATCATCTCTCTTATGACATCTCCCTTATCTCTCATTTGCATTAAAAAAAATTCTGTTTTCCATAATATGTTTCCGTTAAACATATTAATTTGTATTCTTATGGATTTTAATTCTTCTGGTTCAATACAGTCCTTTATTTTTCTCCAGAAATCTCCAGCTAAGAAGTTGTCAGACGCTCTCAGTAAATCTCTGAGTTGTGCCACCAGTCGAGAGCCTCCTTACCCGGTGTTCTCCGATACACCTGAGAAACCGCTCAACCTCACTCATGTCGTGTATGTAAACTCAGACATGACCATATCCAGCACATTTTGCTCAGATAACACTGATGGATAATGTAAAATGATCGACCATATTACTGTACCTTGAATTTAACATGGATTGTGCATGCTAACATTTTCCTGCCTTGTGTTTTTCGCTTTTATGCTGCAAAACAGGGACACATGGTAAGTAAAGTGATATAGAGTCATATATCCTGATATGTTGTAGGATTTCACAAAAATTTGATGGGCATAACTAATGAGATGTTTGGCACTACAGTAAGGCACGTTTTGGTTGCAACGCCTGAATTATTGTTTGCATTTCCTCCAGGCCTCCTAGACCTGTAACCACTGGAAATGAATACATGCTCTCTCACTCCATGCCTTCCTCAGGAAACCCTTACTCCAGCAAAACGTGAGTATAATACCGTACAACACAAACTTTCAACAGAAGTATGTTTTGTGTAACAGTGTTGTCACTAGCTATGTTTCCATCCACCTATTTTTATGTGCATTTTGGGGTATAACATTAAAAAAACGGAGTGTCTATTTACACCAAGTACAAATAGCGTGCCTTGTTGGCAAGTGCTATTCGCACTAGCTCCGCCTAACAATGCCTGGTTGGCCCAAACATCGTCTGCAGTGGTGTAGCATAAGGCTTAAAGATCTTGGTTTTGACGCAATTGACCCGGGTTTGAATCCGCCTTTTCCCATCACATATCACATCAGAAAGGCATTTACTTTTTAACATTTAAGAAATTTTTTAAAAAGTGGAAATAAAGTTCCTAACGAAATGTTTAATAATAATAAAAGTATTTATTGGGTAGGGTTAGGGGTAGGTGTAGGGAGGGCTTTTATTGTCCCATTAAGGCGGCATCCATTTAATATTTTTTATAAATATAATCATTAACACTGTTATTATTGCATCCATGTACAACAATACTAAGATGCAAATAGTATGTATCTGTCAAAATAAAGTATAAATAGCATCTAATTAGGCTACTATTTACACATATTGCAAAGAACTGCTTCTTTTACATGGTGTAAATAGATTATATCACTATTTTTACTTAGTAAATCACATCTACACCTATTTGCACTTAGTGTAAATAGCATCTATGACAATTGCCTTAAAAAAACGCTGGATGGAAATGCCAAAATGCGCATAAATTCTAAAAATGCACATAAAAAAAAGTATGTGCTCAATTGAGTCAGATAAACTTTTTATCCGATGAGAAAACATGCGCATAAACTATGATGGAAACACATTTACCGAATAAATTCCTCAATGCACATCAAAAAAGTAATGCGACTTTGCGATGGGACGGCATAATCAGGACGGACCGATCTCATTGCACAATATCTGAAATGCTGTTTTGGTCATTCTGAAATGCCTGAGCAAAGTCTGTTGTCAAAGTGGTTCAGTCCCAGAACTGTCTTACATGACTGTGATCCCAAACAGCAACATTCGCCTCCGAAAGCAAGATAACCTTATTGTGTTTTGTCAGCGCGCTCTGAGGCACACGTTTAATATATACAAAATTATTATATACAGTGGCTTCTCCTACTGCAGCAGATATTTAGCTGCAGTTTATCAGGAAGGATAACTCACTGGATGGATGGATGTTTTATGCGATATTCCAATTTTGCACATAAGTTAAAATTGCAAAACATAGCTTGGAAACATAGCTATTGTTGAAAAAAAATGGAAACATAGCTATTGTTAATTAAAAATATTAAAAGTAAAATAAAATAAATTATAAATATTGTACACTTAAACTTGAGTGATAGTTAGAAATATTTCCTTGTCATCCAACTGATATAAGTGGCAACACTTTACAATAAAGTCTCCTTTGTTAACATTAGTTAACACATTAACAAAACTAACAATGAGCAATATATTTTTTTAAAGCATTTATTAACCTTTGTTAATGTTTAACATTAACTAAGAATAATAAATGCTGTAGAAGTATTGTTAATTTTTACTTCATGTTAACTAATGTCAGCAAATGAAACCTTATATATATTAAACAGTATATAAAATGACAAGCACATAAAATTGCTAAAACTTAAACAAAAATGAAAACTGAAAATATAAAAATAAAATCTAATTCAAAATATTAATAAATAATGCAATCGTTTATAAACGAATATAAATTATACTAAAATAACACTGGTTTTAATGCATGTTCAGATCCTTTTATGGTGTGTTTAAATGTGCTTAAGTATACATGTGTTGTTGCTTATTAATTTGTTTTATTATGTGTCATTTTTGGTGTAAAAAGATGTGTTCACGATGAGACAAAGCAAATGAAGCTGTTTTCCCGGACGACCCCAGATCTCTTAAAAGGGAAAGGGTAAGTTAGCCTGTATGAAATAATGTTTATATGTCACTATTATCTGTTTTAAGTGATTGTGAAGTAATAATAATAATCTTTTAATGACTACCAATAGGCTACATGGGAATGTTTTGAGTAGATGCAAATAAAACAAGGGATTGATGTACAGCCTGTTTAAGGGTGTGTTCACACTTGTTGTTCGGTTTGCTCTGGACCAAAAACAAAAAACATTTAGTCCTGGTCCACTTAGCATTCACATTGGCATTTTAACACCGAACCTAAAGATACTGAACCTAATGTCATAGGGATATGTTCACAACCTGAAATATAAAATGTGTAAAGGAGTCAAAACAGTGGCAGGAATCCCTCCGTCACACAGACAAACCAAGATCTGCTGCGAGGAGACGCGGTTCTGATGCCTGTACCGAACTCTGATGGGCAACATCACAACTATGGCGAGAAAAAACAGATATGCTTGAGCATTCTGTCCTTTTTAGGGTCTCATCTTGGGACATCATGTCCTGTTTTTGGTTCGTTTACATGTCTTTAGTCTGTGTTGCATTAATATTTCAGTCGAACCGCACGAGTGGATTGGACTGAGACCCATCTTTTCAGTAGTTCGGTGCGCACCAGGGTTCATATGGCAGCATTCACACTTATTTAAATGAACCGCGCTAACAGCAATCGCACCAGGGTTCGTTTTAATCCAACCAAACATGCCAAGTGTGAACACACCCTAACGTCATACTGTTTTGTGTCAGATTGTCATATGTTCAGCCAAGAAAACTTTGAGAATAAGTTCTTTGTCCATTGCAAACTGTCCATTGTAAGTTCATGTCAGCTCAAGTCCATTAAATAATATTAATAGATGCTTTTCAATTTAGTAAATGTTAAAATTAGTTATAATTAACTAATATTGATGCATGCTTTAGAAGAAATAAATGCTTTATTTTTCATTGTTAGTTAACTAATGTAATTAGCTAATGTTAGTATTATCGTATTTTACTACATTTAAATAATGCATTATTGCACAGTGGAATCATAAGAATGTTTTTAGACTCCACCATTACAACTGCAGAAAGTTGCTCTTGTTGCTGGAGTGTTTCCTCTTGAAGTCATCACACTCATTGTGACGTGACCTGTGTTTCTAAAACGTGGTTTCAGGGTTCAGTACAACCTCGATATTGCGGATAGGCTCGCTGACGAGCACATACTTATCGGACTTTATGTGAATCTCCTCCGAAAGGACCGTTCATGGTCAGTGTGAGCTGTCGGTCTGCCTGAGGTTGCTGTGGCAGTTTTCTTCCTAATCTGTTTTAATAGCTTAGGTCACCATGTCAATCTGGTAGTATGCAGAATTCAATATAACATTGTTAATCATTTGAAGAAACTATGCATTTTAAATGTTTTAGAAAGGATGCCAGATGTGGGATGGTGACTTTTCTGGCCAGAATTCTGTCTTATGTTTGCAGCTTGCTAACTGGCTAGGCTTTTGTTGTGTTTAAGCAGTGTATTTACTCTGTGTTGATCATATTACATTTCACTGCCATAGAGCACAACAGTCCAGAGGTAATGCCCTTCATTTTCACCATAGAGAGCCAATTTATAAAACTTTTATTAGAGAACTACCATGAGCTAGCAATGTGCTTCTATTGAGTGTGATTTCAAAATCACGTTTAATTGCTGAATTCCCAGTGAAGAACTACACTACCTATAATCCTACACTATCCATAATTCACCAATTCCAGAAGCTTCTGTTATCATGGGAACAGGAATCACGCCAACACAGCTCAGTAGTGATTGCGCACTCATATGAAGCATAGTGAATACATAACCGAGTCTCCCTGCACTTTATATCACGTAATTCTGACTTTATAACTTGCAATTGAATTGTGAGATCAAAAGTCGCAATTACCTTTTTTTATTCTGTGGTGGAAACAAGCTTCCATATGTAAGTGATAATGTGCATATCTTGAATGCAATGTCACTTTGGATGAAAGCATGTACTAAATTCATAAATATAATATTCATAATATGACTAGGTTAATCCCTCATCACAGTATTTAAGTACACAATCTTTTGTTTTCGTATTTTCATGTCAATCAAATGCTGTGAATTCTCTTCAGAGCCTGTGGAAAAAATGAATGGGAAAAAATACATTTTGAAACCAGAGCTGATGAAAAAGTGGCAAGTTTACTGTGGCGCTCTATTGCACCAGATGTATGCACATAATAGTTCAAAAATGTTAACAAAATCCCTCCCTTGCTTATTAAATAGATAATGCCAACTTAAACCTTGTGCATCAATTTAAAAAAGTTACTCTGAGATCCTTAGAGGACAAAAATAAAAAAATATGAAGCTTTTGGTGGAAAAAAGTTTAAAAAGTGAAACAAAAAAAGTTCTAGAGGTTTAGGCTTTAGTTTTTTTTAATATATATTAAATCTATATTTTATAAAAACATTTTGATGGCTAGAAAATCAAAAACATAAATATAAGTTGTGTTGAAATTTGAGGTTGATATCTCAAAAAATTAGCTTTCAGTAAGATTTTGTTTAGGCGCAGTACCAAATGTTTCCCATTATTCCAGCAAAGCTCCAGTTGTATAGACAGCGCTGGGATTTGTGATTTGCAGTACAGTATAATTTCTCTCTATCAAATATTACATGCGCACATTTAATTTTTTGAATTATACAATCTGACATCCATATCAACACACCCACACAATTATAGCTGAATAATTTATCCAATTGGCTCTATAATACGCAGAAGCAGAAAACAGAAAAAAGCAAGTATTTGCTTTATAGGCCAAACCTGAGAAAATGGCGCTATCTGGCAAAAAAAAAAGTACCAGACAGAATGAAAGCCTATTAACAAAGACTGCGTAGTTTTATAGTTAAAACTTAAAACGTAAAAGTTAAAACGTAGTTTTATAGTTAAAACAGGCCCTGGGATTAAAAATTTCATTTTCAATGGGGACATTCCTGAGTGTAACTATTTTGTGTAAAATAGATTTATTAAAGGAAATGAAGGTGAAATGGTAAAATTTCAATAACATTTATGCAGTTGGCATTAACACAGGCAAAATGATCGAAAACAAAACTGAAAAAAACAAAAATGTAAGACGAACAGGGGTTAAATAAATTTGACCTTTAATTTGACCTTTATTTTTTAAGACAAACATTTTTGGAATCATTTTGGAATAATATTTTGTTCCCATCCAATATTAAACTTCTAATTTGATTAATGATGATTGTATGAATTATTTTGAATGTGTAAGTGTTTTTTTTGTGTGTGTGTGTGTGTGTAGAAGTACATGTCATTCTTGGGGAGATTTGTGTATCTATTTGGTATGCAAAAACAGAAAATACACCATCAATGATCTGCTTTAGTCTTGGCCACTCGTCTTTAAACAGGTCTTTTATTCTTTCTGAAGTGAATGCTGATTTGCTCAAGGACATGATTATTTCAGTCCATAGGAACATATACCTTTGGCTACAGTATATGCTTATACAGTATGTTTACCCATTAGGCAACACCCTTAGCTATGGCTGTGTTTTCCCAGCAAAGATATCTAATATGCAGATTATTCTTGCCCTTTGCTCCTAACATTGCAGTGTTTTTTGGGGAAAGTGGGGCTCTATGGTCTTCATGCTTTGCGTAGATCCTGAAATGTGCTGGCAATGCTATTTTATTCTGCCATTAGGGTATTATCGGTGACTAATTTCACTAAAAATGTTCTTTTGATTTATAAAACCTATTTTTATAAATGTTGCAAGAACTTTCTTGTGATTTTCAACTTGAAAACACAAATATATTTAGATGTATGTATGTATATATACATTGCTTGAAGTATATATAAATGAACTTCACATAGGCTCCTAATTGCTATATAAATGTTACTGTAAATGCCTTTGTGATTCTGAACTAGTAACTTTAAAGTAAACTTTTAAAGCTCCGTTCTTGTCCCTTGATTGATAGTTTCCAGGAGAGCAGTAAAAACCAGGATGATGAGCACTGCCTCATTGCCCGTTACGCCTCCCGATTGGCTGCTGATGGAGCTGCAGCGGTAAGACGGCCAATCAGAACACTCGCTCAAAGAAACATTCCACCACTCATCCCTACCATAAAGATGGTTGCCTAAGTGGATTTTTAATAAATTACTAAATTAAATTAGAAAAGATTTTTCCCTTTTAATGTATAGCATTTAGTGTATTTTAATCAATTAAATGTGATTGTTCAGTAAGTTAAGTTTGCTACCTGTTTGTCCAAATAATGGTAGACAGATGCAGGATGTTATGGACAATGGGAGTGTTTGGAAACGACCATTATTTTTGCAGTTAAGCTTGTGGCACATAAACGACACACTTCATCTTTAACCATTATAGATATGTAAATAAATGCATGTAAAGAACTCTGTTTAACTATAATCTGACTATTGTTAACAGAAGACTAGAGTCCCAGCAGACATCTCTCTCTGTCTGGACACCAATAAACAGCAGCGGCAACTTATCGCCGAGCTAGAGAACAAGAACAAGTGAGTTTGAGTCTATTTATTTTGTTATTGCATAGTGATTTGATTTTGCATTCTTAAAGTTAATAAATTGTGTATTTTCAGGGAGATTTTGCAAGAGATACAACGCCTGAGACAACAACATGAAGAAGCTTCCCAGCCTCCATTAGACAAAAGCCAACAAAACCCAACTTTGCTGGCTGAACTGAGACTGCTCAGGTAAACACCTGCACACACACACACACACAGACACACAGCGTACAGCCGTAAATTAGACCTGAAACCTGATCGGATGTGGTGAACAACAGATGCTGATGGTTATGAGATAGACTGCATTGAAAGTGAGTGTAACCTGATCATGGCTCCTCTCATGAATGAGTGAAAGTACTTTAAAAGCAATTTGCAACACTGAGACTCCTTCCTGTTTGTGGACATCACCAATGCAGATTCGTGCATATTTAAATACACTCTAGTTCTTCAATTTAGAAAGTTTACTGTGGTTTTACTCTAGTAACATTAATTGTAGTAACACAATATTCTGGTGCAAAAGTTCTATATTCATACTAAATAATCTGTTAGCGAAGTGAGAGAATCTACTTTGCTTAGTGTGGCAGTTTTGGATTCTAAATGTGTTTTTATTTTATTATTTGCACAATGGACATCTAGTTACATTTATGGAAATTAGATTTTTACATATGATTAAAACCTGCTTCAGTTTTAATTTGTTGACAAATAATTTTCGTCATAATTTTCATCAACAACATTTTTTCACTGACGAAAATGAGACGATAACTAAATTAAAACCAGTTTTAAATGACAAAAATGATGATGAAAATCGTCAACAAATAAAAACGAGACGAAAATATTATTAAGCTTTCTAGTTTTAATGGGTTTCAATGGGGTCATTTTTGTCCTTAAAGAGTTAATTCACCCCAAAATTAAAATTCTGTCATTAATTACTCATGTCGTTCCAAACCCGTAAGACCTTCGTTCTTCTTCGGAACACAAATTAAGATATTTCTGATGAAATCTGAGAGGTTTCTGAACCATCCATAGACAGCAATGTCATTGCAACTTTCAAGGCCCAGAAAGGTAGAAAAGACATCGTTAAAATAGTCCATGTAATTACAGTGAGATGCGCACATTTGAAATCTACCCGGCGGGATCCCAGTTGGGATACACTTGCTGCATGTCTCATAAATTGTTCAAAAATGTAAACATGTGGGAGAAAGAGAAGAGCAGACATATGAAAAAATCTGAAAAAGCATGACGATGCAAAATAGACCACAATTCAGTTTGGTTTTGGGTGCGCACACAGGAAGCCGCCTCTCAGACATCAGCGCACAAGTAGTAACCTACTGAACAGAGCTCTCTTTCACATCTGCGCTTCAACGGACAAATACACACAAAATTGTCAAAATGTCAAGCATTCATGTAAACACAGTCGGTTATGTCTTAAGTGAATGTAAACAGTTGGGATCTCTACATTCGGCCTTAAAGTGACAGAAGCCTAATAAACCTGCTGCTGTCAATCATTAATGGTAATCCAACAATAAAAGAAAAAAATTCAATGTTCTTGACTGATTTAATTTATACAAATAAATATGTCTGCTTGAAAGAATGAAGAATGTTGTATGCATATATCATTATTTAAAAGAAGACAACATTCTTGTTCCTTTATGAGAAGTGGTTTTATTACATTTTAAGATAAATAAAGACATGTTATATGTCACAGCAGTTAAATCTGTGTCTGTATTGCATGCTCAAACCTTAATATCATTCATATTAACAGGTTAATAAGTGTTTTCTCCAGGAGTATATCATGAGTTTGGAAATTTTAGAGAAATACTTTACAATTTAACTAAACCCATTAGATTTTAGTCGATTAAAACTAATCTAAAGCTGAAACAATTCAGATGACTAAAATATGACTAAACTTAAATGCCATTTTAGTCAAAGAATATTTGAATATTCTGAATATTTAATTAATTTCTAATCATTTTAGCTAATATTCATTCATATTGATTTAGAATATAGACAAACATTACTTTATATTACTGTAAATGTCTAGATATGTGGGTAAAATATATATTTTTTAAATATTTTTTTCAACATGTAATGTTTTAAACAGTTTTATTTTTAACTACATTTTTACAGTAAAATTAACTTTAAAGAAGATCTACATTTATCATTTTCATTCATGGAGATAACATGGAAAATGTGCCATGCTTTAGTGGAGGATTTCTGTCACCTGGTGGAAAACCGCAGATGACCACTCATTTGCCATTTCAACAATTAGTGTACATATTACAGAGTTAATCACACATTTTTAGGGGGCTGGGTGGAAATGTAGGGGGGCTAAAGCCCTCCTAGAATGGGCCTAGTGACGCCCCTGCTGTCAATGTTTTTATCGTTCATCAACTGGAAAAAGTCGCTCTGAAAGTGATTCCAACATATTGTTTCTCTGAGCCATTATCCTTATAGGTGTGGTGTTGACTGTTATTCTTTTATATTTAGAACTATTTTTAGAAGCATATCTTTATCATTATAGTTATAGTTATCATCCTTGGTGTGAATGGGCGTTTAATCAGACACTACATGGCACTACACCACCATGCAAATTGTGTTCGGCACTGATTATTTTGGGTGTGTTTACGCAATTTGCCTAATTTATTTAGTGAATGTGGTGGTAAACAGCACAGAGAGGACATGCAAGTAAGCAACACTATCAGGCTGTTTGTTGCACAATTCATTTTTAGTTAATGTCAAAGATATAATGATAACCTTGTGGCTTTCTTTGTCTCAGGCAGAGGAAGGAGGAGTTGGAGCACAGGATGTCAGCCCTTCAGGACAGCCGTCGAGAACTTATGGTCCAACTAGAGCAGCTCATGCTTCTGTTAAAGGTAGAAAAGGTCTCACACACACATAATCAAATGATGATTGCACAATTTTAAGAAGTTAAATTTAGAATGTGAGATCCCTGTTAATGAGCTGAACTGCTCCATCTACAGGAAGAAGAGCTAAAAAGAGCTGTAAGTCTCAGAGCCCCAGTAACAAAACTGTGTTTTAATCTACTTCATCTGATTTGAGATTAACTGTATGTTGTGTGTTTGTTCTCCCTAATATTAAACTACAGTATGAAATGTGTTGTGTTGGTTGCATCTGGCATCCAGAACTTACATTTGTTCATTTGCACAAAGTTAACACATGCTGTTATTCAGACTGACTACATTTCGACATGTCGCTCACATACTCTTAATTCTTCTTTGTAGGATTTTGAACAAACTTCTAACCCTATAATAAATAATACACTGTAATGACACAGTCAACCATTTACTATTTCTCTTACAAAATGTCTGTTATTTGAAATAACAAGTTGTTGATAATTATTAAATTTACAACGAATTAACTTTAAAATGTTATTTTATGTTATGTTTTGACACTCATTCAGACACTATGGACACCTAATATTGCAGTGTTTATATGATTAATTCAGTGTTATTTTAGTATTATGTATATGCTATTAGTATGTATTAATACTTTAATTAGCTTTTATGTTTTATATTTTTAGTTTATTTCTATTTATTTTAGGTTTTAATAGTTTTATGTTCCTTGTAATTTTTTTAAATAAATATTTCTATTTAGCTTTATTTTACGTTTATTTCCATTTTAGTTTTAGTCTTTCATGTTTTAGTTTTTTAAGAGTAAGTTTATCTAATATTTAACCATTATGTCAATTAACAAAATCAGGGTTTCTGCGGGTCTTAAAATGTCTTTAAAAAAATTAAGACCCTAAAATTAAGGTCTTAAGTCATGGCAATTAAATATTGCATGCACTGCAAACAATTAATATCTTCCTCAGTATTTTGTTCTGTTTTCCTATACAAATATCTAAACATCTTTGATACAGTTTTGATGGAAATGTAAAATGAAGTCTTGAAACATTTAACAAAATTAAGCGAGTTTATGCTTAAAACAAGAACAAATATATGTCAGTGAGTTATGAAATATTTTTTCTGAGCCCATTGGCATATATTTGTTCTTGTTTAATCATAAGCATTTTGATCAATTTCACAGAAAACAAAACTTTATATTTTATATAATTTTGCATCTCTAGTAAATGAATCTTGATGTAAGAATCTTTTATACATTTGCACTGGAAAACAAGACTCACAGTGTGATCAGTAGGTACAGTAAAAGTTATGTCCATCCTAGTGGTTGAGAGCAGAGCTATTCAAGCTACTTTTTTTTGTAAAAAATGAATAAAAAAGTAATTGATATCTGTTGGAAGGTGTATTTTCAAACTGAAGATGTGTTGCCAGTGTTTCAAAGTGTTGCCAATACAGCTCATTGTGTTTCTCCCTAGACATTTACATTTAGAGAACATATGTTGATGTATGGTCTTAAAAGGGTCTTTAAAAAGTCTTAAATTTACCTTCATAAAACCTGCAGAAACCCTGCAAAAGGATTTGAATGGTTTTAGTTAACAATAACGACACTGGATTAAGCAGTTTTGATTTTTATTTTACAATAATCTCCTTTTGTTTCCTAGACCCAAGGCCCTGGCCTCTCCCCTCGCTCCTCCCCCAGCCACACGATCAACACATCCATCCAATCAGTATCCGGCAATACCACACCCATCCCCATGCCCCTCCAATCAACATCCGGCAATACCACACCCAGTCAGACGCCTCAGGACTCGCTGATGGGCCTGGGAGGAGAGGTGCAGCAGGCCTTCGCTCAGGGTAACAAACATGTTCCTCTTGTATTTTAAAACGATTTCAGCCAATCAGTTCAGCAATTAAAACCAAGTGATACTGCAAATTGACATAACAGGAATATCCCAGGTTAAATGAATTATGCAGCAGAAAACATGTTTATTATTTGTTCTGTGAAATTGTCTAAATCACTTTAAGAGTGCTTTTCTAGATTCCTTGTAATCTTAACTAGAGCATATTGAACCCCAAATATTCCTGTAATCCAGTGTTCCTCAACCAAGGGGCCTTAGCAAACTTCTAAGGAGGCCTCAAAATTATTTAAAATGAGTCCAAACAAACATTAAAATACTGTAAGCCAAAACATCTAGAATGTAATTTGTTTTCTTTAATTAATTGGGAAATAATTTGAATCCACCAACTGTCTAATCATCCAATAATCTTCTTGGAAAATCTGGAAAAACAAACATTAAAATAAGCCAAAACATCTAGAACAAAATATTTCTTTTTTTTATTTTTTTTTATTGGGAATTAATTTGAATCCACCCACTGTCTAATCCGTCCAAAAACACTTTTGGAAAATCTGGAAAAACAAACATTAAAATAAGCCAAAACATCTAGAACAAGATATTTATGTCTATTTAATATTTTTTCTTTAATTAATTGGGAATTAATTTTAATCCACCTACCGTCTAATCCATCCAACCCATCCTGTCTTGGAAAATCTGGAAAAATTAGGAAATCTTTAAAAATGCAGACCTGGAAAATCAATGCAAGTTAATAAAACCATAAATGTTCATGGGCATTTTAATAATGAATATTTAAAAAATGTCTAGTTATACCAAGCTAAAATATTTTATAGAGTGGAAATTGAGAGTAAAAAAAATCTTATCCTTAATCCTTATCTAGTAAATCATGAAGAACTGGAAAAGTATGAATATTGTTATCAGTATGGGGCCTTGGAGTTAAAAAGGTTGAGAAGAACTGCTTTAAACTGAGTTAAACACACTTATCTATAAATCATAACTGTACCTTGCAATATATTGAGTAATATTATATTATTATTAAATAGCAATGAATAAATACTAGTATTAATTTAACTTAATAATATTATAAATATTTAATATGAAATAATTCAATTTATTTTTTGAAGGCTCCAGAAGGAATTTAAGAAATGATCTCCTGGTAGCTGCAGACTCCATAACCAACACAATGTCTTCATTGGTGAAAGAACTTAACTCAGGTAATATTGAATGTTCCTGATCAATCTCATGCCCACCAATGATAGAATAAGTCATTCACTTATGTTTAAACTTTGCCTTTGATGATGTTTAGAGGCTGGGAGTGAAACAGACAGCATCTCTGACCTCACATTCCCAACGTCAGATGTTCTCCACGCACGGAGCACTTCAAGATCAGGGTAACAAAAAAACGTTGCTAAATCACCTGCTGTTTTCACCTGCTGAAGTGGGTGATCACGTGTCATCCAGATCTCCTGGGCATGTGCTCACAGTGTTTTTGCTCTCATAGGGCAGCAGGTAAGCTGGAGCCCGGGGAGTTCTATGGACATGATCTGGAGAAGCAGCTGAACAGAGAGCTGAAGATGGAGGAACGGCTCAGACACACGAAGGAACAGGACAAGAATGTCCTGGTGAGACAGTTGAACATACGGAGGCCTTCAAAGACCAAAGTAAAAGCAGTAATGCAGCAGTAAGATCAGCAGAGAGTTTTGCATGTGAAATGTTGGAATATGCAAATCATCACCCATGCCAAATGACTCAACTAACCATCATCAGTCCCTGTTTTACTCTTATATTTATAATCTTTGCATTATTAGTGTCTATTTACACTAAGTGCAAATAGGCCGCCTTGTTGGCCGAGGCTATTTACACTAACTCCGCCTATTGACATCTGGTTGGGCCAGTCAAAATTACTGAAGACGCTGAATTGTCAACCGTAGCAATATTGTAAGGGGTAAGGCGCGTGGAAGAACGTTTTGGTGCAAATCAAGTTTGAGTTTTAATCCGCCATTTGCCGAACTCACTCTACTCCCTTTCCCCATCACATCAGATCGGAAAGGCATTTATTTTCAATAAAAATGAAGAACATATTCGAAAAGTGGAAGTAAAGTATCTATTGTGTGTCTAATAATAAAGTGTTTATCAGTTAGGGTTAGGGTAGGTGGAGGGGTACCCTAGTGAAAAATAAATATACTAAAATATATTTGAAATACCTTTATTTTGTGCTAAGTATACTACAAATACATTTACATATTATGTACTTAATATAAATACCCTATAATTGTACTTTTAGTGTACTAAATTTTACAAATTTTGTACTTAATGTACTTTAGTTATCCAGAAATAGTGCTGAGGTCCAACTAAAGATATACTTTAGTATATTTGATTGTGCTAAAATGGATCTATTGCAAGAATACTTTATATACACTCTAAATATCTTGCATTTAAAGACTTTTTATTATACAGAGATTACACTATCCTTACTAATAGTGATATTAAACACATTTTAGGATTCATATTAAAAAATGTGCACTGTGCAATAAAAAAGTACTCCAAATAAAGTTTAATATTCATATCAGTCTCAAGCGATATGTCAGTAAATATGATAATAGTTTGTAGTATACTTAGTATGAAATAAATGCATTTTAAATACATTTTGGTATAGGTTTTTTCACTAGGGTAGGCGGCATCCATTTAATAATTTTAATAAATATAATAATTTACACTTAAAATTATTATTGCATACCATTTAATATACAACAACACTGAGGTGCAAATAGTATCTGCCACTAGTATAAATAGCATCTAACTACCATTTACACAAAATACTGTTATTTTTACATAGTGTAAATTGAATCCATCGCTATTTTCACTTAGTGTAAATAGCCGCTGCCAAATATTAAGCAGCAAATAAGTTTTCATCATTGATAATAATCAGAAATGTTTCTTTAGAAGTAAATCAAAATATTAAAATGATTTCTGAAGGATCATGTGACACTGAAGTAATGATGCTGAAAATTCAGCTTTGAGTTCAATTGTAGTACTTTTTCACAGTATTACTTAATTTTTTGATCAAATAAATGCAGCCTTGATCTAGCATTTATTTGAGCAGAAGAGACTGCTTTTAAAAACATTTAAAAATCTTACTGACAACAAACTTTTGAACGTTAATTTGGCAGCATTAATTTTGCCTTAAATTAAATAATAATACATGGATGCATCAAGTGGTTTATATTTAAGATATAACCGCCTAAAAGATAAATAATGTCTCGTATGTTTCTGTATTCACATCAATATTGTTATCTGCCCCAAAGCCATTTTTAAGTATCAAATTTTGGATGGATATTCTGGGAAATATGCCAATGGTGTGTCATGAGTACGTTGCATCATATATCAAATTTGATTTCTTTTTAATTGCTATAGAAATTAGATGAAATAGAAATGAAATACCCATTAAAGCAAATGGATATTTCATTGTAATGAACATATCCCCAGGCTGCTTCCAGGCACCTGTTCTTGAGGGCTGAGATGATATTCATTTTAACTGCATCTGGATGAGTTTTGCATGCAATGGAAAAAGTGAAGAGAAAAAAAAATGACACACTATCTCTGCTCCCATAAAAGTTTCATGTATTGCAACGTTTCGACCAAACAAGGTCTTCGTCAGGCTGCATGCAACTATTACCGTTAAAGGCACAATATGTAATTTTTCGCCGCTAGAGGTCGCTTATTCAAAACAAAGGCGTAGCTTGATGATGCCTTGATTTCACGGAGCTTTTATTATGCCGCAGTCGCCGCTTCGGCTTCTTCTGCTCATGCGTATGTGGGGTAAACGCAGCGCTGTTTTATCATATTAGATACATTTGAGTGTGTTGAAAATTATGTTAAAATGCTACTCTGTGCATTCGCTCTGCGGCTGCTATGAGACACTTGTTCACACTGCTGTAAGCAAGATGGATATTAGACATGGTAAAACATGGTACTCGCAGTAAATCAAGAAAACCAGATTCAAACAGTAAGGGCCCTATTTTAATCTAAGCGCATGGTCTAAAGCGCACGGCGCAAGTGCACTTAGGGTGTGTCTGAATACACTTTTGCTATTTTAACGACAGGAAAAATGGTCGGCGTGACCAGCACATGTTCTAAAAGTGTTGTACCTAGTCTCTTAATGAGTCATGGGTGTGTTTTGGGCGTAACATGCAATAAACCAATCAAGAGTCTCATCTCCCATTCCCTTTAAAAGCCAGTTGCACTCGCGCCATGGCGGATTCACTATTTATATTGAGGAATATAGACACCCTCAACCTGACGAGTCAGTTTAATTACATGTGTGTATTGCCACGATTGGTCAAATAATTAGTCAATTTCATTCGTCATTACTGCAAATAGGTAATTCTGATACATGCAATGACTATCCATTATGACATGTAGGCATTTTTAGCTTTATGTACACAATAATAATCTTTTACATTGTAATCCTTTTATTTGTAATATTTGGCATGTTTGTGTGCTGCTGCGCGTCCCTGTGTGTGTAATAAGCAGAGTGTACGCGTGTTGTGCACCCGCGTATAGGCGCACAACACTAATGCACCCTTTAAATAACACAAAAAATACTGCGCCATTGACTTTAGACCAGGTTTTTGTTGGTCAATGACGCAGTCGTTTTTTTAGTTCCTCAAAATAGCAACGCGCCAACAATGCGCCTGAACACACCTCGTTTTCAGACCAGCACGCCCATGGGTGAACAGATGGGCGCGAGTGCATTTGCTATTTAATCAACGTGGCGCGGACATGAAAATAATAACTGTGTCGGGCTAAAACTAGCAAAAAACACTTGCGTCGCACCTGCTGCCGCATTGCGCCGGGTGTATGATAGGGCCCTAAGACTCATTGATAGGCGACGCATGGACACCATGGTCCGTGTCCTGGTTAAAATTTCTTATTTCTCTGGATTTAAACATTCTTGGAAACATTTGGGATAATGTAAGCACACAAGTCAACAACATATATAACATTGTTCTAGTGTTTTTTGGATATTTTAATCCAAAAATCTTACATATTGTGCTTTTAATTCAGGATATTCCGATCATTTTAGCGTGGTACGGAAAGCCTTATGAGGAACACCTCGGCTCAATTCTGCGAATTTTAAACTTTTCTCAATGCTGTTTTTTCCAGGTGACCTTACAAGAATAGCAATGGTAAGTATTCGCCACTTGCACTGTGACAGATGCAATACAACAGCATTTGATGGTTGAAACGAAGGTTTTTCCTTTGTCTTTTTCTGTCCTCACAGAGAGATGGAGCGACTCTGAAGCACTGTGCAACCAGACCTGAGCTGGAACATACACCACTTCTGAAAAGCATCAACTCGCAACAATACTGTGGTACACAACCCAATCTATAAATATAGAAATATATTTTTAGACTCAACTAAATGTTTTAAGACAATACTGTGAACTGACTTTGGGAATTACAAATAATGGAACTGTCTACAACACCGCCAGTGCCATAAATCCAATGATTAGAGATTATTTCATTTACTTGCTGTTAATGTGTTCAGTTTGGTTTATCTTCGTGTGTGTCTGTTCAAAACTTGTACTGTATTTAAAAATCTGTTAGGGAAAGTGGGGGTGGGCTTTACTGAAGCTGCTATCTTTACAAACAACATCTTTTATTGTACATTAAGCACAGAATACCCTGGCCTGATGGTCTTTTAAAGCGTGTAAAATATTAGGATTATGTTGTAGATTCAGTTTGTCCTTGAGAGTGGAATCATTTAATAATTTCTTTGATACACAAATACACTGCCTTAGCTTATCAGACTAAATTTATTTTAATAAGTGGGTAGGTATGTGTACTAATCATTTTTAAAGACTTACATCTTTAGAGCAGTCCAGAAATGGGTGAATCTCATGAATGCGTCACCAGGTCACATTTAATTTTAGAATCCCAAAAATAAAAATGCATGAAGAAAATGAAGCCTATTTTTAGCACCATTTATATTTCTGACATTGTGACATTTTTTTCATTGTGTTTTCAATGCTTTTATTTAAATCAGTCTAATTTAAAGGTAGTAGTTACTAGCATCAATTACAGTTTTAGTCATATAATTACTGTATATATTTCATACTAAATAATACTTTTCATAATATATCATTATATATGATGAGAATGAGATTGTTCTTGCATTCCAATAATAATTTGGCAGTAAAACATGTTTATCTCTACATGCTTTAACTTGAAAATACTTTAACATCTTACTGGTTCTAAAATATAGAATTCATTCTCTATATGCAAAATATATTTGATTTTTATGCTTTAGAGTCAAATATGACCAGGTTTCATGAGATTCATGCAAAACTTTATACCTCTGGATTCAAAGGAAAATATGATTTGATGAAGTGAATATTTACCATGCTCTATTATTTCATTTGCATAAAACAAACACTGAATGTGCTGTTATGTTGTTCAAGGACTGACAAGATGCCTTTTACAAAAGCATATTTTTGGTGTAAGATATGTTGATCTGGAACATGATTATCATGCTTGGATTGATTTTGTTGGTGAATATGAATTCCTTGTAAAGATGTCCACTAGACTGGTTTGGCTTCTCCAGACTCATCTTCAGACTCGTTCATTGATGTTTTTTCTTTGATGTGCTACTGTCACACTGCAGCGGTCACATTGATCTCATGGTTTACTCCGAGCATTGCTTTTTCAGACGGGCAGTTATATGCCAGAACAAAAACAGCATTCGCACTCTGCTGCCAGCCGTTGCACTTTTCAGTGATTTTGCATGGTACTGAAGAAAAAATAAAAATATTATGTTGTACAAATATCATCAAGTGTCCACAAGTTATGTTATTTTATATAATTTGGGCTATCAGTTTGTTCAAATAGATCCGTTCATTTATAGTGTTGTTGTACTTGAGACCGGTCTTAAAATGATAGTTCACCCAAAAATGAAAATGACCCCATGATTTACTCACCCTCAAGCCATCCTAGGTGTATATGACATTCTTCTTTCAGACGAATACAATCTGAGTTATATAAAAAAATGTCCTGGCTAATCCAAGCTTTATAATGGCAGTGAATGGGAGCCCAAAATTTGAAGCCCAAAAAAGTGTATCCATACATTATAAAAGATATCCACACGGCTCCGGGGGTTAATAAAGGCTTTTTGAAGCAAATCGATGGGTTTATGTAAGAAAAATATGTAATATGTAAATAATATGTTTTATTATGTAAAATATCTAGCTTCTGCCAGACCGCCTTCCGTATTCAACTTACAGAAAAACGTAACTGGTGCGACGATGACGTCGGATGTAGCGTAAGCATTTTGAACTGTGAGAGTCATAACACTTTCTGCTTAAACTGAATACGGAAGGCGGTCCGCCGGAAGCTAGATATTTTACTTTATAACGTGTTAAATATAGAATTTTTTTTTTTACATAAACCCATTGCTTCGCTTCAGAAGACCTTTATTAACCCCCCGGAGCCGTATGGATTACTTTTATGATGGATGGATACACTTTTTTTGCGCTTCAAATTTTGGGCTGCCATTATAAAGCGTGGAAGAGCCAGGACATTTTTTAATATAACTCTGATTGTGTTCATCTTAAAAGAAGAATGTCATATACACCTAGGATGGCTTGAGGGTGAGTAAATTTTGGGATAATTTTCATTTTTGGGTGAACTATCATTTTAAGACCATTTTTTGAAGGTCTCGGTCTTGTCTTGGTCTCAGACTTAGAGGACTTGGGATTTTGTTTCAAGTCCAGTCAAGACCACGACTGCTGGGATATTACTAAATTGCCGGTGCATTTGTGGGATTTATTTATTAACATCATTATTGTGATTGGATGTAAAACCTACTGCTTCAGATGCAAGCAAAAAACTTATTTCTAATTTGATTTATTTATTGTGCCGGATTTAGAAATTAATTAGGGATTGTGTAAAAAATATCACCAAAATTAGTACAAATGCTCACAAAATTCAAGATTTTGTTGCAAAAAAGTACTTGAGATCTGGATTTTTAAATTATAACGTGTGATATAATTAAGCAATATCACAAGTGCAATTTGAGCATGACTGCAAATATGATATTGCTTTAATACAAACATTCAACAAAAAAATGTAAAACATTATTCTCAACTTAATTTATGCATTTGTAATTTACCAATTCAAATGCATCTTCTGTACCACCTCTGTAGTGCAAAGATGAATTTTGTTGTTAATGATTTAATTTGATTGGTAACAGCTCTATATAGTGTCTTATTCTAATTATATTTATTGATTAAAAAGAAGTCATTTCTCATGTGGTAATATGGATCTTCATGAATTTATGAAGTGCTGGTCTGGTCTTGGTCTTGTCTTGGTCTCAACCCCTCAAATTCTTGGTCTCGGATTAGGTGGTCTTGACTACAACACTGTTCATTTCAAATAATTTGGCACAAAATGCTCTTCTAACTTTGTTGAATTGTCATGTTGATGCAATACACACAACAGCCATTAGATGTCGTTGTTGAACAATTAGATTTTTTTTCCCCCAATACGACAAGAAATATCACATTAAGAAAAAATAAATAAAATTAACTAAACATCGATTAGTCAAATTGAATGAATGATGTTAAAGGAAAAACATTATAATATATTTTCCCAAAACTAATTCAATAATTTGGGACGCTTTTGAATTAACAATGAATGAATGAGACACCTAAATTTACATGTAAATAAACATGTAGTAAAGTGACTTATTACCTTACCATATGCAATTTGACTTACTACATACACACAGTGACTATATTAGTTAATAATAATATATATTATTATTATTATATTAGTTTATTAGACTGTCTGCTCCCCATAAATTGATCTTTTTATCTATCATTCAAACGTTTCCCGTCGTGCTAAATTAACGCATCACTCATTTTTTCCTTTAATACATAAAACCTCAGGAAACCACAGGCCACTTTATTCAACGAGCAGCGCACTGCATTCCTATTGGCCAAGAAAGACAACATCCGTTGCTTCCGTCAACCAATCATCCGAACGAAGGGAGGAGCCAATAAGAAAAACAACGGCCATTCTATTGATCAACCAATCAGCGGGTAGTCGAAGGGCCATCCGCCAATCAGCGGCGGCGGGTGGATAGGTGTTTTGTGCTGATGGTTCACTGTGGCGCTGGAGGGTGGGGTGCGAATCGAGAAGCGCAGCTGGTTTGGTCGGATTTACTATTGAGTTCACGGGTGAGTCGAGCTTATATCAGGCGCTGTCTTTAAACTATTACTGTGATTTCTTTTTATAGAGAGGTTTGGTTTTGCAATGGCAGGACTGAGCCTATGGGAAACAATCGATTCATGTTTAATTTTGTCATTAAGTTAAAAGACCATGCAGGCAGAGTAGCTTGTTAGCGTAGCACCAGCTGTTCATTGCGTTCAAGTGCATTGATGATGGTCTCATCATGGTCCTAACTTTAACCCTTTATATGTTTTATGATGCCGTGGCTAATAAATGCATAATATTACTTCTGACACACATTTGTACTGTTGTATTTTTCTTTTGTAATTAACATGAAGTTGTTAATTTGCTAAGCACACTTCCTGTTCTTAGATAAATATGTTTAGGTTGCAAGGTGCAACTTTTACATCGATGTTAGACATTTAGTCCACATATTGAACACATTTGGACAAAGAAATAAAAGATTAAAGTGGCAGCATAACCATTTTCTGCCTTGAGGGGGAAACGAGCCAACAAAAGACAATTGAACAGCCTGGTGCAATTAAAAATGCAGTAATCTGCAACTAAAGCAGCTTAATGTCTGCATGTTTAACATTTTAGTGCTTCTTCAGAAACATATACCCGACTCAAAGTCTGAGATCATTAGTTTGCATTCTTTTCTATCCAAGACTAATTATATTGTCAGCATGTGAAGTTCTTTTAAAAATGCATATGAATGTTTTAGTATTTATTTTGGGGTATTTTTTTCTAGGGGTGCACCGATGTGAACATTTTGGCCGATACGATAATTCTTTATACTTGAAAGCCGATAAATCTAAATCCAAATTTTTATATAATTTTTGAGAGCCTGATTACAAAAACAAAAGTCTCACCATTAAAAGCCATTTCCCAAGTACACAATTATAATGTTCTCATTATAATCCTATATGACCGTCTTGTGCTGCACATGCTTTCCTTTTTTGAAGTGATTCCAATCATATTTCAAGCAATTCAAAACCATCTTTTGTCTCAGCTGAAGGAAATAATACATTATTTATCGGCTTTAATATACACTCACCTAAAGGATTATTAGGAACACCATACTAATACTGTGTTTGACCCCCTTTCGCCTTCAGAACTGCCTTAATTCTACGTGGCATTGATTCAACAAGGTGCTGAAAGCATTCTTTAGAAATGTTGGCCCATATTGATAGGATAGCATCTTGCAGTTGATGGAGATTTGTGGGATGCACATCCAGGGCACGAAGCTCCCGTTCCACCACATCCCAAAGATGCTCTATTGGGTTGAGATCTGGTGACTGTGGGGGCCATTTTAGTACAGTGAACTCATTGTCATGTTCAAGAAACCAATTTGAAATGATTCGAGCTTTGTGACATGGTGCATTATCCTGCTGGAAGTAGCCATCAGAGGATGGGTACATGGTGGTCATAAAGGGATGGACATGGTCAGAAACAATGCTCAGGTAGGCCGTGGCATTTAAACGATGCCCAATTGGCACTAAGGGGCCTAAAGTGTGCCAAGAAAACATCCCACACACCATTACACCACCACCACCAGCCTGCACAGTGGTAACAAGGCATGATGGAGCCATGTTCTCATTCTGTTTACGCCAAATTCTGACTCTACCATCTGAATGTCTCAACAGAAATCGAGACTCATCAGACCAGGCAACATTTTTCCAGTCTTCAACTGTCCAATTTTGGTGAGCTCGTGCAAATTGTAGCCTCTTTTTCCTATTTGTAGTGGAGATGAGTGGTACCCGATGGGGTCTTCTGCTGTTGTAGCCCATTCGCCTCAAGGTTGTGCGTGTTGTGGCTTCACAAATGCTTTGCTGCATACCTCGGTTGTAACGAGTGGTTATTTCAGTCAAAGTTGCTCTTCTATCAGCTTGAATCAGTCGGCCCATTCTCCTCTGACCTCTAGCATCAACAAGGCATTTTCGCCCACAGGACTGCCGCATACTGGATGTTTTTCCCTTTTCACAATATTCTTTGTAAACTCTAGAAATGGTTGTGCGTGAAAATCCCAGTAACTGAGCAGACTGTGAAATACTCGCAGGCCCGTCTGGCACCAACAACCATGCCACGCTCAAAATTGCTTAAATCACCTTTCTTTCCCATTCTGACATTCAGTTTGGAGTTCAGGAGATTGTCTTGACCAGGACCACACCCCTAAATGCATTGAAGCAACTGCCATGTGATTGGTTGATTAGATAATTGCATTAATGAGAAATTGAACAGGTGTTCCTAATAATCCTTTAGGTGAGTGTATAGGCCAAAATTCTTATTGGGCCAATAACGATAACATTAAAAAGGAACATATATCAGCCGATACCGATATGACCGATATATGACCGCAGCACTGGAGCTGTCACGTTCTCTAGCATGATTTGAGATCTTCTAAAGTGCAACTAAATCTTCAGTGGAATAAAAAAATTCTGTCTGTACTGTAAGAGTCACACGATCAATATCAGTAATTTAATTTGGCTTGTGGCCTACAGTAGTAGAGAATGTGAAATGGAAAATATTTGTTCTTTTTGCATTATACATTGTCTTTGCATTAAATTTTAAACATCCTGCTTATTTTCAAAAAGAAAGACTTTTGAACCCCCCTGTATATGCACTTAATTTATTAATTTATTAATTTTAATTAATTTTATTTTTTTTGCTGACCAATAATCTTAAGTATTATGCTATACAATATTGACTAGTATATTGTCCAGGCTGTTTAATTGGGCAATATTTGGCTATTTTGAGATTACTGGCATCAGCCAATTATCATACCCACTTGATTTATTATGTTATCAAGTTGCAAAAAAAGATCTGTTTTCACACTTGTATAAATGAAATATGGTGTAAAATAAGAGTTGCTTTAATTAATCATATTTGTGTACATTTGCTATAATTTAACAAATTATTCATATTACATTGGCTCAGCCACTGAATGCTCAACCAATAATGCAGTAATATACAGCTAATCTAGTTGATGTATGGCTAAAATTCTCCACCAGTAATTTATTATGACCAGATTTATGGTGGAAGACCTATATGGAAACCCTCAATCACTATCTTTACTATCAATATGGCTATGCAATTCTTAGTAGCTATTAACTTTAATAATATTTTTTGATGCATGTAAATTTTCCAGACTCAGTAAGTTTTGCTTCCTATATCTGAATAGGAATGTCTCATATATCTGAATGTCTCCTATAGGGTGATAAGTAAATGCTTATTAGTTAAAGCTCACCTTGAATAACATCAAATGCAATTGAGTCATTATACTAATTAGTATAGAACATCCTATAAGATGCAGTCTTGTTTTTGATCTCATAGATATTGTGTAGATTACACTGTAAGTTACACTCCAGATGTGATCATTTTCTATAGACAAACTGTAGCGTAGTGTTGGTTTACTGTTTATATGAAGCCGTGTTGAAGCTTGAGAAAACTATAAATACTCTCACTAATGTTTTTCCACTTGTAATGTCACTTTATTTGAAAAGTATGAGAACTACTTTTTTAATCTAATTAATCGCACATCAAATTTGGCTGAGAAATGACTCCCAAAAGATCATTTAAAGTCATTATTGTGTAAAAAAATCATTACAAAAAGCTTCAGAAAGAAATGTTTTTGGGTAAACTATACCTTTAATGTTTCTTTTTATTACTATGAAATATGAAATTATACTCTAAATAAGAAACTGCCAGTAGGTGGTGGTAAATGTCTAATTGAGTCATTCATTCATTCGGGAGTGAAGTAAATGGTTCTCTTTATGGAAATGGTAAATGTAAATGGTTCAAAACGCGGATTCAGAAATGAAACGCTTTATTGCTTTTATTGCTCGGAGACGAACAGTTCTGCTTTGTCTTTTATATTTTCGTTGGCAAAACAGACCAAAAACAATGATTCAATGTTGTCTAAAACAACATAATATTAACTTATTTATTTTATTCAACTGTTGTATAAGATCAGTATCGCATTTGCACTCGTGCTATTCTGGACAGAAAAACGTTACTCGTGTGATATTGCTTGTATATCATGATGTGAATGTGAGGGCGTTTTCACAATGGCAGTTTAGTTACATAAAAAACTGGTAATGTGAAAGCTGTCATGCGAGCTCAGCTGAGCTCAGGGGTACCGAACCCGAGACTGCCTGAAGGAGGTGGTCTGAGTTCGGTTCACGTGAATGTGAAAGCAACACGGACTCGGGTGCGCAAGAAAAGTATCCTGCGCATGCGTTTTATGAGATGACGATGTATTTAGTTCAATAAAACACATGTATGGGATGATGGTGTTGATGATTTTCCTTGGATACGAGCAAGAGTGAGTCTGCAGTGTGTTCGCGCATAGCACCGGCGGGAACAATCGCGCTCTGACGCGGACCACAACGTGCCCAGTGTAAAAACGCCCTGAGACTAAAACTCAAACGGACATTTTTGCCCCATATCTTGAATTTTATGGCCATTCTAACTGCATTATATAGGCTTCATCACACAGTGAGTTGTTGCCCTGCATCATATTCTTCATCAATCAACTGTATGAAATGTAAGATGACTTTAGGTCTGGGGCGGGGCATGTGCGTTAAATGCGTTAATAATTCTAACGCCTTATTTTTTTTTTTACCGTAACTAATTAATCTAGGCTAATTAACGCGTTAAATCGACAGCCCTTTTCAGCATCATTATTCCAGTCTTCAGTGTCACATGATCCTTAAAAAATCATTCTAATATGCTGCTCAAGAAACTTTTCTTTTTATTGTCATCACATTATTGTTTCTAGACTCTATTTGTGTGTTAAGAGCAGATTGATCTACATTTAGCAGGAAAGATAAACACTTTAGTCATATATTGGAATATCTGTGCCAACCCATAACATGTTTATGAACCTTTAACACACATTTTTACCCATGCATGAAATATGAACTAATATGGTCTAACTAAAGTCTGTTTACACTCTTTATTTTAAGGTGGCACATAGGTACATTGTACTTACTCAAATGTACTTGCTATAGAGTTGCGGTCAGGGTTTGGTTTAGGGTTAGTTACTTGTAATTATGCCTAATTTACTGTTATTCATATAGTTCGTACATGTTTTAACATGTAACTGTCACTAAAATAGTGTTACCAAAAGTCTGGACAAATTTTATATGTTTTGCAGGCCTGTCTTTAAAAGGAGACTGTTTTTTCCTGGGTCCTATGAAAAGGGGTGACCTCTAAGGTATATTGATATTCATGTGACCCTGGACCACAAAACCAGTCATAAGTCGCACGGGTATATTTGTGGCAATAGCCAACAATACATTGTATGTCAAAATTATCGATTTTTCTTTTATGCCAAAAATCATTAGGATATTAAGTAAAGATCATGTTCCATGAAGATATTTTGTAAATTATGTTTGTAAATATATCAAACATTTATTATTAGTAGTAATATGAATTGCTAAGGACTTCATTTGGACAACTTTAAAGGCGATTTTCTCAATATTTAGAATTTTTTGCTCCCTCAGATTCCAGATTTTCAAATAGTTGCACCTCTGCCAAATATTGTCCTATCCTAACAAGCTTATTTATTCAGCGTCCAGATGATGTATAAATCTCAATTTAAAAAAAATGGACTCTTATGACTGGTTTTGTGGTCCAGGGTCACATATATAATTTCTAATGTATGTATTTAGGAAAAGGCAAAGTTACTACAACACCCTGGCTCAAATCTGAAGCACCCCTCCCAAAGTCACATGACTGTCGTTCCGTGAATCACCTGTGAGGTCGCTGTTGAGTCGCAGGCAGAGACACACATCCATACACTCACACATACACACGGGATTTACACTGAGAACAAGCAGGCAGACGGCAGGGAACATCCCCGACGTCCCTTTCCTAGTCCGTTCGAGTATTTCACAGAGCCAAATGCCCGGTCCGACCCAAGCTCTGTCCCCCAATGGAGAGAACAACAACGACATCATTCCGGACAACGGCACCAACATCATTCCCTACAGAAAGAACACAGTGCGCGGAGAGCGCGCCTACAGGTACACCACTGCCATTACCATCCGCCGGCCGCTTTACAAAGAAACCCCCGCTTTAAACGCGCTTACAATCAATGCATTTAACCGAAAATATCAAGATCATCCGTTTAAATGCATGCATTCCCAATGCACTCGCTCTGGGAACCCCCGACTCACATTATGGCTGCGTTATTTATCTATTGGTGGGGCTTTTCCTGAGCCAGCTATGGCGTTTTCCCGATGGTGCAACCATTAAGAAACCATGTTAAAAGCTTTTTAGTGAATGCGTTCGTGCTTTGAGGGTTTTCCCCAAACGTTATGCGTATGATTTAGGATGGATGTATGTCGGGATGTACGCTGACAGGGTGCTTTCCCAGGTTTTGACAGTCCATGGCCTGTATGTTCACTAAGCAGTCAGCCATTGCGTAATGTAATTCATTTCATCCTAGTCCCAAAATGTGTTCAAAAATGCGTGCATATCGTGCCTAATACAAGTTAATATTTCGTGCATGAGTGAAAAAACGATTGTGTGTGTTTTAGGGGACTATAAACATGTTTTGGGTTGATTGCTTTTGTTGACACTGATTTTTTCCCTCCCCCTTCATTCCAACATCTCACTAAACTGTTTATCTTTCCTGCTAAATTTAGATGAATCTGCTCTTTAAGCACAAAAGCACTGTCTGGAAATGCAATGTGCTTTTAAGCTTATTAAATTATTGTCATCCTGGTTTTAAAGAAATCTTAAATGAGAGATGTGGGTTTTCTTGAGGGATTCATATCCATTATTCATATGATGATGCTCTAGGAATTCAAGGGGATTGGGATTGATGTGCTGGATCTTCTATTTGCAGTAATCTGAAATTGGATTCAGTCAGTTGGTTGAATTAGGTTACTTTATTACATATAGTAAGTTGAGATGATCTTTGATATGTTCATGTGCTTAATTGGGAACTATTAATAACTAGATATGGACAGCATTGCTTTTTTACTTGTGCCATAGTGTTGATTTGTTATAGTTTTTTAATTATTATTATTTTGAAACAACCAGTTTGTACTAGGGATTCATTATATTTCAGGGCCATGTCCATTATAATCTGATTGAATAATCTGAAAGATTTTTTTTTTTTCTTTTTGTACTGATTTTGTCAGTATAAATGCTTATGGTAATTTTTTAGATGTCCCACGGTTCAACTTTCTAAAAAATAATAATCTGTGTTTTATAATGTTGCCTAAATTTATTTAAGCATTGACTTTACATTGACAAGAGTGTTTGGTCTGCTTTTTTTTTTTAGTATAGATTTTTAGTGCTGGTCATATATATATATATGCCATAACATGAAAATAATGATCAACTTATATCATTTTGGCAAGAATTTTAATATTGGTGCATTCCTAGTTTGTTTTATTCACCCAATCAAATTGTGTTTTGTGCTAAACTGAGAAATGTTTCAAATCTATCATCACATCAGCATCTTTTCAAGGACACGAGTTTCAGTAGAGGACACAAAAAAAAGTATTTTTGTGTGAAGCAAATGTATAGTCTGACACCAAAAGCTTTTCTGAGATGTAAAATTACTATATTTGTGCATACATTAAAAAGTATTTACTTTATTTATGCTTGAACATTTTTCCTTAGATTTTTTAAATGTTAGTTTTGAGGTTTTTTTTTAAAATTGTGTATGAGAACAAACAAAAGCTCAATAGCTTCTATTTAACATTGCGGAGTGTTAACAGGCAAAACTTGCAGCGCTAGATATAGCAGGAAAAGTTCAGTAAAATGAATAAATTCAGTAACATGTAATTCATGGGCCTTTTGTTGTGTCATTTCAGTTTTTAAGTATTAGAAATATTAGAATCACTTAGAAATGCATTGCAATGGCACAGTTTCATATTTTTAGTCACAAAGAAAGCATTTTATAGTGAGCAGGCTAACGGCCCGTTCACACCTAGTTCTAAATGTAAAAGAATAGCAGAGTCCACACTGCATATATAACGAGAATGGGACAGATTTCTTCCAGCTGATGAACAATAAAAACATTGACATCCAATCAGAATAAATCCTGCTTTAAAGAGCTCAAGCATTTAAAGTGGGAGACGACAAATCTGCAGCGTTATTGTGGACTCTAGTATAGTTATCGTTCTTGGTGTGAACGGGCCGTAAGATAATTAAGTTAGACTGGGTGTAATCGGTCCTACTCGACCTGCTCCCAGCGGGATTCGAACCGTGGTCTCCGGCATGGGACGCAGTAACAAGGATGCTGAAGTTCGCGTGCCTCTTGAGGCCAAGCAAGTGAGGTTTACACGCACCGCTCTTACTGGCCTACGTCCATTACACTCACCCTCTTGAACCTCACTACCATCCGGGTCACGGCACCAAATGTAACCGATCCTACTTGACCCGCTCCAAATGGGATTCAAACCGGGGTCTGCAGCTTGGGAGGCAGGCGCACTAACAAGGACGCTAAAGACCGCAGCCTCTAGCATCAGCCGCTAGTGCACCTCTTGAGGACAGGGGACTGAGGTTTACACACAGCTCTTACTGGCCTATGTCCGTTACACTCACCCCCTTAAACCTCACTACCATCTGTGTCACGGCAACAAATGTAACAGATCCTATTCGACCCCTTCTGAGTTGGATTCGAACCAAGGTCTCCGTGTGAGAGGCAGGCGTGCTAACAAGGACGTTAAAGACCGCAGCCGCTAGTGCGCCTCTTGAGGACAGGGGACTGAGGTTTACACACAGCTCTTACTGGCCTACTTCCGTTACACTCACCCCATTAAACCTCACTACTATCCGGGTCAAGGCATCAAATGTAACCGATCCTTCTCGACCCGTTCCGTGTGGGATTCGAAACCAAGGTCTCCGGCGTGGGAGGCAGGCGTGCTAACAAGGACGCTAAAGATAGCAGCCGCTAGTGCGCCTCTTGAGGCCAGGGGACTGAGGTTTACACAGCTCACTCCCATCTGGCTCAAGGCACAACATGTTATCAGTCCTACTCCACCCGCTTCAAGCGGGATTCGAACCGGGGTCTCTGGCATGGGCGGTGGACGTGCTAACAAGGACGCTAAAGAGTGAGGGGGAGGTGAAGTGAGGTTTATATGCACAGCTCTTACTGGCCTACGTCCGTTACATTGGTACATACTCCTGTTATAGTGTATGCATTGTAAATAACTCAGTCTGATTCAGTCAATAGCAGAGCTGATAGTGCATTCAGACTTTGAGCTGCCCATCATTACATCTGCACATGATTCGGCTGATGATGATAATGATGTTTATGTCTCGTCCACAGCTGGGGGATGGCGGTCAACGTGTATTCTACCTCAATCACCCAGGAGACTATGAGCAGGCATGACATCACGGCCTGGGTGAACGATCTGCTCTGTCTAAACTACACTAAAGTGGAGCAGCTGTCATCAGGTATGTGAACCTCCCAACTTAAACTAGCACTGACACTCATTAGACACAAAGACCAGTAATCCCAGAGGATTTACACTAAGGCATTTTGCTAGTTGATGCCTGTTTGGCCGTAGGGCTGCTGCTACCTTTAAACATTTGTGTAATGCATTTGTCTGTCTGCTCAGTAAAGCTGTTGTAAATTCTCAAAAAACAGCCATGATTTATAAACCTGGGAATAGAGTAAATCACATTAAATACATTAAACTAGAACTTTTTTACTACAGCCAAAAAACACATTAAGATTGATTTGCGTTGTCTAATAATAGTGTTTGTACCATGATCTTTATAGTTAACTAAATCTAAAACCATAAAAAAAATCATTACTTTATATAAAATAAAATATAAAAAGCCATGGCAACAATTCTTATTTCTTAAAAACTGAAATTAAAATTAAAATGGAAAATATTAAAATGATAAAAAATATTCATTCTATAGTAGTATCTCAATGACACTAAAATAACACTGGTTTTGTAGCATTAAATGTATTGTGTGCAATGTTTGTGTGCATGCTATGTTTAATTTTAAACCATTTAATTTAATTCTTGTATAATTATTATACATGCAATTTTATATGACCCTCTAATATTTTTCATGAGACTACATCAGGGGTGTCCAAAGTCCGGCCCTCGGACCAATTGTGGCCCGGGGATGAATTTCAAATGGCTCGCAGCTTGTCTTAAAATATATTATATGTGGCCCACCATGCATAATTTACAAATCGTGCAGTTTCACAGATGCAGATAGTAGATAAGTAAAATGACATAAGATATTTTTTCTTGTTTTCTGGAAAATAAAATCAAAATGAATGTTTTTTTCTTTTTGTTGCTTAAAACAAGCAAAATTATCTGCCAGTGAGAACAGAAACAAGATCATTTTTCTTACCCCACTGGCAGATAATTTAGCTTGTTTTAAGCAAAAACTCATATCATTTAGATTTTTCCCCCCAGAAATCAAGAAAAATATTGTATGTCATTTTACTTATCTAGTAGAAGCATCTTGATTTAAGAATTTTTAGATATTTGGACTAGAAAAAAGACACAAATATTAAGTAAGAAAAGCATTTTTTGCAGTGTGGTTTTACCTGTGGTGATCTAAATAGAGTATTCGTTAATTTAAATAAGAATAGAGTTCTAACTCAGTAATAATATAAAAATTTCACCCTTTAAAACCGAGGTTGTTGAAAGTTTTACAGATATTGTTGTATTAAATTTACATCTGTGTCCTATCTCAAGCTACTCTACTGTCAGCTCAAGCTTTTGTCAAATCTGTCATGTTTCCAAGAAACGAAACATGTAATATATATAGGTGTGTCCACAACATCAAATCTGGCCCCCTTTTAAAAAAGTTTGGACACCCCTGGACTACACGGACATTTTTCATACCAAAGGAATATTTAAATGAATGGTAAAACAGCTAAAAATTTATATAAAATATAAAATTTTCCTATACTTTTAGATGCATTTTAATCAAAAATGTTGTGTCAACTACTCATTTAGTTCTCATCTTTCATCAAGTACTTTTGCTTTTAATCTGAAATGACTACATTACTTTTGATCAGTGCTATGATTAAGTGTCGTTTACATTTTGTTTCTTTAGTTTTAATTTTCTTCAGGTCATTCACAACCCTCAGATGATCAGTTCAGCCTTTTGTGTGATTTTTGCATGATGGGATTTTGCAGGAGAAATGGGATTTCAGAAGGAGTTTGATGAACAATAAAAAAGGAATTATGTTGATGAATGGTAACTATAGGCTAATAAAGCCCAGTGATTAAACTAAAAAAAGACTTTATAAATGCACACATAGCGTTATTTATATTTGTAAATATGGGCTTCTATATAAGTAGTTTATAATTTTGGGAATATATCTTTACCAGGTTACTGTGATTTTACAGACCTAGAAATGTTATTGAAATGTATTAAATCTTTAAAAAATATGATTAAATAATAAATAACAATAAAATAAAAAAGTATAATATTCTTATATCTTAATAAATATTATTATTTTCTAGTTAAATGGTTTGCTCTGCTGGAAAATAATTTGTACGTGTTACTCATTACTTGCTAAACATACCAGTTTGTACACTATAAGACTTTAAAGGGCTGCGTTCCAAGTTTGAAAAACATTTTTTTATAAGTATTATTTTTTTAATGATTGGTATTATCTCCACCAATATCTTCATCCGTTAATCATGCATTTGAGTCATTAAAATTCATCAGTTGAAATTAGTTGGAACCTTGACTAGTAATATCAAGCTGTGAACATCTATGCTTTAGCATGACATCACATTGGACCTTAATTTAGTTCAGCATAAGCACAGGTCAGGCCAGAGGTATTTAAGGATCTCAGAGACACTGAATATCCTCTGGAATGGGTCCAGGTCTACCTAGAAAGGCTAAAGACATTGATTTACATGACGTTGCACTGCCATTATAATTTACATCCTTGGAGTCAAATGGATCCTCCCTTTAAGTGCCCTTGTTTAAGTTCTTCTGATTGAGCAGATTAAGTTTACTTCAGAGGAAACTGGACTGTTAGATGGGGGTGAAACTAAATCTAAATCTGGTTGAAAGTTTTGGAGATGCAGAATGAGTCCTACAGATTGCCTTGGCAAAGCCTTGTTCACCCAGCGAATCATTTGTTGGTCACGTTACAGGAGCAGCGTACTGTCAGTTCATGGACATGCTGTTTCCCGGCTGTATCAGTCTTAAGAAGGTGAAATTCCAGGCCAAGTTGGAGCATGAATACATCCACAACTTCAAACTCCTGCAGGCCTCCTTCAAGAGGATGAATGTTGATAAGGTGAGACAAACATGAGGGCGTTTCGGTCACTCTTTCAAATCTGCTCAAAATCACCAGAGAGATGGGCATTTTTTTAGCATGAAAGACAGTTGTGATTTTGTCTAAGAAAATGCATTAAAAAAATGATGCTGCTTTACAATGCTTAAAAGGCTATAACCACTTATTTTACTTCGAAAAAAACTAAGAGATTTTATTCATTTTTCAACCACACATTGAAGTACCACACTGAAGTTGATTTCAATAATTTAACAACTCATTCAAGTGCTCACAGTTCTCTGACGCCCCAGGTTTTTGTGAACCCCAGTCTGAAACTAAATCACTTTTGATCAATTTAATGCATCCTTGCTGAATAAATTTATTCATTTCTTTAAGTTCTTTCCCAAAAAAATAGATACAAAATTCTTACTGACCCAAAACGGTAATACAATGTTGCAAAAGCTTTCTATTTCAGATAAATTCTGTTCTTTTGACTGTTTGTTTTACACAACTGTTTTCAACATTGATAAATCATAAATGTTTCTTGAGCAGCAAATCATCACATTAGAATGATTTCTGAAGGATCATGTGACACCAAAGACTGGAGTAATGAGCACAGGAATAAATTACATTTTAAAATATATTACAATAGAAAACGGTTATTTTACATTTTAATAATATTTCACAATATTACTGTTTTTTTTTTTTGGGGGGGGTATTTTTAAATAAAAAAAAATGCAGCCTTGGTGAGCATAAGAGACTTCTTCTAAAAACATTTAAAATCTTAGTGTGAACTAATATAAAAAAACTTTTTTTTTTTTTTTGAATTTTTCGACTCCCCCATTGAAAGTTGACCTCAGACAACAGTATAAAATAATTTTAAAAAGCCAGTTCATGACCCCTTTAAGAGTTAAGCATAGTTATTTACACTTACATCCTGTTTCCTTTCCTCTTAGATTATCCCTGTAGAGAAGCTCGTCAAGGGACGATTTCAAGACAACCTGGACTTCATTCAGTGGTTCAAGAAGTTCTTCGACGCTAACTACGACGGGAAGGAGTACGACCCTGTCCAGGCCAGACAGGGCCAGGATGCCATCCCCCCTCCAGATCCTGGGGAGCAGATTTTCAACCTGCCAAAAAAATCCCTCCATGCCGCCAGCTCTCCCACCGCAGGTCTGTTTGGGCTGCTCGTAATTTATTAACAATTATAATTAATCAACTGGCAAATTGACATCTACTAAACTTTGAACCTCCTGCATCATGGCATCTGTTAACTTGTGTGCAGGAGCTACTAGATCAGCCAGTTCAACCCCTAAATCCTCCACCTCGACCTCCCGACCCTCCTCTGCCAAAAAGATTCCTGTGATGTCAGCGACACCCGCTAAGGGAGAGAAGGAGCTGGAAGCCCAAGTAACACAACTAGGCGAACAGGTGGACCCCCTTAACTATTAACGCTATTAAAATCTTTAAATAGACTTTCAGCAATCAAGAACATAATAGCTGTAAGTGCTAAACAAGACCATGATATAAGATGCTATTTTAGTAGATCATTTTGGTAGACATTTGTTTAAATGTATTATTGCATTGATTTTAGCCTTGATACTTAATACACATAGTAAGCTGCCTACGTAGACAGCATTTTAGGCATTTAGTGAGCTAGATCATTTTTGGGCATCAAAACCTAAATTCCTAGACAGCATATAGGGCACCTAGTGAGCTGTTTTCCTTCCACCTTCATCTATCTAGATGTTCTTATGACATAATAGGCATCTTTTTTTAGATCTTACGACTTCATAGGTATCTTTTGACATCATAGGCATCTTTCTAGATGTTCTTGTGACAACATAGGCATTTTGTCTAGGTCTGGCAACATCATAGGCATCTTTCTATATCTTCTTAAGATATCACTGGCATCTTTTTAGATGTTCTTATGACATCATAGGCATCTTTTGACATCATGACATCTTTCTATATCTTCTTAAGATATCACTGGCATCTTTTTAGATGTTCTTATGACATCATAGGCATCTTTTAACATCATGACATCTTTCTAGATCTTGCGACATCATAGGTATCTTTCTAGATATTCTTATGATATCATATGCATCTTAGATGTTTTTACAACATCATACTCATCTTTTTAGATCTTATGACATTATAGGCATCTTTCTAGATGTTCTTCTGACATCATAGGCATCTTAGATCTTTTTACAACATCATACTCATCTTTTTAGATCTTATGACATCATAGGCATCTTTTTAGATCTTATGACATCATAGGCATCTTTTTAGATCTTATGACATCATAGGCATCTTTTAAGATCTTATGACATCATAGGCATCTTTTAAGATCTTATGACATCATAGGCATCTTTCTAGATGTTCTTGTGACATCATAGGCATCTTTCTAGATGCTCTTATGACATCATAGGCATCTTTCTAGATGTTCTTGTGACATCATAGGCATCTTTCTAGATGTTCTTGTGACATGCATTTTTTTACGACATCATAGGCATCTTTTTAGATCTTATGACATCATAGGCATCTTTCTAGATGTTCTTGTGACATCATAGTGATCTTTCTAGATGTTCTTATGACATCATAGGCATCTTTCTAGATGTTCTTGTGACATCATAGGCATCTTTCTAGATGTTCTTGTGACATGCATTTTTTTACGACATCATATGCATCTTCTTAGATCTTACATCATAGGCATCTTTTTAGATCTTACATCATAGGCATCTTTTTAGATCTTATGACATCATAGGCATCTTTTTAGATCTTATGACATCATAGGCATCTTTTAAGATCTTATGACATCATAGGCATCTTTTAAGATCTTATGACATCATAGGCATCTTTCTAGATGTTCTTGTGACATCATAGGCATCTTTCTAGATGCTCTTATGACATCATAGGCATCTTTCTAGATGTTCTTGTGACATCATAGGCATCTTTCTAGATGTTCTTGTGACATGCATTTTTTTACGACATCATAGGCATCTTTTTAGATCTTATGACATCATAGGCATCTTTCTAGATGTTCTTGTGACATCATAGTGATCTTTCTAGATGTTCTTATGACATCATAGGCATCTTTCTAGATGTTCTTGTGACATCATAGGCATCTTTCTAGATGTTCTTGTGACATGCATTTTTTTACGACATCATATGCATCTTCTTAGATCTTACATCATAGGCATCTTTTTAGATCTTACATCATAGGCATCTTTTTAGATCTTACGACATCATATGCATCTTCTTAGATCTTATGACATCATAAGCATCTTTTTAGATCTTACGACATCATATGCATCTTCCTAAATCTTATGACATCATAAGCATCTTTCTAGATGTTCTTGTGACAACATAGGCATCTTTCTAGATGTTCTTGTGACATCATAGGCATCTTTCTAGATGTTCTTGTGACATGCATTTTTTACGACATCATAGGCATCTTCTTAGATCTTATGACATCATAGGCATCTTTTTAGATGTTCTTATGACATCATAGGCATCTTTTAAGATGTTATTATGACATCATGGGCATCTTAGATCTTATGACATCATAGGCATCTTTCTAGATGTTATGACATCAAAGGCATCTTAGATCTTTTTACAACATCATTTTAGACCTTTTTATGACATCATGGCATCTTCTTAGATCTTTTTATGACATCATAGGCATCTTAGATCTTATGACATCATAGGCATCTTCTTAGATCTTATGACATAGGCATCTTTCTAGATCTTTTTATGACATCATAGGCATCTTATATCTTATGACATCATAGACTGTTTTTTTTAACCTTTTGTTGACAAGTTTACCTAGACAGACAGCCTATTATGTTAAAAATAAAATGCCTTAAGTATCTCCAAAAATGCTGTTAATCTAGACAGCATTTTTGGCCATCAAATCCTGTATTACTAGACACCATGTGATGTTTTTCTTCTTCCTAGACAGCATGTTTTATGACATCATACTGTATATGCTGTCTGCCTAGACAGACAGACAGCATTTTAAACTTTGTGGAGCTTTTTCGAACATCATAAGCTGTTGACCTAGAAAGCTTTTTTGGGCATCTTGTGCGCTGCCTTGTTAGACACAATTTTTGGGAATCATTTGCATAAAACAAGGCTTTCATTAATAAAGGAGTAATGCATTTCTAATTATGTACAAAAACAAGTAAATTACTTGGATCATACAAATCAGTTCAACTCTGAAAAGGCTGCTAAAACAGGAAGTAGACGTGCATATATTCAATGAAGAATTATGTTGTTTAGAAGCTGTCTACCAAAGCAATAACCTGCTTTTACTCTCCATTTAACTCTCCTGTCTCTCCACTGCTGTAGCTCAATACATTAAAGCTAGCACTAGAAGGAGTGGAGAAGGAGCGGGATTTCTACTTCGGGAAGCTGAGAGAGGTGGAGCTGTTGTGTCAGGAGCAGGGCCAGGACAACGGGCCCTTCGTGGAGAGACTCATGGAGGTGCTGTACTCAGCAGATGACCAGGTTAGTACTTCACTCGGTAGAATTTAAGTTAGGTTTTTTTTCTTTTGTGTTTATTTATAGTACTTTTCTGCTTGTTTTTGCTTTTAATAAAACACACCATTTATTTTTATTATTATTATTATTATCATCATCATCATTATATTGTTTTATTTTATTTTATTTTTGAATAAGCCATCACACCTATTTATATATGTATGTATTAAATTACTTTTTTGTGCTCTTTTGTCTTTTAATAAAACATCACACAATTTTATTATTATTATGTTTTAATAAAACACCACACCATTTTTTATATTTATTGTTGTTTTATTATTATTATATTATTTAATATTTTCTTTTTATAAGACAACACTTCATTCATTCATTCATTTGACTTTTTTCTTTCCACCTTAAAAAGAGTTATATTCTAAACTTATGTAGCATTTTCCCTTGAGGTCCACCTATGATTTTTGGATGAGGTAAAATAATTGAGTTTTTCATGATTCCTTTTTACCCTTTATTTGACATTTAGAATCAAACAGGCTTCATTTTTCTATAAATGGCCTGTTATTGTTAACATACTGCATACTACTACTTTAGCTCAATCTTTCATTCAATACTGAATAGATGTACATAAATCAATATACACTTTATATGTGACATCATATCTATGATTTCTAAAGGACCCATTTTTACTGTTTTGTTTTTGATCTTGCTTTTGTTTTTGAGAAGTGCTTCTGTCTCATATGTAGTGCAGATTGTCATGGATCATAACATTAAATGAAAGACTGTTTTAAGATATGTTGTTAAAGGAATAGTTCACACAAAAAGGTTAAATTATCCCATAATTTACTCGCACTCGAGCTATCCTAGGAGTATATTACTTTCTTCTTTCAGCCAAACACAGAGTTATATTAAATAATATCCTGGCTCTTCCCAGCTTTATAATGGCATTACAAAGGGGTCGGAGGTCACTCTTCCTCTGGAACTCGACTCTCTCGTAAACGTGTGTACATCCGTTGCCGGAAGCCAGTGATTTATGTTTTAAATATCTTCAGAAGGCCTTTATTAACTGGAGTCGTATGGATTACTTTTATGATGAATGGATGCACTTTTTGGAGCTTCAAAAACTCAATTACAAAGCTGTGAAGAGTCAGGATATTTTTTTATATAACTCAAGATTATGGGATCATTTTCATTTTGGGGTGAACTATCCTTTTAAACTACTATACAAAGACAAACTGACATTATCTAAGATCCTCAAAAATAACTAACAACAAGCAACTGTGTGTGTGTGTGCAGGAGGCCGGTGGAGAGGAACATGAGGCTCCGGCTCAGGAGGAGGACGTCCCTGACGACACACAGGACGAATACTGAACATACATGCACTCAGTCAGAAAACTGCTTTGGGTTCACTTTCTCAAACTCATTACGGTTTATTTCTCATTTGCTCTGGTGGTGAAGGAGTGACACAAATTGGCCAAATATTCAAGTGCGTTTTTTGTCTTTTTTTTTTGTTTTCATTTGCCCTGTTTAATTGCATCATGACTATTATGAACATGTATCTGACAGCAGCTTAACTGGTGAATCTTGTTCGTGTAAAGCTCTTGATAACGACCACTGCACAGCAACTACATTTGGTTTTTACTTTAGCTGAAGTCTGTTGGCGTACCCACCTGCTGTTTTTCATCTCACCACACTGAGGAAGGAAAATTGATTTCTTAAGCTGTTTATGTTTTTAGATGTGTCATCATGAAATTTTAAAATACTGCAATAAGAGTAGTTTAAAGAGCTACCGATACCATTTGTGAAATAAAGCCTCCAAAAACTGACCATTGGTCACTATGGTAAATTTTGCATTGGAATATAATGCATACTGGTTCTGTGCATTTAATTTGGAAACGTTGCTCTGTTTTCACCTTATTAGATAATATATATATATATATATATACATATACATGTATTTCTTCTTTTTTTTTTGGCTAAATGTGTCTCAACTTCACAGAGGTGGACGCCAATCACAGTGTTTGATAGGAAGCATTTTATTTGAACTGTGCAATCGGTATTCTGTGTCTAAACATGTTTTACTTTATATGTACAGTAAAAAAGCAGCCATCACCTGAAGAAAACAATGCATATTGAAGAATTTTTTTAACTGTTGTTCTATAGCACAGGTTTTAGCGGAAGATCTTCTGAACAGAAAACATTCTCGTGATCTCCTGATACTCGTCAATATTCTCCACAGGTCAACGCTTATGTCATTTATTATTGTGTACAATGAAAAGGAATGTAAACATATGTACTGTTAATAATTATAAATAGACAATGTTTTTTTTTATTTCCCTCACAGTATCTCCCCTTATGCATTCCCCAAATGTGTTGCATGTTTGCATTTTATTTGTGAATAACTTGACCTGCTTTTTACATATTTAATAAAAAAGAAGAAAAAAAAACCTAATTACGTTAAATGTTTTTTTTTTTTTTTGTATGTTTAACTTGCTGTTTAAAATCTCTGAAGGTATGGATAGACTTGCTGTAATAAAAACCCTTTCATTTTCAAAAGGAAGAAATTGTTTTTTTTATTATGAATAAGTTGCCCTTTATTTAGTGTAAAACGATTAGTTTTGTATAATAATTTTATATAATATCTATGAGATATTATGCCTACCACTGTTTTAAGTAATTTAAATATCTTACAAATATACCAAATATTTGAGGATGTTATTAATTTAATAAAAATAAACATCTAGACACTCTTAGTCTTAGGTTTTTAAAGAGACCGCCAGGTGTCAGTAGTGCGCAGCGTCATAAACGAAAAGAGCGGGAGAGACGAACCGAAGAAGAAACTGAACTACACTACAACGATGTAAACAGTTAAAACAAGCCCTGTTTGAGGAAAAATAAAGTCTTAACATCATGTCCAAGGTAAGCGATCAATAAACACTCCGTAAACACACTTTCTTAAGCTTTGTATATGTTTCAGATATTTGGGAGAACCACTTGTAGACTTTTATTCACTATCAGTCCATTCGAAGTGTATTTATCCACAACATGTATAGAAGTCATGAAAACTCAGTACAACTAGAAATATACAGTGCCTCACCTTCTCCTTAAGTGGTTTTTCTTTATTTGTATTATATTGTATTCTTTATTTGTATTATTTAAAAAGTAGCTTTTTATATATATATATATATATATATATATATATATATATATATATATATATATATTCAGTGTTTTTTCTTTATTTTTTTATTATTTTCAACATTGTACATTAATACTGAGGACATCCAAACCATGAAAGAACACGTATGGAATTATGTAGTAAATAAAAAAAAGTGTTAAACAACCCAGAATATGTTTTATATTTTATATCGCCCAAAGTAGCTTTATATATATATATTATTCAGTGATTTTTCTTTATTTTTTATTATTTTCAACATTGTACATTAATACTGAGGACATCCAAACCATGAAAGAACACGTATGGAATTATGTAGTAAATAAAAAAAAGTGTTAAACAACCCAGAATATATTTTATGTTGTCCAAAGTAGCTACATTTAGCTTTGACGACAGCTTGGCATTCACGAGGTAGTCACCTGGACTGGTTTTCAATTCATAGTGCCTTGTCAAGAGTTCATTTGTGACATTGAAATGTCTTGCATTCTTAATGTGCAATGTGTCTCGTACAGAGTCAATAGCCCTATTAGTGCTACTACAACTACTGTACAAATGAGCAAGAGTTAAGTAAAGAGAAAAGACAGTCCAACATCACTTTAAGAAATGAAGGTCAGTCAATCTGAAAGATCTCGTGAACTTTCAATGTATCCCCAAGTCCAGTTGCCAAAACCATCAAACGCTATGTTGAAACTGGCTCTCATGAGGACCGTCCCAGGAAAGGACGACCAAGAGCTACCTCTGCTGCTGCCGAGGATACGTTTATTAGAATTACCAGCCTCAGAAACCGCCGATTTTACAGCACCTCAGATTACAGCCCACATTAATGCTTCCTGAAGTGTCAGACATATTTCAACATCCACTGTTCATAGGAGACTGTGTGAGTTAGGCCTTCATGGTCGAATTGCAGCAAAGAATCCATTACTTCGGAAGAACAACTTGTAAATGTATGTAGTGACCGTAAAATGTTAATCAAATCAAAACTACTGACCTAATTTTCAAAGTGGCCACTCTTTGTCTGGATTAACAACAAAAAATGTTAATGCATTTATGGTATATTTACTGGTATACTACCAGTCAAAAGTTTGGAAACTACTATTTTGATTGTTTTTGAAAGAAGACTCTTCTGCTCACCAAGGCTGCATTTATGTTATTAAAAATACAAAAAAAGCTGTAATATTGTGAAATATTATTAAAATGTAAAATAACTGTTTTCTATTCTATTAGAAAGAAAGAAATTAATTAAAGAAATTAATACATTTATTCAGCAAGGATGCATTAAATAGATCAAGTGACAGTATAGACATTTATAATGTTGCAAAAGCTTTATATTTCAGATAAATGCTGTTCTTTTGAACTTTCTATTCATTAAATAATCCTGAAAAAAATGTTTACACAACTGTTTTCAACATTGATAATAATAATAAATGTTTCTTGAGCAGCAAATCATCATATTAGAATGATTTCTGAAGGATCATGTGACACTGAAGACTGGAGTAATGATGCTGAAAATTCAGCTTTGATCACAGGAATAAATAACATTTTTAAATATATTACAATAGAAAACAGATATTTTAAATTGTAAAAATATTTCACAATATTACTGTTTTTGCTGTATTTTGGATCAAATAAATGCAGCCTTGGTGAGCAGAAGAGACTTTTTTCAAAAACAATCAAAATAGTACAGTTTCCAAACTTTTGACTGATAGTGTATTTAAAATAACATTTATTTATTTATCTATCTATCCATGTTTGTGTATGTGGTTTCAGCGTAAGAGAAACCTGGACATGAGGTGTGTGTTATTCCCAGACGATGTGAAGGACACTTTCAGAAAGGCAGGAAAAGCCTCTGCCAGAACATCTACTCCTGCCACAAAGTGCTGGGAGAGATGTGGGGACAGTTTCCAGGACACTTCTGTCATCCAAGTGTGTTACGCTACGTAGACGTCACATAATGCTGTTGCTCTGCTACACACATGCACTGAACGTCATGTGTTTGTGTTTCAGAAGCTGCAAACATCAGAGAAGAAGAGCAGAAACGCACATAAAGTGGCTCTGATGTCTGTTACTGGTAACAACAGATTGATCAATCCATAAAGTGTCTTTTTTTTTTTTGTAAAAAAACTGTAATATTATGACGTTTTATTTCATTTTAATATAACTGTTTTCTATGAGAATTAAAAAAATTTTTTTATTTATTCCTGTGATCAAAGCTGAATTACTCCAGTCTTCAGTGTCACATGATTCATCAGAAATTGTTCTAATATGCAGATTTGATGCTCAAGAAACATTTCTGATTATTATCAATGTTGAAAACAGTTGTGCTGCTTCATATTTTTGTGGAAACCGTGATCCATTTTGTTTCAGGATTCTTTGGTGAATAGAAAGTTTGAAAGAACAGCATTTATTTGAAATAGAAATCTTTTGTAAACACTTTTGATCAAATTGATGCGTCCTTTAAGGGAAAAGAGATGCTGGCACAGATGAACCGGTGCACATTGCCTGGAGCTCCAGTGAAGAGGAAGAAGCAGACAACGATAGTTATCCTCCTTCTCGACTGACTGTCACACAGGCACCACATCGGCCCAGAGCACACAAGCAACATCTTGTTGACTATTACAGGAGTCTGCGGATGTTCAGCACTGGTGTAGGTAAGAACAGAGTTGTTGTTTTTTGTTAGTTATGAAGATAAATATTTCAGGAGTTTAATTTGACACACAGTTTCAGGGTTGAACTGGCCCAAGGCGAGTGTGATGACTTTTTGGGCCATCATGTATGCATATTTTTTATCATGTATGCATATTTTTGTTTTGTAAATTTTGCATTTTAAATGTGCTTTAAATAAATTATAAATCTAACAGGAGAAATGTAAAATTATAAATCTAAATAAATTACAAATAATTTGGGGCAGTTGGCAAGTAAAAATTTTAACTACTACCCCAGTAGAGTTGCACGATTAATCGTTAGAAGATTGCGATCTCGATTCAGACACCCACATGATCTTATTCTTAAATGACAATGATTCCTCTATTAAATCTTTGACAAAATCACACCTATTCAGATGACGGAGAGAGCAGTTGTCATGTATAGATATGAAAAAGCTTCACAGTCTTTTCAACCACACAGTATCATTATTTCATTATAGTCACCTTTTGAAAGTAACTTGACGCTTTAAATTACAATTTTATCAATTACATTGTTGCACCAGTAGGTGGCGACAAGTGACTGTTAAAAAATGTATTTGTCATTGAATCATTCATTCAAACCAATTTTCTTTAAATATTCATTCTAAATAATTAAACAGCTTAGCTTGGTGTTGTAGTAAAGAATATACATTTTTAAAATTCCTTATATCAGCATTCCTCGTTGTTTCTCAGTTCAAGAGTACACTCACCTAAAGGATTATTAGGAACACCATACTAATACTGTGTTTGACCCCCTTTTGCCTTCAGAACTGCCTTAATTCTACGTGGCATTGATTCAACAAGGTGCTGAAAGCATTCTTTAGAAATGTTGGCCCATATTGATAGGATAGCATCTTGCAGTTGATGGAGATTTGTGGGATGCACATCCAGGGCACGAAGCTCCCGTTCCACCACATCCCAAAGATGCTCTATTGGGTTGAGATCTGGTGACTGTGGGGGCCATTTCAGTACAGTAAACTCATTGTCATGTTCAAGAAACCAATTTGAAATGATTCGAGCTTTGTGACATGGTGCATTATCCTGCTGGAAGTAGCCATCAGAGGATGGGTACATGGTGGTCATAAAGGGATGGACATGGTCAGAAACAATGCTCAGGTAGGCCGTGGCATTTAAACGATGCCCAATTGGCACTAAGGGCCTAAAGTGTGCCAAGAAAACATCCCCCACACCATTACACCACCACCACCAGCCTGCACAGTGGTAACAAGGCATGATGGATCCATGTTCTCATTCTGTTTACGCCAAATTCTGACTCTACCATCTGAATGTCTCAACAGAAATCGAGACTCATCAGACCAGGCAACATTTTTCCAGTCTTTAACTGTCCAATTTTGGTGAGCTCGTGCAAATTGTAGCCTCTTTTTCCTATTTGTAGTGGAGATGAGTGGTACCCGGTGGGGTCTTCTGCTGTTGTAGCCCATCCGCCTCAAGGTTGTGCGTGTTGTGGCTTCACAAATGCTTTGCTGCATACCTCGGTTGTAACGAGTGGTTATTTCAGTCAAAGTTGCTCTTCTATCAGCTTGAATCAGTCGGCCCATTCTCCTCTGACCTCTAGCATCAACAAGACATTTTCGCCCACAGGACTGCCGCATACTGGATGTTTTTCCCTTTTCACACCATTCTTTGTAAACTCTAGAAATGGTTGTGCGTGAAAATCCCAGTAACTGAGCAGATTGTGAAATACTCAGACCGGCCCGTCTGGCACCAACAACCATGCCACGCTCAAAATTGCTTAAATCACCTTTCTTTCCCATTCTGACATTCAGTTTGGAGTTCAGGAGATTGTCTTGACCAGGACCACACCCCTAAATGCATTGAAGCAACTGCCATGTGATTGGTTGATTAGATAATTGCATTAATGAGAAATTGAACAGGTGTTCCTAATAATCCTTTAGGTGAGTGTATTAAAGTTCATATTACTCAACAAATGTAGTGGGATTATTACTTGACAAGTGCTAGTGCTGGGCGGTATACCGGTTCATACCGAATACCGGTTTTTATTTTTGTTATGATACAAATTTTTATTATACCGCAATACCGGTGTATGCCACTTAAACAACGTTCTGAACGCGGCGCAGCGCGACACTGTTTGAGAGGGGTCCAGTTTCACTGTTGCACTGTGGTGAGAGCAGCTGAGGGGTGCGTCTCAATCAGCTCCCTAGTTCAGTAGTCAGGGCACTGATCAGGGAATCAGTCAATGAATCAGTCAGACTCCCTGATCAGTGCCCTGACTAATGAACTAGGGAGCTGATTGAGACGCACCCAAAATCACATTACAGGACAGCGGAGAATTCAAACAACACGCGGCACGCGCATGAGTTTAAAAACATTACCTAATGGATCATAGATCAGATACAGACTCAAACAAGCGCGTTTTTAAGTTTTTATGGACATATTTCATATGCTCTAGTGCTCTAAACATGAACCAGCACCATGTATGCGCACATATTTAATCACGTCTTCTTCAAATGAAATATGTGCAAACAAGGACACTGATACAGCCGTACGTCTGATAATCAACACAATGGATTATTAATACACAGTAGACAATGATGTAGACCGAAAATTCAAAGAAGAATGGGCAAAAAAGTAACTATGCCTTTATTCTTGTCGTGTGTCGTTTGTTCAGAGACTATAGTGCTCTTAAATGTATTGACATTGTTATTAGAAACGGCAGTTTGTTGTTATTTAGGGTTAGATTTTAAAATGCATATGGTGCCCGCAACTCTGTGTAAGGTGTTTTTTTTCTTCCTCTCCGTGGTTTAATATTCATGTGTCTGTAATTTGAGACCTTTTTTTTTGCAGGTCTATAAATGTTTTTGCAGACCTGTAATTTGCAGGTCTTGTGTTTTATTAGTTGTCTCCCCACACAATCATTTTGTGGGGCTTTGCAAATCTGTATTAATTCTAGTGTGGAATTTTTCTACAATATTCACTCATCATGACAGTAAATTAGGGCATTCTAAGTCAATCTACTGCAGTATTTCCTTTCTCAATCAGTAGAAAATGTGGTTAACACCCGGTCATGCATGGGGAAAAAATACCGTCATATACCGCGAAACCGGTATAATTTCGAAAAATACTGTGATATAAATTTTTGGTCATACCGCCCAGCACTAACAAGTGCTATCAGGTATGTGGAATGATGTAAAAATGTTCTCGTCCAATCAAAACTTCTACTCCGGCTGCAGTTCTAGAGATTCATAACTGTAGTTTAATATGCACTGGCTTATGTAATCCAGATAACACATGATATTATCTGCTGCATTGCCCTCAGAGACAGATGACCTGCCCTCTATAGATTCAGACAGCGAGTTAGAGGAAGATGATTCAGCTTCAAAAGAGCACAGTGACTTTCTAAATCCTGTTCCGGTAAGTATGCTTTATAGTTTTACATTGGCAGAATAATTGTACATGTGTTAAAGTAATTTCATGTTAACTTTAAAAGAATGGGGAGAAAAGAAAAATATTAAAAGACAGAACATTTTGGATCAGGTGAGATATATACTGGGAACAGTAGGGGGCGCTAGGATCCCTCAGACGAGACGTCTTAAGCACTCATCAGGGTTCTCAATGTCCCTGCTCTTTTTAGGACTGACCTTTGGACCATATATTTATTTGCAACCTTACTTGGTATTAGTTTATTAATATTTGGCATTTTGTGTCACTCTAGTCACCTGAATATAAGATCAAATGTGGCTCTACCTCATATTATTTTCCACAACAACATGACATGCAAACTAAGTATTAATAAGACATTAGTTTAATGTAATTAATGCTTGTCTAACTCAGATCTGTTGTTTGGCCAGTGCACACAATGCGCCTAATTTCCACTATGCATCTTATTATGGTATTATGTCTAGTACATATCATCTAAAATCCGTAGTGAAGTTGAAGTCTTTGCTGAGATGTCTGAGAGATGCTAAATGAAATAAAGCAGAATGAAGTAACTATTTAGACTAGATTAGATATATACCCATCATTAATAGCGCATTATGAGCTGTGGTTTGAGAATGTAAATTAGATGATGCAATGAAAGTAGGTTAGGAAGTTAATAACTAACTGCATAGCTTATAATTGTATCGTAGTAATTGAGAACAAAGCAGTTTTAGGTTCAGTCCTCAGTAGATTCAATAACTGGAGACAAACTGAGATCTCAGTCCTGGTCTCACCAATGTGATCATGAGCCAGACCCTTAAAAGCAATAGTTCACCCCAAAAAAATGAAAAACCTGTCATCTACTCACACTCATGTGGCTATTGTGAAAAATGTCTCAGTATTTGTTTTGAAGAATGTTACAACTGCTTTTGTCTATAAAAAGAATGTCAACGGAGTCCAAAACATCATTGGATCCCTTTGACTTTCATTGTATGGACAGAAACATTCTTATCCAAATTCTTTTGTGTTCAAGTCATAAAGTTTTGGAAAGACATAAGGGTGAGCGAATGATGACAGAATTTTCATTTTGGGATGAACCATTTCAAATATCCTGATTAATGTTTTATACCAGGAAATGTTATTCCCAACATCTGTGTCATCAGCAATGACATCATGAACTAGTCTATTTAACTTATGCTAGTGCTCTTTGACCATGATTATCATAATTCAGCATGATGCATCATATTGTCATAATGGTACAGTTCACTATTACTGGCATGAACTGCAATTCTGTTCAGACTGTTCTGGCTAGATAGTTCCTTCTGCTTCCTGGAAGGGCAGTGGTAGCCAAGTTTGTCATGTAAGAGATGTTATGTAGCACTGCTTAAACACAGCTCATAATTGACAAATTCATAGTTGGAATAGATGAAAGACATCCCATCACACATTGCTTAAACATTCAAAGTTTTCCTTGTAGTTTAGTCTGGTCATGTGGCATACATCCAAATAATAATTTGAGAACACTCAAGATATAGATACAGATTTTTAGAGTTTATTTGTCATCGGAAATGCTTGGGTCATACCCCCCATAAAGACTCATTGAATTGAATCATTTAGCCATTATTTAGGTCAAGGAATCTTTACAATCTTGATCAGTTTTGCTTCACCTTAAATTGGCAACCAAAAAAAAAGTAAAACATTTGAGTTATTTATAAAATCAGTATAATATAAAATATATCCATGTATTTAAAGAGCTAATTAAAGAAATTATATAACCAAAGTAAAACATTAATAATGAAAAATATTTATATATTTTAATATTATATTATATTTTATAAATATTGTTATTAATACAACCTCAATGTTTTATTTGCAAAAGTAAACAGAAAATCCCTCAAAGTAAAACACTGAGGTTGTATTAATAACAATAGTTTTAAAATCAATATAATATTAAATATATATATATATATATTTATATTTATATTTATTTAAAAATACATTACATTAAAAAAATTATCATTTAAATATTAATATTGTTTTAAAAATAATTATAATTAAAACATTAATTAGTAAATAATAAATATTACTCTCATTAATTCACTGTACAAAACACATTGTAGTTGGGTCAAATCATGTTTGTCTTTGTGAGGGAACCCATATTTAATGTATTTTTTTTAAAGGTGCACTGTGTAAATTTTAGCTGCATCTAGTGGTGAGGTTGTGAATTGCAACCGCTCATCCCTACCTTTTTGAAGCATATAGAGAAGCTACGGTGGCCGTCACAGGACAAAGATGTCGTCATCTGAGACAGCAGAGAGTAGCTAGTGCTCTATAGAGTAGTTTGTCCGTTTAGGGCTACTGTAGAAACATGGCGGCGACTTCTCTATAAGGTGACCCGTGGTGTATGTAGATAGAAATGGCTCATTCTAAGGTAATAAAAACATAGCGGTTCATTATGTAAGGTCTTTATACACCACTGAAAACATAGTTATGTATATTATATTGCATTTCTGTCATTTAGATCCTCATAAATATTACACACTTTAAATCATATTTTCTTTTACCATGTGTAGTTTTGTTAATGTTTTTTTGGGGATTAGGGCATGTCACTGAACCTGTCCATGATGACATATGAATAATTTGTCTAGCATTACCAAATGACAGGTAAATTTGTGCCAAAATACTATAGAGTTTGATTGAATGCCTTTGACGTCAACAACAAAAGATATGGGATTTTTTTCTGCTGATCAGAACACGTTTTCTTTGGATAAATAAAGTTGAGAAGCACTAATGTAAAACATCTTTTAAACATAATTTTTTTTATTTTTCCAAGGTGTCACTAAGGGTTTGAATGAAGGATGCTGTAACATCTTTATCTGAAATGCCTATCAGCCTTGGACTCATCCAAATCACAACTATGTTTAGCACTTACTCCCATGCCTCCTTTTTAAAAGTCCAGCTTTCAGGATTCAAGATTGAAACCATTTGTTTAAAAAAAAACATTGATTGTTTACTTGCCCGGCTTTCGCAGGAAAAACGTTTTGGGTCCATTTACAGGAATAGTGGAAAAAAAACAGACATGCGTCTAGACATAATGTGTTTATTGCTCATTAAATGTGTTCCTTAATTTCTCAATGAATTACACCTGTTTCTACCCATAATCAATTTCCTTATGTCATCCTGCAATTGCTAATCAAACTTGGGCGTCCTTGGCAATGACACGCTTTTCTGTGGCCTGGCATCCCTCTCCGTTCAGTTCCTTGATTGTCCTGTTCCCACTGGTTTGGGAACTGCCCCTATATGACGTGTCTGGAGTGATATATTTAATAGAGCGAAAAGTTTGTGTACTCCTCCATTCATTTTGAGCCAGTGCAGGGTGAACACATTTTTGAGCCCAGGCCAGGAACATAGTGTACTGCGGAGAGAGAGAAAGACAGAGAGCGCGTGTAGTGCACCGTTTGCTGGCAGGCTGCCCTGCAGGGTCAAGTTGATTCAAATAAAAGAGCGTGTAGGCTGTTTGGCGGGCTGGAATGCCGTTCGTGTCTCCACATGATAAGGAGGCAGCCGATTTTTTTCCACGAGAAAACCAGTTTGTGACAATGCAGCCACACAAACACTCACACACACACATAACCCCCTCCCATTCCCTTACATCCATCTTTTACGACCTGTCATAAGGTAAATGACTCAAATATCACATATCATCGGGTCTCATGAAGGCCTGGGTCATATCTTCAGGTTTATCTTTGGAATGTATCTTCTCCGTCTTTCATTGTCTATTGTTTGTTTTGAGGGTGTGTGTGCTTTATCAGGACTGGATGTCCCTTGTCACATCTCAGATTGCCTTGTAGATTGTCCCATAATGCATTTGGAATCAATTCTTTAATTTTCACAAAGAGCTGTAGAATTTGCTTGTGCCTGTTTACACCTGACCACTTCATGCGTTTTCTCTGATCGGATAGCTATCTGATTGTGACCGATCACTCAAACCACTTCAGGAAGTGTTCTGAGACGAATTTTAAACAAAACTGGACAAGTTTAAATGCATCTGGTTGCTGAAACCACATATGTAAACTTTACTCCTCCCAAAATGTAAAAAAATAAAATAAACGTGTGAGAGCGTGTTATAGGCTATATAACATGTTATTGCCAGATATTACAGCGCTACTACAACACGAATCGCCAAAGATGAGTAGCTGATTGTCTCTTCAGCAAGCTAACGTGCAAATTGCTGCAAATTAAACTGAAAGTAAGTCGCAGACGCTCAAAACACAATCATCTTCATTAAAAGTATTGAGACTAAATAATCTTACCAGTGCTGATGCTGCTTTCTTCTAATCAGCTGATCTTGTAATTAGCTGATGATGAATAAAATGCTAATATCTGTTGTTTTCGTTGACGATTGGATTTATATCCGTTTTGAAGAGACACATTTATGTGGCCAAGTGTAAATAGAACCGTTTTAACAAATCAGATCGCTATCTGATCAGTAAAACGCTTGAGATATATATGTGTGCTGTGGTATCTGGTACCAAGATGTTAGCAGCAGATCCTTTAAGTCCTGTAAGTTTCGAGGTGGGGCCTTCATGGATCGGACTTGTTTGTTCAACACATCCCACAGATGCTCGATTGGATTGAGATCTGGGGAATTTGGAGGCCAAGTCAACACCTCAAACTCGTTGTTGTGCTCCTCAAACCATTCCTGAAGCTTTTTTGCTTTGTGGCAGGACGCATTGTCCTGCTGAAAGAGCCACAGCCACCAGGCAATACCGTTTCCATGAAAGGGTGTACATCAGGGGTGTCCAAACTTTTTTAAAAGGGGGCCAGATTTGATGTTGTGGACACATCTGGGGGCCGGTTCCTTTTCTATTATATAATATAATATAATAGTAAAAACAGTTAAAAAAGAGTAAAAAATCAGAGTAAGAAAAATTTTTTTGTTTCTGTTTGGAACAAAAAAATGAGGCAATATTTCAAACAGAAACCAGATAATTTTTCTTACCCCACTGGCAGATAATTTAGCTTGTTTTAAGCAAAAACTCACTTCATTTTATTTTCCAGAAAACAAGAAAAAATATCTTATTTTACTTATCTAGTAAATGCATCTCACGGCACCTCACTACATGGTAAAAAATATTATTTCTATATCTAGAATGGCTTTATGGTATTTAGTCTATAAACATTTAATATAGATACAAATGCACAAAACTGCAAGTTTATGACAAAAAATTGACTGTAATTTGGCCTTTTACTCATTTAATACGTCTACAGTAAAAATTAAATTAAATGAGATATTAACCTACATTTCTGACAAAATACCACGGTTACAGTAAAAATAATTGTTAGTTAATAATTGACAGTTAGTGTTACAGTAAATCCATGATAAATGTTGGTGAATTGTTGGTTGAAAAGTATTCTAACTGGATCGTTGTGGCTCAGTGTTTCTCCTGATTTGCACATTAAGTCAGCTCTGTTTCAACTGGTTTTAAACTAAATTAAATCATAGAGAGATTTGCAGCTGGAACTCGAACGCTTCTCATTGGCTGTTTAGAGGTTGTGTGATCGAGACACATTTGTTCAGACTCAGCTCGCGAGGTGCGCTGCGCACAAGTCGCGCTGTTTCGTTCCGCTTTTGGCGCGCCTAAAATCTAGTACTGCCACCTTGTGTTGACATTGTGAAACTGCACGATTTGTAAATAATGTGCACGGGCCACATATAATATATTTTAATAGACAAGCTACGGGCAGTTTGAAATTCATCCCCGGGCCGGACTTTGGATACCCCTGGTGTACGTGGTCTGCAACAATGCTTAGGTAGGTGGTACATGTCAAAGTAACATCCACATGGATGGCAGGACCTAAGGTTTTCCAGCAAAACATTGCCCAAAGCATCACACTGCCTCCGCCGGCTTGCCTTCTTGCCATAGTGCATCCTGGTGCCATGTGTTCCTCAGGTAAGCGACGCAACCGGCCATCCACGTGATGTAAAAGAAAACGTGATTCATCAGACCAGGCCACCTTCTTCCATTGCTCTGTGGTCCAGTTCTGATGCTCACGTGCCCACTGTTGGCGCTTTTAGCGGTGGACAGGGGTCAGCATGGGCACCCTGACTGGTCTGCGGCTATGCAGCCCCATACACAACAAACTGCGATGCACTGTGTATTCTGACACCTTTCTATCAGAACCAGCATTAACTTCTTGAGCAATTTGAGCTACAGTAGCTCGTCTGTTTGATCAGACCACCCCTTCGCTCCCCACGTGCATCAATGAGCCTTGGCCGCCCATGACCCTGTCGCCGGTTCTCCACTGTTCCTTCCTTGGACCACTTTTGATAGATACTGACCACTGCAGACCCGGAACACCCCAGAAGAGCTGCAGTTTTGGAGATGCTCTGACCCAGTGGTCTAGCCATCACAATTTGGCCCTTGTCAAACTCGCTCAAATCCTTACGCTTGCCCATTTTTCCTGGTTCTAACACAGCAACTTTGAGGACAAAATGTTCACTTGCTGCCTAATATATCCCACCCACTAACAGGTGCCGTGATGAAGAGATAATCAGTGTTATTCACTTTACCTGTCAATCATAATGTTATGCCTGATCAGTGTGTATATATTTAAGTATGAGCAATAATAACAGTGATTCTTGCCAATACTCTTGCCAATACAATACTTCTTGCGTTGGAGCAAACGCCAATACTCACAAAGCCAATGATTTTAGATTTAGTAACTAAAAGGCAAGTGTCGTATGTGGGAAGAATGGGTAGGAGTTGCGTGTGGATTCAGAGTTCAGTGGCAGTACTTAAGAAGAGTGATTCGAAGCCTTTTCCAGAGGTTGAAATGAATGCAGTGCTGGATAGGCAGATGCCCGGGGGCCCCTTGGGGATTACGATATGTGCAGCAGGATAGATTTAATGGGAGATCACTTGTGTTCTTGTTTTCTCACCTTTGTCCTACTCATTATTTTCTTCTCTAACATCCTTGTGAAATGTGAATTTGAATGATGATTGTGTTGTACAAGGTACTGGTTCATAGATATTCAGGTTTTTGGCTTTGTTTTGTTGGCCTTTAGCCATCTGTAATGACTTGGAAGTTTGACTTGGAACACCTGTTTAGTCTGTAATTTCACTTTGACACCATGGCGGCAGCCTGTCAGGAGGCGTCATTCAGGTACCATCATCTGTGTAATTGTGAACCAAGCATTTTTGCAAGAGCTTTGTGTGTGTTTTAGCTTGAGAACAGAGTACCTGTTAGATTGTTACATTTATTGACCTCAGGACTGTGAAGATTGAACAATCAGGGTGTATTGTATTCCTTAAAAGTCTTTGTGCTGGCAACTTTTAATCACAGAACTCGCTGAAATCAGTTCCTCTGTGGGTTTATTACTGTGACTCTGAAAATTTATGAAAGATCTGTATGAGGCAGACGTTGAACTAGACTAGAGGTCACAGGTCTTCCAGTACTATCCGACCTTGAGCTTTGATGCTCATGTGGATGGTGCAGGTTCAGTTTCCTGGATCATGGATCATATCCCAATTATTTATCATGTATCACATTCTGCCTCTCTCCCCAAATAATTTATATTCTTAATGTGCTCTTCTGACAATAAAAATTGCAAATAAACCCATAATAAAATGGAAAAAGTATTAAATGTCCTTTCATGCATGTGATGATACACATTAGTAAGTGGCTTTAGATTAGTGTTAAGTGTTACTGTTTATATACTATAGTATAGTATTTATTCATATTTTAAACTAGTTTTATTTTCAGTTTTCATTTTAATTTGTTTTAATTTTAGTACTTTTTACATGCTTTTGTCATGTTAATTCATTTGTAATTTATTTTTACTTTAACAATAACAACACTGCTGTGAAAAAGCATCTGTCAAGTGACTAAAAACTACCCTGTCCTTTTTAGTCACTAGCTTTCAGAATACCAGACCACCAAATTTCAGACTACTCATCTTACGACGATAATGATGAAGATCCTGAAGAAAGCAGAGCAGACTCTTCCCTTCTAGACGCAGCTGAAACCAGCAGGCAGTCGGTCAGCGAGTGGGTTCGATCCGCTCAGGCGATTCTTCAGACACCTAAGAAACAAACCGCCAAGAGCGCCAAGACCCCAGAGGACTCGAGTAAGAAGAGGAGGAGATTTGAAAGGTATGATCTATGGTGCTTGGATAATCTTCAGTTCAGTGCAACCCTGTGCAAGATGAACTTAAATTATGAGCTCAGCGACAGGCTTTATGATTAGGATTTATCATCTTAACCGACAGTAATCCTTCACACTGTTATTCATTCTTAGTGGGTTTTTTTCTATGTTTGAAGTTCACAACCCGAAATTTCATATCAGTGTAAACACAACGAATACAAAAGAGTTCAAAGTCTAGCAGAAGCAATTTAATAATGCATCCACACCCTTACCGTAAAAACCTGGTCAGTTTGGTTTTTGATTGGTTATCGAGGAGCGGTTTCTTTGCACATTTGTATCACCTTATTTAATTTATCAGAACACTTCCTCCTACGCACATAAGACACAGCTCTGCATGCATAATACTTTGGCCTTTTTTTCTTATATTACTCAGCAGTTGTAAGATTGAGTACTGATCACATTTTTACCATAAATGAGTCGTTTGTCAGATTTTGTGAATGGGAGAGGAAGGACGTGTAGAGATTGTCCCCTCATGGGGGAGCTGTGTCTCTTTTTGGCTCTTGTTAGTCCATATATCCTTCTGCTGACCCTCAGTCCCTTCTGCAGGCAAGCACAGGATAAGTTGCCCCCTGCCTGTGTGTCTGTTAATGTGGCTTTTTATGTTTTATCATGCTTTCATGACTACTTCCATTAAGATGATAGCATACATATAAACTACCACCCACTTAGCATGCAAAGCATACATAAAAACGGTAAAAATGAACACATAAACACAAATAACAGTTAAGTGCAAGCAGAATGGAGCATATCCTTTAGCTAACAAGACTGTAACAAATTTAAGCCAATAAAGTTTTATGAAAGACAAAATGTTTGCTAAATATAGAGCAATTTTCAGTGTGCAGTGTATATAGATTTTAGTGAAATATATATTTCATTGGTTTCTCTATGATTAATTCTCTGATATGTTTTGCTTCAGATTGATTATCTATATGGAATTAATGACATTGGTTCTAATGACTCATGCTACATGATTGATTCTAGTTGATTCATTCAGATTAATTCTCTATGATTAATTCTATAGGAATGATTCTCATTCATTCTTTATTATTATTTGTTTTTGATTGATATCATGGGATTAAATCTGATTCTGATTCTTTTAATATATCTGAGTCTATGGAATTGAACATTCATTCTTTGTAATTTATTCCATGTGACTGATTCTAAGTGATTGAGTCTCTATGAATGATTCCATGGAATTGATCCTCAGTCTTTGATTCTGTGGAATTGATTCTCTTTATGGAATTGATTCAGTGAGATTTATTCTAATTGATTCAGTCTGATTCATTATGTAATTCTATATGAATGATTCCCATTTATTCTTTATCATGAATTTTCTGTGATTGGTTCCTTGGGAATAAATTGACATCTATTTGAATCTATGTATTTGATTCTATATGAATAATTCTGTGGAATTGATTCCATGTGACCGATTCTAAGTGATTGAGTCTCTATGAATGATTTCATGGAATTGATTCTCTGTCTTTGATTTTATTGAATTGATTCATTGAGATTTATTCTAGTTGATTCTCATTTATTCTTCATCATTGATTTTCTGTGATTGATTCCTTGGGAATGAATTGACATATATTATTATTCTGTGGGAACTGGGAACTGAATCCATAGGTTTGAATCCGTGGGATTGATTCAGTGTGATTTGAATCTATGTATTTGATTCTATATGAATAATTATGTAGAATTGATTGTAAGTGATTGAATCTATAGGTTTGATTCTGCGGGATGGGTTTTATGTAATTTGATTCTGGGGGGATAAATTGATTCATATTCAAATGATCTTGTTTGACTGATTCTCTGTGATTGATTCTATGGGACTGAATTCATGTGATCTCTCTCTTTATAGAGGAGGTCTTGCTGAAAGGCTCAACCGACTCCACAGCAGGCAAAGATCAGCCATCAGCTTCTGGAGACATCAGTGCAACTCAACCACATCAGCTGGTAAGACTCATCCAGTCTAAATCATGTCTGTTTATGTGAGGACTCAATAACGTCTTGAATGACGGCTGTATACAGTACAGATTATTAGGTTAGTTCTCTGTTGCTGACCACCAATGGTAATTTTAAGCTGTCTTTGTTACAGCGTAATTATACATTTAAATACTGAGAAATATAAAATAACAACATGTACTTACTATAGGGTTAGGATTAGGTTTGGTTTAGGGTTAGTTGCATGTAATTATGCATAATTACTGTAGAAACATTGTAAAATAAAGTGTTACCCACAATTAAAATGTAAATCTTCTCATTTAAATACTGCCAATGTCAGATCTGGCCTAATATGCGGCAGGAAAATATTTAACCGTCAAACCGCAGTTTTCATATTTCCATAATTGCTTGTCACGTTTGATGAAATGTGTCGAATATTCCAGTGATGAGATCTCGCAGTGTACATTTGCAGGAGTAGGAGACTGTAAAAACCTACGATTGTGATTTCAGGTGACAATAGGACCTAATTGTCTTTCAGCCAAAGCGACAGGAAACCACAAACACAAACACACCGCAGACACAGTCACACACCTTACGTTTTCATTTTCCATGGTATAACGGATCTCTTTTCAAACAGTGCCCTACTAAGGGGTCTTCAGTGTGTGTAGTTATGTTTGTGTGGAGGTTTGAAGAAGTTAATGTTCCAGTTGAAAGTGGAAATTCAAGAGAAAACTTATGAGGAAATTAAACGTGTGTGTAATGCACTGCCATGGCACAGTTGTTTAATAAATATGATCCTAATTAAAAAACAATAGATGATTACAGTTATTCATCTAAACCTTTTTTTAATCGGAAATGTATAGTGGTTTAATAATATTCTAGCCTTGAATGTCTGTCTTTCCACATTAACTGATTCATTGCGTGCTTGTGGATGTAATGTTAGCTGACTAAGATGAACTCAGAATTTAGTTCTCATTCAATTTTCTTAGTTTCCATTCATGTTTGCTTATGGAAAAGTGATTTAGGATGACTGCACATAGTTTATGGACAGCTTTGCAACTGTCATAATTCCACAGCCTGAAGAACGCATCTTCCACTCACTTCTTGCCTGTTGAAAGATTTATTATCTATTTTTTATTAAACGTATTCAGTGATAAATCAGTATGTGCATTTAACAGCTTGTTCATTTCCTTTTCATAGTCATGCATAGCTTTTTTTGGCACCGTTTACCAAAAAAACAGTGTTCATTGTATTTTTGTTTTGCATGTTACTGCGTAGAGTAAACATAGCCTGTTTCTCTCTCTGCTTTAAATTTTTCACTAAAATTTCCATTACACATTGTTCAGAAGTTCTTCTCTGAAGTCTTGGCTGTGCTCGCCATGATTTCAGCTGAGTCAATTGTGTTCATGTGTCCAATCGAGGAGGCCAAGTATTCCTTAAACAGTCAGCATGGGAATATATCCCGTCAGAGAGCTGGATTTTGTTTCATTTCCTTAGAACTGACTGAAATGAAAAAGTTGAGTCCACGCCAGTGTGAGTTTTCACAGCATAACCCAAAATATCCTGCTGCTGTTATTAATTTACTAGGCCTGTATCGTATCGGTGTTGTTTTGCAAAACTTTGAGAAGGAAACCATCTTTCAAATGCTGGTCATTTTTATAAAATGTAAAGCTTACTTGTATGCTAATTGTTCATGCTGTATAGTACTTAACTATATTTAAAAATATATTTATAGTTGTTAATCCAAAATGAGGACTTAAATTGTAACATGGACAAATATACTGTCCATGTACAGATGTACAGTTTCATACATACATTTCTTTGACCCAAGCTGACAGGCCAGGTGTCCTGACGCTCAGGATTCTGGGAGTTCGAGAGGAATGTGGCATGCAGGCCGCAGTGTGTGACAGGCTGCCGGAGGGGGAAATGTGTGTGGCTCTTTTCAACAAAGACACGGCCGCCCAGGTACAGCCTGCGCCTGGAGAGATCGTCCACATCTACCCACCATGGTGAGAGTCCTGTTCCTTAACATTTTACCATAAAATATCAGAAATAGAGTTTTTCTCTGATGATGACAGTCGATACTGTTATTTTTTTATTGTTCAAAAAAAATATCTATATATAAAATATTGACATTTATATATAATATAAATTATATAAATATATATAGAGTATATACATGCAAATATTTCTTAAATATATACATGTATGTGTATGTATTCAAATATACATAATTATACACAGTACACACACACACACACATAAATATATATATATCCCCGGAAATTTCCGGCTCTCTGTGTTTTCACTGTTGTACGGTGGGTTATTTTACATAAGCAGATGCATATGTAAAATAACGCGATCATCAACATTAAACCCCATATAAATAAAAACGAATGTTTACTAAATGAAATGTCGACCAGGACGAGGTTTTGTCTACGTAAAATGTTGCTTTTGCTTATTGAAACTTACCCACATTCAAGTGTTGATAAAAAAGAATGCATTTTAAGCTAGAATAAAACAGTTTTTTGTTTTAAAGCAGAGGCTCTGTTCTTTCTGTTCATTGCATGTTCAGATATTCACACAACAAAATATACTGGGGGCCATGAAAATTGTGAAATGATCAAAAATGCTGGCGGTGGCTGGCAACTTTTTTAAAAAAACGCTGGGGGGGAAAGAGTTCAATTAGTTTATTTCATCTACAAAGCAGTTCTGCAGAAAACAGTGATGTCATCGTCCAGGGCTGCATTTCCCCAAAGCATCGTAAGCCCAAGTTGATCGTAGAGACCATTGGTGGCAAACGCAGCCCAGTTTAGTCCAGTTCAGTTCAGTTCTCCTCCAATATTGTGTCAGTGCATTCAAGTCAATAATATTGTTGAATATTAAGTGTCCCAACTAAGCAAGCCAGAGGCGACAGTATTCTAGTATTCTCAGATATTTTTCTAATGCAAACAAGCTACATTTTATTTATTTATTTTCTTAATATTTCATATAGTTAGTTACATTTGTATAGTTTCCCTTTTTTGGGGTTTTCAAAGCTTCATTTCTAATTAATTTTCTGATTTGTTTTGCCTGCTGGCATTTTTTACCCTTCAATTTCATCATAATTTCATCACAACTTGATTTTAGATTACTCGTATTACGTAGCATTCATGCACATTTCCCTATATCTACTGTCATAGTGATGAATCACTGTTCAAGCAATAAGCCGCAGATTGGCAGGAACAGTCTTGCCGTGTGTTTTGCACAGAGCTGATAAGAGTGAGAGGCCTGCGGGGCTGAAGGTGAGAGAGACAGATGAGCCAGTCTCCATCTGTGTGGGAGGACCACAGATCCACAGATCCGTCCAAACTGGAGAGGCCAGGACTCGCCGGAAGCCAGAGTCCCGCCCCTCTCTCTCTCCCCCGTATCGCCCCCATGTAGTGTAGCTCCCACGTCATTCCTCAGCTCCAGGGAATGGCCTGCATACCTCTTCCTGGCAGCTCTGAGCTCATTTCCAGCAAGCTGGGAAAAAACATAGCTGGATCCTTTTTCTTCCCTCGCCTTTTTCTTTCTCTGGGTTTTTTTTTTTTTGAGGAGCGTTAGGCTGCGGATCACAATAACTGTGACAGAGGCCAGAGAGCTGAATAGAAAACACATGCGGCACAGTGTGCTGCTGGCACAGTTTCTCCTCTTGTCTCATTTGCTCTCTTTTTTTTTTCTCTCCCCCTGCGGAGTGTTTGCTTTAAGGGCAGGCATAGTTGACCCTGGAAAGTCCAAGAGTTCATTTTACCCTGGAAAGTCCAACGGATTGACTCCAATTCGGCCCTCATAGTTTGCAACAGAGAAAATAGTCGGCAGATGATAACACTTTACATAGCGTCAAATATATTTAAAAACCTGTGTGTAGTTGATAAATGTAGACATCGAGTTTTTTTTATGTTAAAACGCATGAATACAAAACATTTTTAAAAACTTTAAAGAGATTTTTACATTTTTTCATTGAAATAGTCATGCAGTGTTACACAGGGTTGGGCAAAATTCCAAAAGTAAGAATTGACTTCCTTTCAATTCAACAGTTGGAATTTTAAGAATTTTAATTGATTTGACCACACCCCACAGGAAGTTGAATTGGAATTAAATGATTCAGAGTAATCTGGAAGGTAATGGCGTTCATTTCCATAAAAATGTTATATAATCTATATCAAATTATTTACAAATTCCTAATGGTGACAAAACTTTAACTCCCGGTTTCCGTTTTTTTCTATGGCACGTTTATAAAAGCTACTTAAAGGGATAGTTCGCCCAAAAATGAAAATTACCCCATGATTTACTTACCCTCGGAGTTATATAAAAAAATGTCCTGGCTCTTCCAAGCTTTATAATGGCAGTGAATGGCAGCCCAAAATTTGAAGTGCAAAAAAGTGTATCCGTCCATTATAAAAATAATCCATACGGCTCCGGGGGGGTTAATAAAGGCCTTCTGAAGCAAATCGATGGGTTTTTGTAAGACAAATATCCATATTTAACAAATTAAATTTAAGGCTGCAAGCAGCGATGAAAGCTAAGTGTTGTTAGCATGTTTTAGAAACGTTTCTAGCATGTTTAGTACTCATTTGCATATTTTAGTATGTTGCTACTATACGCCACTTCCTGTTGGCACTGGGTGGCGCTGAACATTGTCATGAACATTGTCACTGAATATTGTCATGTGGATGTGTTCAGGGCAGGACTCTTCTCAAACATGTGAAGTCTGTGGCAGATCGGACATTGTATGCCTGAGTTACAACAACTTTACTTTGCATTAATCGCATACATTAGCACTTACCCAAGTGTTGTATGATTTAACATTTTTGGTACTTCATGGCATATTTAAATGTTTCAGGGAGTGAATCAGTGTAAAGCATGCCATTTCCTGTTGCCAGCAGGTGGCGCTATGACTGTAACTGAATATTGGCATGTAGTAGATGTCTTCAGGTCAGGACTCTTATCAAACATGTGAAGTTTGGGGCAGGCCGGACATTGTATGCCTGACTTACAACAGCTTCCTGTTTCATGGCGAAACATCAGATTTTTGTCAGGCCGCCACGGACACGCCGTTCAAGGAAAACTCAAGATCTTTGCCATTTAACATCACCAAGGCCTTTAGATTAGACTGACCAAATATGATGTTGATCTGATAAAATCTCTAGGAGGAGTTACTTAAACTACAACGTCTGGAAATGTTCTGAGAAAATTCGAAATATCTCACTTCCTGTTAGGTTTTCAGATTGTGCTCCCGGGACTTTTTTGTAGGTATTGGGCTGTTACATGTGTCTACCGAATTTTATACTTGTATGTGAAACGTTGCACGAACGACGCTTAATTGAAATTTTGTAGGTGGCGCTATCAAGCCATTTTGCCACACCTAATTCTGAAACCCATATCAGATGTAAATCGCCACTTCTGACACATGTGCAAAGTTTCATGAGTTTTCGAGCATGTTTAGGCTCTTTTAAAAATGCGATTCATTTTGGAGAAGAAGAATATTAGACAGAGCAATTCCACTAGGGTCCTCACACCATCGGTGCTCGGGCCCTAAATATCTAGCTTCCTCCAGATCGCCTTCCGTATTCAACTTACGAAGAAAGTGTTATGACTCTCAAAGTTCAAAATGCTTACGCTACGTCTGACGCCAGAATATTTTCCTTACAAAAACCCACCGATTTGCTTCAGAAGGTCTTTATTAACCCCCTGGAGCCGTATGGATTAATTTTATAATGGATGGATACACTTTTTTGTGCTTTGAATTTTGGGCTCCCATTCACTGCCATTATAAAGCTTGGATTAGCCAGGATTTTGAATATAACTCAGATTGTATTCGTCTGAAAGAAGAATTTCATATACACCTAGGATGGCTTGAGGGTGAGTAAATCATGGGGTAATTTTTCATTTTTTAATGAACTATCCCTTTAAATGCCCTAATTAGGCCTAATCCTGGCTTAATCTATGCCCTGTCTGTGAAACCGGTTTTGACAAGTTTTCAAACAAGTTTTTTAACCTTTTTAATTTAAAATGACTCTTAAAGCCTGGTCACACCAAAAACGATAACTATAAAGATAACTATATTAGTATCATATCAACGCACGATAATGTTCTATTTATTATAAGTGCGAGCTGCAGTTTTGACATCTGCCACTTTAAATGCTCAAACTCTTAAAAGTGCAATCCTGTTTGCCATCTAAATTTAAAATTCAGGAATTAAATCACTGATGAACCCTGAAAGTTTTGCGCTTTCAGAATCAATTTGATCATAGTTTAGATGGTTTTCTATCTATTGTGTTGGTATAAGTGGTTTCTTAACTGGTTTTGCTTCAGGACTCTGATTTTTACATTGACATCAAGAGGAGAGCCAGCACAGTGCCAAAATTGTTCATCATACAAAAGTAAACAAGAATGTCCTTAAAATCAAATGTCCTTTCTAACCTGTCCAAGTGCATGGCTGTTAACAATGACAACAAAAGATATGGTAAGCATTTACTTCAAGTTGATAACCCTTATTGTTATTTATTTATTTTTTATTTTTTTGCAAATATAGTTAGTCTCAGTTAGTCAATCTTTTGCACTTTTCCACTTGAGAACTACCGTCTTAGATTTGACATGCATTTAAAGTCAAAAATTGAAAATCTAAAGCAGTTTGGTTAATTATGTACAGCCTGTATTGGTGTATATCTGATGACCAATACTTACACACACACACACACACACACACACACACACACAAACACACAAACTGTTCCCAGCTCATTCACTGTTCAGCTATGAAGGAAATACCTGTCATCACTAGGTTGTGATTACACCTGTGCCGCACCCTCACCTGTTTGTGTCAGCTCTGACGTCAGTACACTCTCTTAAGTTTGTACATAACTTCCTGCTCCAGTCCACCGGAAATGCATTCATACGTACAGTATATCCTGATCGCCATGTGACACTATGTGCTGTGAAATGATTAAATCTCTCTTAAGACTTTGTTTCCTGTGCAACTGATCTCTAAGACTTTGCCTTGTATTTTTATTTGTATATCATTTCTGGATATTTACGGATATTTATTCATTTGTTTGTAAGAACTTACATTTATGTTGTTCCAGGAGTACTTATTTTTCCTTTTTTTTAAATATTTTTTTAAATTATTTATAATATTATAATTTGTAATTATAATTTAATATATGATTTTGTAATTAATATTTATGTACATTTTAGAATTATAAAGTCAGCAAAACTAATTGAAGCATAAAGTATGTAGAGACCAAAAAAGTCAAAAAATATCTTGTATATACAGAAGTTAGTTGAGAGCTGTAATATATGTATAATAGATATCAGCTCAGACACAATATGTAATATATATACACACAGACATATTGTGTAAACAATTTTTTATGTTAGATGCCATTAATCGTTTTAATTATATATTATTGATATATATATATATATATATGTGTCTGTCACACACATACATATACATAATATATATGGATGGATAACACATTATGAGCTGTATTAGTAAGAATTTAAAACAAGATTTTTGTTTGGGTCGCTTCATACCTGTGATACCATTATTTTTATTTATTTTTTTCTAAAAAGTAGATAAATAATCAAATAATTTCAACATAATTTATAATCATCATTTAATATGTGATTTTGATAAATTATTAGTTATTGCACACAGTAAAAAATATTTCTCATTTGAAGATTTAATGACCAACAAGAAAATCTGATAAAAAAAAAAAAAAAACCTGTTTTTTTACCTGTCACTTTTGGATTGTCAAAGACTGGAATTTTCTTTCCTATTCTTCTTAGGCTGACAGCATGTTGAAAAAGCTCTTGTTTGCATTAGGGTGGAGAGGACCCCCACCTCTCCTGTGTAAACTTGCCTTTGCTGGCTGCCCTGGAGCTGTTGGCCAAGGTTCATTAGGTTCAGTGAGATTACTTGTCTCTGCTGGCACCTGTTCAATTCTCTCTCAGGGCAGGATGATTTAAATACTGACGTACATGCTACGTCTCATGACATGAGCTCTGCAGGCCCCGGCTTGTAGTGGAGTGGAGGTCTCCGCTTATTAAAGACACGTTTGTTTGGAACAGATCTGTGACAAATTACCATACAACCAGCGCAAAGATTGATCAGGCTGTTTGTAACCTACTTCTGAGGCCCATGCGAATGGTACATTCCCATGCGTCCGTGACAGCGGGTATAATGTATGTGCTTACCAACTTGTAGATGTTTTCACAAAAGTATGTATATAATTTTGTCCCCATGTGCTTTATATCATTTACTAGTTACACTTTCCTGTACATGTTCCAGTGACTCCTGCCTAGTAGTGTAGATCTTTCCATAATAACGAAACTGATCATAGGTCTTTGTAGGGTTGCATGATTAATCAAAATAAAACCGACATCACGATATGGCTGAGTGTGATTTGGCTTTAATGCGCTTTTATGAACACAACATTTGACAACCATCTTCCCATATTTTTAAAGCCCCCTGTAGTCAATAATTGTATCCCTTAAAACTCATCTTTGATCACCAAAATTACATATTTAAAAGTTTTTTCCTGTGAAAAAAAAATGTCTTCATGCCTTAAAATAGCTTGAATGTAACTCCTACACCCTTGCTTCATTTTTATATATGCATATTCATGAATATGCTAATTAGCCCTGCCTCCACTCACTCATACCAGCTCAGAGATCCACTCGCTCAACTTTACTGTAGTAAACGCTGCACAAAGGTATCGCTCTTTACCTTGGACACATAGCGGTGATTTAATATGATTAGCCTTTTGCTTGACCGTTACAAACAGCTAATAATGTGTTGGTAATGTTACACAAACCATGTTCCCGATTGCCGTCTCAGAGTTAGACAGCTGCCTTCTAAAATCAGCATTTAGAAACACTTTGAACAACTCAAAACGTTGTTTGTGACGTAAGAAACACCAGCGATTTCAAACCGTGTTTTTGAGACTGTCTTTGGTTCACTGCAGTTTTAAAGAGAAAATACTCAGCAGTGGTGTTGACTTATGAATTTGCACATGTTTTGTCTTAAAGCATATTAAAAACACCACATAGACATACAAACAACATCAAAAACTTGATTTTCATCACAGAGAGAAGTGCTTATCAACAAAAGAGAAGCTTTAAAGACGTCCTGCGGTTTTCCTTCAAAATTAAAGTTGAAGAAATTAATTCAAAAATGAAGAAATTTAGACAGCCATTAATATTATTGTAATTTTACAGTTGTGATGTAAAAAAATATTGTATCATTTTTCTTAAATCTAAAATGCTTTTTTATTTTACAGTGAAATATAGCCATTTTATAGCTATATATATACACTCACCTAAAGGATTATTAGGAACACCTGTTCAGTTTCTCAATAATGCAGTTATCTAATCAACCAATCACATGGCAGTTGCTTCAATGCATTTAGGGGTGTGGTCCTGGTCAAGACAATCTCCTGAACTCCAAACTAAATGTCAGAATGGGAAAGAAAGGTGATTTAAGCAATTTTGAGCGTGGCATGGTTGTTGGTGCCAGACGGGCCGGTCTGAGTATTTCACAGTCTGCTCAGTTACTGGGATTTTCACGCACAACCATTTCTAGAGTTTACAAAGAATGGTGTGAAAAGGGAAAAACATCCAGTATGCAGCAGTCCTGTGGGTGAAAATGCCTTGTTGATGATAGAGGTCAGAGGAGAATGGGCCGACTGATTCAAGCTGATAGAAGAGCAACTTTGACTGAAATAACCACTCGTTACAACCGAGGTATGCAGCAAAGCATTTGTGAAGCCACAACACGCACAACCTTGAGGCGGATGGGCTACAACAGCAGAAGACCCCATCGGGTACCACTCATCTCCACTACAAATAGGAAAAAGAGGCTACAATTTGCACAAGCTCACCAAAATTGGACAGTTGAAGACTGGAAAAATGTTGCCTGGTCTGATGAGTCTCGATTTCTGTTGAGACATTCAGATGGTAGAGTCAGAATTTGGCGTAAACAGAATGAGAACATGGATCCATCATGCCTTATTACCACTGTGCAGGCTGGTGGTGGTGGTGTAATGGTGTGGGGGATGTTTTCTTGGCACACTTTAGGCCCCTTAGTGCCAATTGGGCATCGTTTAAATGCCACGGCCTACCTGAGCATTGTTTCTGACCATGTCCATCCCTTTATGACCACCATGTACCCATCCTCTGATGGCTACTTCCAGCAGGATAATGCACCATGTCACAAAGCTCGAATCATTTCAAATTGGTTTCTTGAACATGACAATGCGTTCACTGTACTAAAATGGCCCCCACAGTCACCAGATCTCAACCCAATAGAGCATCTTTGGGATGTGGTGGAACGGGAGCTTCGTGCCCTGGATGTGCATCCCACAAATCTCCATCAACTGCAAGATGCTAGCCTATCAATATGGGCCAACATTTCTAAAGAATGCTTTCAGCACCTTGTTGAATCAATGCCACGTACAATTAAGGCAGTTCTGAAGGCGAAAGGGGGTCAAACACAGTATTAGTATGGTATTCCTAATAATCCTTTAGGTGAGTGTATATATATGTATATATATGTGTGTATGTATGTATGTATGTGTGTGTGTGTAATTAAGCACAGCAACTCTTTTTAAAATCACATTAATTACTTAATTACATATTTTTTATCCCAAATTGTGCAGCCCTAGATTCTTTCCAGGACAGCATTTTTCGATAAGCATCGTTAAGACCTGTTTACACCAGGGATGGTAAATGTAAAAGAATAGCAGGTCCACACCACACCACAACTATAACGAGAACGGCACAGAGAAACGATACCATTGGAATCACTTACAGAACTATTTTTTCCAGTTGATGAATGATAAAAACATTGACAGCCAATCAGAATCCACCTGACTTTAAAGAGCTCAAAAATTTAAAGTAGCAGACAACATAACAGCAGCGCACGCTTAGAATAAATAGAATGATATTGTACCCTGGGGTGGACGCTGAAAGAGTTAGTTATAGTTATCAATCTTTATATGTATCGTTCTTGGTGTGAACAGGCTTCACGCCTAAGTAGATCATAGAACCATTGGTCTCTACAAACATCTTAGCTCATGATGCTTTTGAGAAACAGCCCAGGTACATTGAAACTGGTTTCATTTAACCATCAGCATAAAGTCTGGCCCACATCGCAGCTCATTTTTATTCATTTAAAAAGACAAGATCAATAGTGCTTCAGAAAGAGTCATGTTTAGATGTCGCTCTCTTTAGAGAAGAATCATAGCAAAGGACCAAATTCACCTCTTTATTTTAGCAAACAACATCTTGGTCTCTTACTAAGGCACACCAAAGAGCACAGTGTGTTTCATTGTTGATCTGTTAGATGCCAAGTACAAAGAACTAATTTTGACTTAAGATCAGCATTTCTATAAGTTTCAGACTGCCTGTGAAATGGAAACAAGCATCTTTGTTGAACAGTCAGTCACTCTTTATCACCAACAGTTTTTTTTTCCACCCAGGGTGGATAGGGCTTGAGCTTTCGTGTGTACCTGAGGATATTTTGAGACTCTTTTATGTGTGTGAGAAGTGTGGAGGTGGTTGTGCTCAGTAAGACCGCTGTCAATCAATGTTTTAAAGTGTCAAGCTGTATACAGGAAGGTTTGATGATGTTCATACTATAAGTATTTTTGCCAAAACAACACATTACAACCAGCAGACCTCCATTTTTGTCTCCCTTCAGGCAGAATCTGGTTGTAGAAGGGGAGCGCTATCCCATAATTCTCAACACCCACTTCAGTCAGAAAGTCTGTGTGGAGACTAACGCAGGTGGCCCGAGAGCTGCAGTCGTTGTGGAGAAATGCCGGCCTCCGCCGTTAACCAAGTGCCTGTGGCGGTCAGGGACAAGCCAAGTGTCAACAGAGAAGTCCACTCCCTGTAAACAGGTGCGTCAGCTGTTCCCTCTCATGTGATCACGGGAAGAAAACAGAAATTCCCAGAAAAGGGACCGTCTAGATTTCGAATTCAGTGTGAAAGTACTGACGTGCTGTTGGAATGGAGACAGCTGCTGTTTCCTCTGTGACACTCATGAGTGCAGATGATTAATGAGGGATGCTTTTATGCATGAATATTTGCTTAAGTGTGAAAATAAAACCAAATTTTCCTGTTTGACAAGACCCTGGTGTAACAAATTCATGATGCAACGCACTTCCCCTCTGTCTACGACTCAAAATAACCAATGCAGTGTTGTCTATACAAAGTTTATGTTGGTTCTAATAACACGACAGGTTTAAAATTACAAAGTAACTATTGTCTCAAGTCAGTGGGTGCCAATGTTGTTTCGTTCCCAACATTCTTTAAAATATATTATAAATATTTTCATTTTTGGGTGGATTATTCATTTAAATGTGCAGTATCATAGACATTAACATTTAAACTACTATTCAAAAGTTTGAGGTCAGTAAGATGTTTTAATGTTTTTGTAAAAAATTGCTTATGCTCACCAAGGCTGAATTTATTTGATAAAAAATACAGTAAAAACTATGATTGTTAAAGTCCCCCTGTAGTCAATAATTGTATCCCTTAAAGCTCATCTTTGATCACCAAAATGACATATTTAAAAGTTTTTTCCTGTGAAAATATATTTTCTTTATGCCTTAAAATAGCTTGAATGTAACTCTACACCCTTGCTTTATTTAGTATACGTGCATACATGAATATGCAAATTAGCCCGCCTTCACTCACTCACACCAGCTCAGAGATTCACTTGCTCAACTTTTACTCAAGTCAACCTCGGACACATAACGGTAATTCATATAATTAGCTTCTAGCTTGATTACGTTATCAAACAGCTAATAATGCGTTGCTAATGTTACACAAACCATGTTCCCTTTCACCATCTCAGAGCTGCCTTCTAAAAATCAGCATCCTTAGAAACATTTGAACATCATAGAACCAATGTTCCCTCTAAGCTGCTACACTTGTGATGCTGCGGCCACGCAGAAAGAATAAAATGCTGCGCAGACGACATACACAGACGTGAAATGTGGGGAGAAATCCATTTGATTGTAGTTTAAATGAGAAATAATTGCAGTGCTCTGTTCAACCACTATAGAGTTAGTATCACTGTCGTGTTAGAACCGGTGAATGCGGTTTACAGGTTTCATAGAAAGAGAATGAGGTCACGTGTGAGTGGCAGTGAGTCATGTTTGCGGTCCAAATAGCTCAATATGAGAGGCAACATGAAACGCAAAGACTTGAAATAAAACCTCATCATGTTTTAAAGAAGAGTGGCTTGATTAAGTGCTGGAAATAACAGATGATGGACACAGCACGGTAACAAAACAGACATTTACCACAAGTGTAGCGTGCAAACTCTAAACACCTCAGTAACACACGTCAGTTTAAATAGATTTGTTTGTGGTTTGGGTTTCAGGGATGTTTAGATAACTATAAAAGAGTTCACATGTTCCCTTGAACATATTTAGCTATTAGATCTATTTAATTACTTCAGTATGTTTTTTTTTTAAACAAATTGAAGCATTTAAACTGATATAATATCTTTAATCACTTTAAATACTTCAATTAGTTTTTATGTTATATTATAGGCTATTATAATTATATTATATTGTAAGCCTAATGAAGAATTGGTCTCACAAGGGGATTGTTTAGGGATCCTTGCCATTAAAAAGTTTGAAAACCCCTGATATAGAAAATCTTGGAAATTCACAAGCAATAAACAAACATTTCATTTTGATGGTTTAATGCTGCCCGTCACCAATAAATGCCTACAAAAACACATTAAGAACCATCTCAGTGTAACTGCTTAATTTTTTTCATATTATATTATTATAAAGAATTGAACTGTCCTGGGGGAGAGTTTAATAGTATTTCTTGGTAAAGAAGACAGTTAACAGCACTGTAAAATGTGCTTAATTTAGTGACTTCTGAATTTTTTTATTTAATATATCACTTATGTATTAAGTTACTATATGTATTAAGTTACATCAAGGGTTAAATAAAATAGAAATGGCACATTAAAGTTAAAAGTTATAACTAGATGATGAAACCACTTTTTTGTGTGCGTTTACGTATGCTGTGTACAAGTTTTGCTCAGCGAGAAAAGAACTTAGAGGGAGCATTGCATAGAACGTCAGTGGAGAAAGGCATATAGTTCATCATAACATCATAATATAGATCATGTACATAATTCACCAGCTATATTGCTATAAGTATAAAAAAATATACTGGGATAAACTGGCTTCTCTCATAGTTAATGATATGCTAAAGCCCGCCCACATGTTGATGTGATTGGATACAAGGTAGTTTGTGACGTAAGAAACAGGCGATTTCAAAAAATTGGTCTTTGGTTCACTGCAGTTTCAAAGAGAAAACACTCAACAATGGTGTTGACATGAATTTGCACATGTTTCGTCTAAAAGCATATTAAAAACACCACATAGACATGTAAACAACATTAAAAACTTATTTTTTTTTATTTAAATTTTATATTTTAAAACAATGTATTCCCAGTCTTCAGTCTCACATGATCCTTCAGAAATCATTCTAATAAGCTGATTTGATGATCATGATCATATGATCATTTTTGTGGAAACTGTGATGGATTTTTTTTTTTTAGGATTCTTTGATAAATAGAACATTCAAAAGAACAGCTTTTATTTGAAATAGAAGCATTTTGTAATATTATAAATGTCTTTACTGTCATTTTTGATCAATTTAATGCATTCTTGCAGAATAAAAGTATTCATTTATTTTACAAAAATCTTTATGAACTTGTAGATTTGCTTTTTTACAGTTAAATCCACTAGTTATTGTTGTGATGTTGTGGTTAAAGCTTTGATTTGGTAACCAAAGGGGAGCTGTTTTGGTTTTTGGTTTTTGGTTTGCTTTGGTCCTTCAAAGGCCATCAGCTTGAGAGCAAGACACTTGACCCCAGAGTGTTCACGCTTACAGCGTTTTGCAGTGTCAAAGAGACCAGGAATCTTTCATTTTCAGTGAGAGTTTCTGGTTTGAGGTGACATGGGCATCATTGTCCTTTGTGCCGTTCTGTAGCGACATTACGTGAAAGTCATGGATATAATTTCAACTTGTGTGGTTTAAAAAAAGAGATAAAGATAAATATTTCCAGTTTTCCATCCTCAGATCGGTGATTTGAACAGAAGGGAAGTTCGGAAGTCTCTGCTGGACGCAGTGGAGGATTGTGGGTCGTCTGGCTCTCAGAGCGGTCCTGTTGAAGTGGTCGTTCAGAGGGTCTACTGCATACCCATCACCCAATCCCTTCACAGAGCTTCTCTCCAGCACAGAGCACTGAGTAAACCAGCAGAATCAGCACCACCGCAGCACATCGGCAGGTACTGGACCTCTGTGTTCTCTCGTTTGGATAGCACTGTTACTTTTGGGGAAAAATTAAAAAGGTCTGCACTCTGTTGCATCTTTTTTAATAAACAAAACTGATTTATTTTGGTCAAAGACCTTCTAAAATGCTTGAAGAAATGGGTGTTGTTTAATAAAAATACTTGTATACAAAATATAGTACTGTTCAAAAGTTTGGGGTTTGTAAGATGTTTCTGAAAGAAGTCTCTTCTACTCACCAAGGCTGCATTTATGAAATATGAATAAAATTTTATTTAGCTGTTTTCTACTTGAAATGTAATTTATTCCTGTGATGTCAAGGCTGGATTTTCAGCATCATTACTCCAGTCTTCAGTGTCACATGATCCTTCAGAAATCATTCTAATATGATGATTTGCTGCTCAAGAAACATTTCTGATTATTATCAATGTTGAAAACAGTTGTGCTGCTTCATATTTTTGTGGAAACAGTGATGCATTTTTTTTTATTCTTTGATAAATATAGAAAGTTCAACAGCATTTATCTGAAATGGAAATATTTTATAACAAGGTAAATGTCTTTACTGTTAATCAATTTAATGCATCCTTGCTGAACATAAGTATTCATTTATTTAAAAAAAAAAAAAACCCTTTCTGACCCCAAACTTTTGAATGGTGTTGTGTATGCATATAGATAATGTGCATGGAATTTTACTGTTAAAGTTTTAGTCAAAAAGCAAACCGAGAATTGACATAAATATTTTACTTTCTTTCTTTAAATTTTTACTTTTTAAAAAAAAAAAAAATTCTAACACTTCTTCTTTGTTGTAAAAAAGGAGTAACAAACTATCAGGTTTTAAGCTCAGTTTGGAGCCGTTAGCAGCACAAAGACTAGAGATCTATGTAAGTAAATACGACGTGCAGTTTATCAGCAACTCTCCTTCTCCAGTAACCAGCCAAACCAGTTTAACAAACCAGTTACCTGTTACATCTCAAAGCATTTGATTTTAATAAAATGTATTTGAATTGATTGGGAATGTGCTTGGGGTCATAATAAACTACATTAATAGATTTTACTGGTTTAAATCACACAGCATGAATATCAGTAGATCTAGTATGCGTTTCCAAGACGTTCTGTATGTGTATATTGTGTTCTCTTGAATGCAATACGTTGTCAGATTGTGTGTTGGACATGCACCCGGTGTTCCAGTACGGTATAATTAGGCTATTGTCTGTTCTAAACTCCATTGCTGAAGCTCCAAGAGGTCAATCTCCTCATGGAGTGATAAATAGTGAGAGAGAGCAACTTTGCTCCATATTCTGTCAATGACTAACCAAACAACCCCTCCCAGTACACAGAGTACTATCTCTCTCTCTCTCTCTCTCTCTCTCACTCTCTCTCTCTCCCACACTCTCTTTCTCTCTTTCTCTGTCTCACACAGCACCACATGGTAAAACTCTACAAACATCTCTAATTAAGCCCAGCAATGTCAGTGATCCATAACCATGCACATCTTAGGAAATAAAAGACAGAAAGTGAGAATGTTCCTTGCAAGAAAAACAATGTTTTAAATATGGCCCTAAACCAAGAGCGTAAGCAAACTACAGTTGAAAACGTGTTTGCATATGCCAGGGTGTTGCTATGTAGTTGCTATAGAGTGCAACCCCGCCCACTTTTTCAGCGGCACTGGTTCCGTAAGTGCATTTTTCCCATAGGGAGTTTTAAAAAATTCTTCGTTGAAGAGTTATAACCCATGAATTAAGCCAATTAGCTACAAGGTGCACACTAAAACCCAGCACTAAAACTTACAAAAAGTTTTTGAAAATCGGACGAAAAGACGAACTGTACGGCTTTAGTGAGGGAAAAAACAACGGCAACAAATGTTGATTATATGAATAAAAACATATTTACATATATTAAACGTAAGTTTATTGCAGTATATACAAACATTTTAAGTGTTTTGAGAGCATGGAGAGATGCTTCATGGGAGTGGGCGGAGCTAAAGAGCTGTATTGCTTTTTTCTGCTCTGATTGGTGGAACTTTCTGTACAGCATCATGGTTAATGTAGTTTTTCACCAGGAATTCCACTGTTAAACAGGATTATTTAAAAAAATTAGATGAAATAATACGGGATAACGACTTCAGAATAAGTAAATACCATCGATTAACAACCTCGTAGCTTACAGTACATCTGTCTTTAAAGGTTTATTTTTCAAAATCAATTTCCTTATGGAGAAAAGTAATGGAGTTTTTACTTCCAGAACCCGACTGTTGCACTCTATAGTCTTCTGAGGTTTTTTGTAGCACGTTGCTGTGAAGTTGCTAGAGCTGCATGATTAATCGTTAAAAGATCACATTCTCGATTCAAACATGCATGCAATCTGATTCCTAAATGATTAACCATTTACAAGTACGATCACAGCGGAACAATCACATCTGAGTCGGTGCTGCCGCTGAGCCAGAGAGAGCAGTTGTCATGTATAGATAGGAACCTGCTTCACAAACGGTCTTTTCAAGTATCATCATTTCTGTGTTCAAATAATAAAAAATATTTAAATAAGTACGTTTATAAACCATACAGGTTTGTAGTGTGAATATAAACGGTCTACTTCAAATAAAGATTGTATCAATTACATTGTTACACCAGTAGGTGGCGACAAGTGACTGTTAAAAAAATGTATTTGTCATTGAACCATTCATTTAAGAGAGGTCCGTGTACGTTGCGTTCATTCGTTTTTCGATTTAATATTGAAAGTTGAAAAATTAGAAAATGGCTCATCTATTCATTTTTCGCTTTTTCCAAAAAATAAAAAAACTGAATTCGGCTTGATTTCATTTTTTTATGTTCAGGGATAGAAAATGGATTAATAGCTTGAATATTCGATTTCCACGTGTGGGCGGGCATAAAACGCCAGTTCAGTGCAGAATAACAGTCCATTGCTGCTGGACAGATTCTTAAAGTGTTTATTACAAATAAACTCTCTCTCATCAAACAACGGACTAATGCTTTGACACAAATCGCGCTGGGCAGGGACTAGAAAGGGTTTTATTTTCTAGGCATGGATTTGACAACCTACGTGCTAAAGAAATATTAGCTGATTATTTCAGAAATATTATGTAGATTATCTCACATCTGCACCCACATTACCCATCAGCTTACTTCAAAGCTGCGTTACCTACTGGACAGATGCAGTTACATTGTAGCGAAGCGCATCAGTATTGATTTAAATGTAAATATGCAGCAGGCATAACTTTTATTTCAGACGGTACGCTGAGTTTTGAATAAGGGAAGAAGCTGAAATCAAATTAATTAATGCTATTGCAAAATAAAGCCACAGTACCGTTGTGCTGTTCATGAATGAATCTGATTCTTTGAACAAATCAGTTTAGTGAATGATTCAATGTACCATAGACAGCCACTTGCTTCATTCCTGAATGAATCAGCGTTTTGAACGAATCGGTTGAATGAATGACTCACTGACTGACTATTAATAAGACAGTTACGTGCTGCCACCTACTTGGGGTCTTAATTACTCTCATAATCTAAGTATCGTTTCATTTTGTCATTAGTTTCGTATTTCAAAAGGCTATTCAAAATATTATATTTAAAACTTTAATCTCATAACACTATGTAATTGTAATTACTGTGTAAATCCGCCAAGCAGCATTAAAACAGTTTGCAAATAGGTCTACATGCCACTTCAGAATTCAGATGCAGCTTCTAGTTGATACTGATTTGATTGGTAACAGCCTATTGTCTTATTATTCTAATTGAATTTGTCGATTAAATTTAAGAATTTTTCATAAAAGATGACAAATATATTTAAAAAAGATTTGAATTGATTAATTGAAATCAATTGAAAAATGATTATAAGCTATTATCTAAAAACAAGCAAACAACAACAACAACAAAAAGCCTAAAAACTAATAGAACAACCAAAACAACAGATGTGCTCGCATGATAGTAAACTGACATTGGAGCAGCAGAGGACTGTTATTCTGGCGTTTCATGCCCGCCCACACATGGAAATCAAATATTCAAGCCATTAATCCATTTTCTATCCCTGAACATAAAAATCAAGCCGAATTGTTTTTTTTTTTTTGTTTTTTTTTTTTTAAACGAAACACGAATAAATAAGCCGTTTTCTCATTTTTCAACTTTCAATATTAAATCGAAAAACGAATGAACGCAACGTACACGGTCCGTGTACTTTTTCGTTCATTCATTATTCCTTTTTTAACCACGGCGAGAGAGAAAATAAACGAACGGTTGTTGTATTTTTAAATGCTATGTTGAATACCAAAATTTAAATTAAAATGGTATACACAAATTTCATGCGCATGAAATAAAATATAGACTTCTTTTCAGTTTTTTGTTTATTAGGTTTTGCATTTTTAAACCAAAATTAAAAATGGACAGATTAAAGTCGAAAAAATGTCAATTTAAAAGAGTTTCCTTTTGTAAATTAGGCCTACTGTTTCTCCCACACTTTCGATAGCCTGAAATCATGATAATACATGCTTGATTTTAAAACTGAAACGGGCATTGCAGATGCAGAACACCTGTCCCAAAATGGTGACGGGCGAGATTGCTCCCCTTTTGTTCCCGTTAAAAAAAAGTCAACCCATTCTCACTCACCAGGGGTCCGATACTGCCGCATGTCCAAGAGAATGCTGGCGGAAAACTCGCCCAGCGAAGCAGGACATTATAAGCGCTTAACGTGAAAAACGTAAACCCTTAATGCGGCTTAATGTACTAGTGGTATTGGAGGAGCAAATTTAGTACACACCTTATAAATAAAACATATACAGACAAGCAGATGAGCCCATGCACACAATTAATAACACGTTAAGCGTTTTCCTAGAAAATAAAATACAGTTATGAAGAAAATTTAAGACAGTGATATTAAAAGCCCAATAAAGCTATACAGATGAGCAGGTCAGGCCGAATATGAAGGCAACGCACTTAAACGTTCAGCGTTTTCCACACTTAACTTAAAAATATTGTCCTTCCCCTTTGTTTACATTGCGTGCAGTATGCTGTTGATTGCCAAAGGGTATGGGAATTTTGTCTTCATGAAAATTACATATTGGGGTATAATTTTGTCATCATTCGTATATTTTCAATTTGAACAGCAAGACATAGGCTATAGCATATAAAGTGACTCCTAATCCTAAACAATTTCTGGATATAAAACAATATAAAACCCCTAACAGCCAGACAAAAAAGTCACAGAAATGTATGTCGTTTGGGCCTTTTTTCATATAAAACAGAGTAAAAAGCTAAAGGACGGGATCGAGACCACAAGCGGGAACTCGATAATGTGTTGGAGCACTAAACAAGAGGCTATAAGGTTTAGAAATGGTCATGTTTAGGTTAAAATGTAAATGTAATAATAATAATAATTTAATGAATAAAAATTAATCAGTGTCATCTTTTTAGGCTCTTGATTCGAGTCATTCTATTGACGCCAGAGGCAAAAGGCACTAGAGGGCGCTTCAGCGTGACTCAAAACACTAGAAATTAAATTTAGCATTTTTACATATTAAAAAACAAGTTATATATCATTTATATTATTTATATTATTTTCAATTAAATAATTATCTTGCATATGGAAAATTATCTTGTATCTGCTCATTTTATTCATCAGTGTTAAAATAAAAAAGGAAGAAACTGCATTTTCCATATTTCATTTCTGGTTTAAAAAAGGAATAATGAATGAACGAAAAAGTACACGGACCGTACACGGACCAAGAAATTTGTCCAAAAACACTGATTCATCCTGTAATGAAACCAGTGAAGTTTTCATGAGTCATTGAATCATTCATCTAAACTGTTTTTTTTTTTGTTTTTTTTTCAGAACCTCTAGTACCTGATGTTATTTTGTTTGGAGAATCATTATTTTTATATATATATATATAAAAATGTGTTTCTCAATTTATCCAGAATCCTTCAGCTCTAACAGGTGCTAAAGTGTTCTGAGTGGCTTTTTACACCTTGCCTTGCAGTTGATAAGCTGTTTTTAAGTATGTTGCTATGTAGTTGCTAACATGTTTAATCATGCTGTTATTGAGTTATAGTGTTCTGAGTTTTTTGTAGCATGTCATACGGTTGCAAAAAGCATGCGCCTCCCTCACTCTCCCTCTGATCTCTGTCCCGCTGCTAGACACGTTGTTTTGTTGTCAAAAATGCACGTGGTGCTGTGTTGATGAAGGGCGATTGGAAAAAGAGTCATTTGACTGTCGGTAACTGGATCCCTGTCAGACGCTGCAACATGCCGTAAACACTGGAACACAGGAAGACGAGACACTGTGGTCTGGAGTGTGTGTTGACGGGGAAACCCTGACCGGACCAAACCTGGTATGAGTGAGGCCGCTGATAAAGATGGAGCCAACACATACACGCATAGAATTTTTAGCAGATCACATGACTAGCTTCCATTCGCAACCTCACATGCTCATAAATTCTCTTCCTATGGACAGGCCTCATGATCTCAGAGAATGAAAGGGCGATGTTCACGTTCCTTTTTAATATATTATATTTTTTTATGTGCAAATGTCTTGTATGTAGAACCAGTAAGTAATCATTAAACTACAAACAGAAAAAAAACGTTTATTATTTATTATTAATAATAATTTACAATTTATTTTTATAAATTAATGTATTATTGTTGTTGTTAAATAATAACAAATATTATTAATATTCTTCAATATATTGCCATTGTTATTAATCATTTATAATACAAATACAAATACAAATTATAAAAATTGTTCCCTTTTTTGAAGAAAATATTGCTTGTTTTATAGTAATATTATTATTATTATTATGTGTCATTCTTTTATTATTATTATGTAATAATTATCATGGTAATACTTTACAATAAGATTTTATTAGTTAACTACTTTAGTTAACATGAACTTAGAATGAACAATACTTCTACAGCATCTTAATGTTAATTTCAACATTTACTAATACATTATTAAAAATCAAAAGTTGTTTTTGTTAACATTAGTTAATGCACTGTGAAGTAACATGAACAAACAATGAACAGCTGTATTTTTATTAATTAACGTTAAAGTTTAACAAATACAGTAACAAATGTGTTGCTCGTGGTTAGTTCATGTTAGTTTTTACATTAACTAATGTTAACAAATGAGACCTTATTGTAAAGATTTACCATCATAATTAATATAATAATAATAGAGGTATATGTTTTTTCTGTTTTTAGTCTAATCATGCGTATTTATTGTAGTGTGAAAAAGCATTAAAATAATTATTATGTTGCTAAGTTTCGCAGTCTGAATAGTTGCAAGATTGGTTTCATCTCTTTTTTGGTGGGTTCTGTCTTACGTTTAAGCTTAAAATGCTTCTCAAAAATGAATAGCTGTTACATAAACAGATGAGTAAGTTATGTAAACAATACATAAAGTAAGTTACTGCAATGTTCAACACTAAATATACAGTGTTATACATGATACTCTTTACAGCATCAGTTGATTATGCCATCCATAGCCGGCAGCCATATCACCCTGTAGCCCAAGACTGAGACACATCCAGTACCTGGATGGGAGACCTGCTGGGAAAACTATAGATTGCTGCTGGAAGAGGTGTTAGTGAGGCCAGCAGGTGCTATGTGGTCTGTGTGCCAGTTTTGAAAACATAAAACTCTAGATAGGGGTATCCTGAACTTGTGATTCAGGCTATATATATATATATATATATATACATATACATTATATATATATATATATATATATATATATATATGTATATGTATATATATATGTATATGTATATATATATATATGTATATGTATATATATATATATATATATATATATATATATATATATATATATATATATATATATATATATATAATGTATATGTATGTATATATATATATATATATATATATATATATATATATATATATATATATATATATATATATATATATATATATTTATATATATTTATATATATATATATATATATATATTTATATATATATATATATATATATATATATATTTTTTTTTTTTTTTTTTTTTTTTTTATATTTTAATTCCTTTTCTGTGTAATGCACTTTGAATTACCATTGCGTATGAAATCTGCTATATAAATAAACTTACCTGCCTTGCCTTGCCTGTGTGGGTCCTAACGCCCTAGCACATGGGGACTCTATACTGTAACAAGCACCATCCTTCGGATGAGACGTTAAACCGAGGTCCTGACTTTCTGTGGTCGTTAAAAATCTCAGGATGTAGGTGTTTAACCCTGCCAAATCTGCCCATTGGCCTCTATCCATCATCATGGCCTCCTAATCGTCCCCACATTGTCTCCTCTCCACCAATCATCTGGTGTGTGGTTGCCGTTCTGGCGCACAATGGCTGTCATCGAATCATCCAGGTGGATGCTGCACAGTGGTGGTGGTTGAGGAGATTCTACTCTTCCATATGTAAAGAGCTTTGAATACCCAGAAAAGTGCTATATAAATGTGACAAATTATTATAATCCTATTACTGCTCCCTCATGATTTGATTAGTCTTAGACAAAGTTTTCAGATGAAGTGAAATAACATTGACTGCTTGTTTTGTTGGCACAATTGAATCAGCTGACTGTTCATTTCAACTTTTGCACCCTCACTATTTTTTTTTTAATCTAAGTTTTTGCTAAGGGAACCATCACTATTTCTAGTTATCTTTACCTGCATTGAAGAATGAATCTGAGCAATATCATTGAGACTCAGGGGTGATGCTCTTTTGACTTGGACCTGTAACTAACCACCCAGAACACCCTAGCAACACCCTGGCAACCTTCCAGAACACCCTAGCAACATCCTGGCAACCACCCACAACACCCTAGCAACATCCTGGCAACCACCCAAAACACCCTAGCATTGTGGCGGCACACTTTTGCATTAGCAGGTATATAGCATGTGAAAATTTTCTTTTGGACTTTTTTGAAGAAAATACTGCTTGTTTGTTCATTTGCGTTACCAAAGTAGTTGTTTAATGTTTTTAACTGGTACTTTTCTCTCTTTCTCCAATTTGGAAAGTTAAACTGTGAACTTTAATATACTCCTTTTAATATATTATATTTATATACTATTATATTGTATATATTAATATTTCAAATTAGTTTTCGTTTTTTTATTTTATTTTAAGTTTTTGTAATTTTGCTATTTTCTTTTGTCATTCTTTTTGATGTCTTTATTTCAGTTTTAGTACAACCTTCAATTTATTTCAGTTAGTTGCCCACTGGCAACATTTCTAATTTTCATTTAAGTTTAAGTTTTATCTATTTTATTTTATTTTTTCAGCTTTATTTCAATGAACAAAAAACTGATTTAAGTTTTAGTGAACATTAGCAACACTGACATATTGTTTTTTATTTTCAAGCTGTCTTGGCTCTGTTTATAATTTCACTACACACAGGCTTAAAATCAGATTATAAGCATATGCTTGAAATCCATGTTCCGTTTATACCCTCCAACATGCAGCGTAAATGTGGACAATATCATTTTTTTTTCATGTGTGTGGTGTGCTTTAACAAGGCCACCCATCTCATTACAACTGTTAGTTTGCAGTTACGTTGCAGTTTACATTGCTCTCTCTCTCTCCCTCTCTCTTTCTTTTTTTTTTTTTTTTTTTACATTTCTTTCTCCTCCTCCTCAAGTTTTTGTGGCCAGTTTCCAGACAATAATTAGCATTTAACTTTTGGTCCAAGAAGATATGTTGTTCCAGTAAAAACTCTGAGCAGTATAAACAGGCTGAAGAAGTTCTCTGTGCTCAGACAGGAGGGGTTGGATGTTTTCAAGAAGAAGTAGAACACAATGTGCTTTACGTGTCAGATTACAGCCCTGTTTATCAAAAGCTCTGCTCCCATTGGCCAGCACCATGGCGGAAGGAATCCCGCCCACTGTCCCTTAACCAATCAGCTGCCAGATAAGTTTTTGTGCATGTGTGAAGGAAATGGGGGGGGGGTACCTACATTGAGTAGGCTTGTGTGTGTATGTGTGTTTGTGCGCTGCTTGTGTGAGTGTTTGGACAAGCTCAATGGATCGCAGTTCCTGGAAGCGCCTCCAAGTTGCTGCGAATTCCTGCGAATGCTCACAATAACAGATTCCTGAAAGTGGCTAGTGACTGCGGCTGACCAATGACAGAGACCTGGTGGGGACATCGGCCTTCTGTCCTGCTCCGTTAGGGAAGCGCCTCAAACGGACCAAAAGGGAATAAAGAAGGGGGTTGTGTATATCAACCTGGCCATACCACAAAGTACTACTGCCCAGTCACCCCTCCTGTTCTCCGGTTTCATAGACACACGGGTCTAAACAAGCCTCAGTGTTCGCAACCACACTTACTTAACCCCATGTTCTTTAGCAGTGCTACAACAGGGTAACAACAGGTCAGGATCATTCCCAATATGCCAGTCATGGTTCATCAAAGGTCACCTCGCATCATCATTAGCTTTTACATAGTCAGATTATTTGCGTTATACAGTCTTTTAGTCTATTTTGAAAGCAGATTTGCTTTTAAACATTTATTAGTGCTTAGAGACGTTTTAACATCATAGTTTTATCCTGATCTGCCCAAGTTGAACACAATCTAAAGACAAAGTGCTTTATAAGAGTTTTTCTTGGACAGCATAAGTATTAAATGATTGTCGTAAAAGTGAAACTGACCCAATCCGAGAAGAAATTCGAACCCAAGTGAATGCAAACAAAAAGAAGCTTGAGAGAATCTTGTTTTCTGTCGGCTCTGCGTGTGAATCAACACATAACTCAACTTCAATGTCGCCTTTTGTAATCTAATACAGCAAAGGTTGAGATAAATAGACAGAAATAGATGAGAAAGTAGGCAGAACTGACCAATCACAATTCAGTATGCATATATTATAATTATATCAGTTAGATTTCAGATAGATGAATGATTTTCATGGTTAATTTTTTTTTATTTAACATTTTATATAAACTAGTTTTAAGCCCATTCACACCAAAAACGATAACTATAGCGATAACTATATTAGCATCCACACCAGCAGACAATAACACTGCAGTTTTGTCATCTGCCGCTTTAAATGCTCAAGTCGGGTGGATTCTGATTGGCTGTCAATGTTTTTATCATTTATCAGCTGGAAAAATTAGTTTTAAAAGTGATTCTAATGATATTGTTTCTCTGTGCAGTTCTAGTTGTGGTGTGAACTCTGATATTCTTTTATATTTAGAATGATTTTTAGAAATATATCTTTATCGTTATAGTTATCATCATATAGCGTGTGTATTTCAGCAGTGGCGTGTAACGCAGTCACTCCTACTAGCCACTTTGGCTGGTTGATTTTTATATATAATATAGTATACATTTTTCAATTGTAGTCTCTTAAAAAGGCATCTGAAATAACAAATGCAATGCAGTGTTGTCAAAAATATAGATTATTTTGATACATATCGATACTGAAATATCTGAAAATATATATGTAATCTCCAACAGTGAGTAGACACACTAACCCGCCTCCCCTCACTCACTCGTTTAATTTGCTCCGGATTAATATTGTTGGTGTTACAGGGCTTGAATTTTGCCATGGGATTGCACATATTGCGCATAATTTTACTAATTTCCGCAGATTTTGTGCTCACACCCAAGGTGCACGCACATAAAGCCACTTCTCCGTACTAAATTGAGTTCTTTTTGCTGCTTATTGCGCTTAAACAGTCAAATACACACAAAATAATGTCAAAATGCTGGTCTTGGCGTGCAGTTTTTGCGGGATATTGGGTACATATGCATTACATATCCGTGTTTTTATTATTCAACAGGTGAGTAAGGTATTTTATTGAATAAATAAATTGTCACATTTAGCTCAGGTTTATAGTCATATTCACCCGCACAGCCGAAGCACAACCAAAACAATGTCCTTCGGCAAGATGCATGCAGTTTTTTTTAACCGCTAGAGGACCATTGTGTACCTTTTAAATTATTGAAATTAACATTAAATATTAGGATCTCAGGTAGTACTTTAAGTAAATATTTTAGGTCAAATGGTTTCGGCTGACAAAAAGTTTGGGAATCCCTGTTTGTTAACGGTCTGCGCATTAAGTGTTTTCAGCTGAATTAGTTGAAAAATAATAAATATAGATTATTTTGAGGAATATCAATTCAGTGCTGCCTTGCAAGCAGTTTTTCAACTAAACACGTCTTCAACTAAATCAGTGTGAAGAATGTGCAAATCAACTGTGTTTATTTTTGTGTTCCACTATAGTTATCTCTACTGTGCAATCAAATCACTGTCTAGCATGTGAAAATATATTTAAATACCAGCCTGTTTGTTTAGTCCCGTGGTTTACTGGCTCCAAAAAAAGTCGCCAGTCTCTGCGAAGTGACTATATGTAGAGACTATTAATACCTGCAAAAATATAATTTTGAGTATAGAAACACCGCCATGTGACCGCTACGAGTCAGGCCATAGATCAAGTTATTAGTTAGTCCCTGTCTGGTGCCAAAGTCAACATTTAATCTGTAGACGATATCTGTATCTATGTGAGTGTTTGTTGTTGGGATGAAGCTTCAGAGACTCTCATTTGCAGGTCTTAATTTTGTGCAGTTTATTTATGAGTACAGTTTGTCATTAAGAGTTAAAATAAATAAACTCAAATGCCTGCTGGATTTCTACCTTTTTTCAGTCAGAAAGGTAATCACAACTTCTCAACCACTGTGTTTCTTGCCATTTTAATTTTAGTTTAGCGTGCTTTATTATTGGCATAACAAAAAGACTAAACATTTGCATTGCAAAAGTTAAAAGATGCAAGTTAAATGATTGTTCTTTTTCTTTCTCAGGTTGTGTGCTCTCATTCAGGACAGTTATGGGATGTTCGGTGAGCTTCTTCTGCAGTGTGTGTTCACAGAGTCAGAGATCCAGCAGAGCTCTGAGCAGCTGGAGGGCCGTGTGTGCCTCCTTCAGGCCCTGAGGGTCGTCCAGCGTCTCACACGTGACAAGTGAGTCCCTGATGAAATCACATGACACTAAAAACATCCAGCTGATCTGAAAAAAAAAAAAATCATATAATGAGTATTAATTGAAGTCTGTGTAGAAAAACGCACCCACATTAATTTCCTGCTCCTTAAAGCTACATTTGTTTTTTGATTTTCATTGAGCCACAGCTTAGCAGTTAGTATACATCCAGATATTAAGAGATGGATACTACTGTAGAAATGGTTTTATTGGGACAAATCAATCAATCGGCAATCAATCAATCAATAAATTTTATTTATGACCATATTTCTAACAATATTCTTTATTCATAACTTTTTATATATATATATATATATATGTATATATACAGGGTGAATTCAGGGTGATTGGACTGTTTTTGCCATTTGAGATGAATTGGAAAAAGAGTCCCAATCAACCTGAATTCACCCTATATATATATATATATATATATATATATGTATATGTGTATATCAATCGATCAATCAAAGCTTTATTCAGGATGCACATGGTCCAAAAAAACAAACATAAAAAATATCAATACAAACACCAAAAAAATAAATAAAATGCAGGTATATAATGAATAAATTATATATATATATATATATATATATATGTATATGTATGTATGTATGTATGTGTATGTGTATGTGTATGTATGTATGTATGTATGTATGTGTGTGTATATATATGTATATATATGTATATATGTTGGTTCCCCTTTTGCTGCCAAAACAGCCCTGGCCCGTTGAGGCATGGACTCTACTAGACCCCTTAAGGTGTGCTGTGGTTATCTGGCACCAAGATGTTAGCAGCAGATCCTTTAAGTCCTGTAAGTTGTGAGGTGGGGCCTTCATGGATCTGACTTGTTTGTTCAGCACATCCCACAGATGCTCGATTGGATTGAGATCTGGGGAGTTTGGAGGCCAAGTCAACACCTCAAACTCGTTGTGTTCCTCAAACCATTCCTGAACCATTTTTGCTTTGTGGCAGGGCACATTATCCTGCAGCCACCAGGGAATACCGTTTCCATGAAAGGGTGTACATGGTCTGCAACAATGCTTAGGTAGGTGGTACGTGTCAAAGTAACATCCACATGAATGGCAGGACCCAAGGTTTCCCAGCAGAACATTGCCCAAAGCATCACACTGCCTCCGCCGGCTTGCCTTCTTCCCATAGTGCATCCTGGTGCCATGTGTTCCCCAGGTAAGCAACGCACCCGCCCATCCACGTGATGTAAAAGAAAACGTGATTCATCAGACCAGGCCACCTTCTTCCATTGCTCCGTGGTCCAGTTCTGATGCTCACGAGCCCACTGTTGGCACTTTCGGCGGTGGACAGGGGTCAGCATGGGCACCCTGACTGGTCTGTGGCTATGCAGCCCCATGCACAACAAACTGTGATGCACTGTGTATTCTGACACCTTTCTATCAGAACCAGCATTAACCCCTTGAGCAATTTGAGCTACAGTAGCTCGTCGGTTTGATCGGACCACACGGGCCAGCCTTCGCTCCCCACGTGCATCAATGAGCCTTGGTCGCCCATGACCCTGTCGCCGGTTCTCCACTGTTCCTTCCTTGGACCACTTTTGATAGATACTGACCACTGCAGACCGGGGACACCCCACAAGAGCTGCAGTTTTGGAGATGCTCTGACCCAGTCGTCTAGCCATCACAATTTGGCCCTTGTCAAACTCGCTCAAATCCTCACGCTTGCCCATTTTTCCTCCTTCTAACACATCAACTTTGAGGACAAAAAGTTCACTTGCTGCCTAATATATCCCACCCACTAACAGGTGCCGTGATTGAGAGATAATCAGTGTTACTCACTTTACCTTTGGTGTATATAAACACAATATAATATATAATCATTAAATTATGTATTATTTGTATAATATATATTTTCACAGAAATATTATTATTTATATAAATAATTATTGAATTATATAATATAAAGTTATAAATAAATTCATATTTATTTATAGAATAGTAATATGTATTTTTAGAATATAAATAAAACTATTAAAATGCAAATATGGGCAGAAAAAAAAATATATATATATATATATAATATATATGCATGAATCATATTTGCATTATATACATTATAATATATAATCATTATATTATTTATTATATGTATAATAAATATATTTTCTCATAAATATTTAAAATGTATGTATTATTAATTATATAAATATTATTTATATAAATAAATAGTGAATTATATTATACAAAGTTGTGAATAAAGGAATATTTATTTATAGAATAGTAATATGTATTTTTAGAATATAAATAAAACTATTAAAAGCAAAAAAAAAAAAAAGATGTTATTGCTTAAAAGGTCTATTTCTTTAGTATTCAAACAGTAAATCTTTGTCTGTATTATAATATTTTGTCTCACCTGCACCCTGTTTTCTAGACCATTTGTAAATCATTAGTGAGCGTTACTGCACGCCATTGAACTGAAAGTTAATATGAGCTACTGTTTCCAGCCTCTCTGGCTCAGATTAGCAGCTCACAGTGTCAGAGTGTCTGCAGCACACCGGCCTGCGTGATTTACGTCTGTGTTGAGTATTTCTGGCATCTCACTGCATGTGTCCGCTCACTCAAGATTGTCTGCGTGCTCAGTCCTTTAACATCTATGTTGTTTGAGTTAAAGATGGCATGTGATGGGAAATTCTGGTGACGTGTTTCCACGGATATGAACATGAGCCGTGTACACAAATGTACAAGATGCTTTTCAACAAGCACAGCTTATATGGGATCAATGGCCACATGGTGTATATATGGCTATATGGTGAATATGAGTCTATGAGAGGTTAACAAACATTTAAGGAAATTCTATAATCATTTACTTGGCCTTATGTATTTCACAACTCCGAAACAATGTGTTTTTTCCCATGGAACCCAAAAAGAAAATCCATAGCGGAATGTTCATGCAGTTTTTTTTTTCAATAAAATGAATGGGGACTGAGACTGTCAAGCTCCAAAAAGACATTAAAAACATAAAACGTGTCAGCAAGCTTGGCCCCTCCTCTGGCCCCCCTAAATTTAGAATCGTATCGCACCAAACTCTTTTCTGAAACTGGTTGCAATGTGCCGTTTTTGCTGTGGCAGTATGTGATGAAAAGAGTAATTTATTGTGTCATAACCAATAACCAATGCAAAGAAGGAAAACCGCATGAGGAGACTGCGCGCTGTGGCGTGCAAGTAGTGATGTTCGTTTATGAATGATTTGTCATTGATTGTCACACTAAAATAGTTGTAAAACGCGGTTGCTACGCACTTGATTATAGATCAATTAAGCTCTCTTTATACACGTTGTGTTGTAACTTCACCCATACGCAGCATTGATACTGTAGATTAATTTCACTGACTTGACGACTTTGAATTCCATTCAGTCATTTCGTTCATTTAAACATACTGGTAGTTAAAATATAAATTTTAAATGGCTAATTTCTCCGAACACATCCACATATGAACCCCCCAAGTTACCATGGTCTAGAACTGCTACTGGTTTGGATCAGTTAAACATGTCTCTGCATGGCACATTCTGACAGTGATCTTGCTCATCTTCTCTTTGTTTCATCTTGTTTGTTTACTTCTGAATGCTATTTCAAGAAAAACTAAATTCTCAGGTGAGTTTTTTTTTTTTGAATTAATGCTCAGGAATGGACAACTTTCACCAGAAAGGAACAGTATGGTTGTCTGTGCTGCAAGACATAAAGATTTATGGCTTAATTTCTTGTTCAGTGTTTTCAGAAAGAGCTCGGCCGTGTTCCTCGTCCCGCTGGACTGGATAGGGCGGTTGAGCGGGTCGCAGGAAGAGGAGAGCTAGACTGTGATTAAGACAGCTGTGGAACTGGTTGTGAATGATCAGATCAGACTGCACTGAGGCACACACAGGGTTCAAAAACAGTTTTTAAGCCCCACAAAGAGCTTTTTATTCTCTCGTTCTAGAAATCCATCTATGTATGGGAGTTCTTAGAATCGAGAATTGTTATGCTGAACTGAAGAAACTGTAATGAAATATCAAGAACTTCTGATATGGTGACTCGAGAACCCTACAGCAAGAATGAAAATGAACCTGAAATAAAACCTGACCTTTATTTTAACACATTTTAGCCAAATTTTAGGTTAAACTATATTTCGCTGGTCCACTTTAGACATTAACTGTAAGTAAATTGTCAACTACATGTTAACTAACTCTTTTAGAGTAGTAGTAGACCATAGTAGACTGTTAGGTTAGGGTTAGATGTTAGGGTAAGTAGAATAATTTGACGTAGTTGCAGAGTTACTTCTAGTCAGTAGAATGTCTGTTGAGGAGCATCAAAATAAAGTGTTAGCAGATATTAAGCAGACAGTCTACTAATACTCTAAATAGAGTTAGTTGACATGTAGTTGCAAAGTTACTTGTAGGTAGTAGAATGTCTAAAGTGGACCATCAAAAATAAAGTGTTACCCTATTTTATTCTTAACTAAAAGAGTACATAACACACAGTTTCTGCAATCTCATGTTAATCTTGAGTACCTATAGAGTAGTATTGCATCCTTGATATTTCTGAAGAGTCTTTAGTTTTAGCTCGTGCAGGCGTGCAGTGGGCGGTGCTAAAGAGACACGAGCACGCGCGCACATGCACGCACACACACACACACACACACGAAATACATCATGGCATTATCCCTGGATAACTTTCGATTTACTATACGTTCGTGTTGTTGAGATTATATGCACTTACGCGCCGATTGCCAACAAAACACAGACATTTGATGCAGTTTCACTCATGACCAGGAACAAACAAACACACTTGCAGAACTCCGTTGCTGCTCCGAGAAAACAAACTGCCTTGTTTCCTTAACACCGGGTTATTTGGGAAGCTGAACATCTTTCCCTTACAACCATAAACACACTTCTTTAGTGACATTGTTGATTTTGTGGTCTAAAAACAAAATGACAGCGCTGCCGACGGCTCCCATAATCCGAAGGAAGCTCGTTGATGGGCAGCTCTTGCTCTCGCTCGGGTTGATGTGCGCACGCGCTCATCCGGGAGATGTGCCCATACAAGCAGTTCCGCCCTTTATAATGTCATACAGGGCTATACTCTAAAAAACTTTCCAAAACTTATTTGAATCCTGAAGGAGTGTATTTGGCACAGAAATACTCCGTCATACGTCCAACTCTTTAACAGTGTAAATAAGTCAGAATACATGAAATAGCATTAGATCTCCCCTTTAATTAAATTTCTAGGAACCTTGAAGCCCATGAGCTTAAGCATAGCTAAATGCTTGGTACCTACCAGTGGTATTTAGTGCAACGTCTACATTAATCCGGATACAAAAACGGCATTTCCATTTCAAAAAGCTCTCCGTCCACACTAGCATTTTTAAGCGTTTTCCAAAGGTTAGAATTCCAAAGGCTAATTCGCCATGCTGCGTATGCATAAAACCTCATAAAAGCTCACTGAGATGAGGCAGACAGAACAGACATCATAAAGTTATCACGCTATTCTTCTGGCAGGATCATTTTATTTATCAAAATGTTTAGACTGTTTGTTTTTATTTGGAGTTAATACATTAACTTAATTTTTGCTTTAGATTAAACTTATTTTAGTTAGTTGCCAAGGCAATATTTCTATAGTTTTTCCATTTAATGTTAATATTTTATTTTATTTCAATGAACAAAGGTGTTTTTAGTAGTTTTAGTTAACGACAATAACCCTGCTACCTACTTACGCCATATCCATTATAATTGTGGGATTGTGGGATTGTTTATCTGCCAATCTTTTAAATCAAACACAGACGAAGCTGATCTCTGTCTTTTTGTCTGTATGTCAGTCTGTCTGAAATGTTATTTTAGCAGCATAAACTCATAATTGGAGTGTTAACATAACAGCCGGCCTGCCAAATATTAAATTATCACCATTTTCAATCAAGAGAATTCAATTCTTGAATGTTTTAATGACAGACTATTTACCTCTGTGGGTGTGTGTGTGTGTGTGAGAGTGTGTGTGAGAGAGAGAGAGAGTGTGTGTGAACAAGCCTCAGCCTGCTAGTGAAACTGATCTCAAACTTGTCAGCAGACACTGTTCATCTGCAATAGAAGCTCAACTTGGCAGCATGTCAGTCTAACCAAAGCTAATGAGACTGACTTTGTGAACACTCCACCTTTGGCTCCCGTGTTTCTGGAAGGATCCCTTGTTAAAACCTTGTTTTTTTCCCCTGTCTCTTCTTCTCTTTGCAGATGTGCTCTGCTCTTCAGTATGATTGACAGTTTGTGGCCTCCTCAGGTTGATCCAAGATCTCATGACGATCTGCCACAGTCCCCCAGCGTAGGTCTTCAGATCACATCATAAATCACAGCCGTGTTTACTTCATATGTTTACTTCATATTTATCGGCCATGCCTCCTGCTTCTGGAAGATTCTGCTTGGATAGTGGCTCATAACGTCAGAACAACCACCATGCTGCATACTTAACCAAAGTACAGATAAATAAACCTTCAGTGCTCAAAGATACAAAATTACTTATTAGCAGTGGTTGCTAAGACAAACATTTCTGCAATTTCTCATACTAACAGTTAGTAACTCGCCCCGTTGGTGATACAGACAGGAATGATACCGCAAATCAAGCAGCTGTTGTGCTGTTACTTTTATACTTCAGATTCAGATACTTCCCCATAAGATCTGCTTGTTTTGTACATATTGTGTTGCTTGTGACAGATAAGTAGTTACATTCATCTTTTAGTAGGCCTAAAATTGTTTTCTACCTTGAGTTTAAAAAACAGTACTTTAAGCAGATTTAAAGGGAATGTTTTATACTATTCGTAGTATTTTATATCTTAAAAGACACTTCTTTTGAACTTAACTCACTGTTAGTGATGTTTTCATGCACCGTTTTTATTCATCAGAGTGGGTCAAGTCACTGAGGCATATGTAAAAGAGTTAGTTCACCCAAAAATGAAAATTCTGTCATTAATTACTCACCCTCATGCCGTTCCAAACCCGTAAGACCTTCGTTCATCTTCAGAACACAAATTATGATCTTTTTGATGAAATCCGAGAGCTTTCTAACCCCTCCATAGACAGCTATTTAATTAACACTTTCAAGGCCTAGAAAGGTAGTAAAAACATTGTTAAAAAAGTCCATGTGACTCAACTTTAATTTTATGAAGCGATGAGAATACTTTTTGTGCGCAAAAACAAACAAAAATAACAACTTTATTCAACAATTTCTTCACGTCTGTGTCAGTCTCCTACGCTGTTGACGTAGTAAATACAGTCCAGCGCTTCTAGTGCTACACCAGAATGCCGGCTAACCATTGGCCGATGCTGAGCATGTGAGCACCACGACGCATACGTGTGATGATGACGCCGGAGCTGGCCAATGTAAACTGCATAGGAGACTGAAATTGTTGAATAAAGCCGTTATTTTTGTTTGTTTTTCCACACAAAAAGTAGTCTCGTCGCTTCATAAAATTAAGGTTGAACCGCTGGAGTCACATGGACTATCTAACGATGTCAGAGAGCTCTCGGATTTCATCAGAATATCTTAATTTGTGTTCCGAAGATCAACAAAGTTCTTATGGGTTTGGAACGACATGAGGGTGAGTAATTTACATTTTTGGGTGAACTAACCCTTTAATGAGCTTATGAAGGTTTCTGCATTAGCATATTTTATTTACTGTTTATTTTCTTGAGTAGAATCTGAGTAGAAGTTGAGTAACACAAGAAAATGATGTTCATTTATTTCCATCAAATGACCCCTCTCAACTATTAAACTATCAACTTACCAACTATTCCAGGATCGAGTCCCACCACCCAGTTTCTGCTATAGGCTGAGCATCAAGCAGGGTCACATGGCTCCGTTATCAAGACAGACTGAATCTCCACATTACAGACCACCTGTACTTCAGACGCTAAGAGAGATCCTTCAGGTACAGCACTCAAAATTGTCATCCTTACTAATGGATTGGCAGAAGTGTCTTTTACGACACATGCTTAAAAAATAAAAAACAAAATAAAGAAAAACCTGGAAATATTAAGGAATTTTAAAGCGACCTATTATGTTTTTTTACATTTTCATCTTTCTTTAGTGTGTAATGTTGCTGTTTGAGCATGAAAATGTCTGCAAAGTTGCAAAGCACAAAGTCACTTCAAAGGGAGTTATTCTCTATATCAGTAAGTGTTTCTGAACTACCTGAAACGCCTCAATTGTAGTTTTCTTCCGGGAACGTACACATCACAATATTCCTAATTTTTAATAATTCCCATCCAATGCATACACAAAAAAGGGACGGGGCCTGGTTCAATGTCACATCATTGTTAGTGTTTCCACCTGAGAAGCTTGTGAAACTTGTGCTTATGGTAAGGGGTGTAACATTTCAGAAACATGCTCGAAGCGGTTGACCAATCACAACACACTGAGCTTTTCAGAAGGAGAGAATTCATAGAGACAGGAACTAAACAGACCATTACTGACAGACTGGGAAGAGAAGAGATGTAACAATGGAGAATATGACAAAAATAATGTATTTTGAACATTCAAGCATGAAAACCTGTTCTAGTAGAACCTAAAAACAAAGTCAAGACTTTGTAAAAGGGCATAAAGGGCCTCTTTAAGGAATTGTCATTTCCAGACATAAGATTTTCTTTAAAGAGTGAAGATTTTTTATAATGTTCAGCACTAAAATATTTAATTGGCTGGAAATTCGTCTTTGTGAGTGCAGTCTTTATACAATAATAATAAGAAAATCCTTATCCAGTAATGTTAAATCTAAAGTTTTTAATTGGAATTGGTCAAAAGGTGTGGAACAGTGTAAATATGTATATACTTTTATAATTGTTTATTAATATTTTGATTGAGCTTTTATTTTTATATTTTCAGTTTTAATTTTAGTTTAGATTTTAGTAATTTGTCATTTTATTAGCTACATTTCTATATAGCTTTATTTTTAATTCAGTTTAAGTTTTAATAATTTTAGTACTTCAACTTTTCAAACTTTTGTTTTTCATCTAGTATTTAAATTTTATTTCAGCTTTACAATTGTTATATATTTAGTTTTGTTTTTAGTTTACAACAAGAAGACTGGTGTGCAAACCATGAAATGTTATTCTTTTAATCTAAGTTGATTTACTAATGATTTGTTCTGTCCTTGTTTTTTAGGATGGATCTTTGAGGCGTCGTTGCAGCTTTCGGGCCACTGTGGTCCATAAACATTTATTGGTAATGTTTTCTTAAACTATAAATTCATAAATCAGATAATCATTTTCATCATAGCTATATCTTTGTGGACCACCTTGGCATGCCTGGTTTAAGGACTGTGAGAAACAGTCCTTAGCTTTGGCTTTCTTAAGAACCCACCATAGCGGTTTTCCCAGCACATTTGCCAAGTTCCTTCAGGGAAGCCTCCAAACTGTACACCTTTAAAAAAGCTTTTGGAAAGCTTTACGCACTGTTTAACATTAGCTTACCGTAAGTGACATCATCCTGTGACAATCTACCTTATTGATCTTGCAAAAACTTTGGACTTTGATAACCTGGGATTTATTTGTATGAGGTTAAGGGTCATGCTTACACTTTAGTGTGGACAGTAGATTAACAGCAGATTCATGTGTTTTGTTTTGATTCGCTCTTTTTGTTTTGCTTTTGACATTGCACATCTGCGTAGGTGTATGAATGAGCAATCTGTCTGGGAAAATGGCCAAGAAAAAGCATTATTCCTGTAATAATGACAGATTTATGTCTTTGTGAATGATGCAAACAATAGCTTAATGAATTCACACCACTGTTTGATAAACACCCCAATTTACACATTTCATCAATTATCTCCAAATATTTAAAGGTGCTGTATGTAAGTTTTTGACTGTACTAAAGCATAAAAATACCATAATATGTTTGCAGATATTTAGGAAACATGCTAAGTTCACATACTCATTTCTCTGAAAACCAATGCTACAGACAGTTAATCTCCGTTCCGTGTCGGAATGTCTGTTTTTGTTTTGGTCTGTGCGATAACGCACGTTGCCAGTTTACCCAATAGTATTTCGGCACCACAGGTTGCCAGTTGGTGGAAAACACAGAGTATTGTTGCCATGGAAGCCAGCAAACAAATTGGGTCAGAAATCGCAGATTCTACCCGACATAAAAAGCCTCGGCATCCATCTAAAATTCTCTACGAACGAAAGCACATTAAAACGCGGAAAAATCAACTCATCAACTTACAGTGTGCAAGTCTCCTCGCCTTCCATTGACAATTGCGCTTGTTCCTGTTGCGTGACCTCAAACTGGCAACCCGTGTGAGCGTCTAGTCTGAGGAGGAGGGGGCGGGGCAAACAATATTTTTAATTTGGACTGCAGTACCCATTTCAACCACTAGCTGTCATTCGTACACACAGCACCTTTAAAAAGAGAAAATGTGCATTATACATTAAAAGTCTACTTTGCTGGATAAAAAAAAGCTAATCTCAAACTCTCCAGTTGGTTCATACCAGTTTATTCAATAAAATGCACTGATTGCCGCATGCATCTTGGTCTTGCAGAGCTCAAATGCAGGCGAAAGGGAGATGCTGCTGTTTGTGACAGATCCCAGTCTCCAAACGGAGCCGAACGCAGAGGGAAACAGGAGAACCGTAGCCGTGTGTCTGAGCCCGTCCTGCCTGATCCGGAGCTCAGTAACACAGGCCCTGGACAAACTGCAGCAACAACCTGTTCTGAAGTTCAGAGATGCAGTGAAGGAGCATGGTGCACAGCTTTTTTTTACAGTGACAAAGTGCAAATTACTTGCTAATTGCTGGTTCATTCAATCACAATGATAGTATTAGAACTTTAATCACATTACAGTGATTAATAAATTTATTAAGAAATTCTTATATATTTTTTATATAATGTATTTATATGTCATGGTAGTATTTATTTAGATAATTAATTTAATTATTTATTATAATTACAAAACAAATATTATTGGAATATTGGAATTTGTGCTTGATTGTAAATAATGTATCAAAATCTTGAGGGGTCCAAAAAATAGGCTTCATTTGGTTTGAGCAATGTTTTTTTGGGGTGAAATATGACCTGGACATGCTTTCATAATTTCCAGCCATAAATGCTTTATAATGCATGAAAAATTCTGTTTTGTCTGTTTTTTAAGGAAAAGTTCAGCACTACTGAATGAAAGTCATTCAAGCAGAAAATCTCTGGTTCTGCTTCTTTATGTCTCATACATGTTTCCTACATAAATCTCCATGTTGTCTTTCCTCAAAACCATGACTAGAACGTTCTGTGACATTATTCTACTACTCCTTTCACTAAACCAGGTCAGATATTCTGTTGGGATCAGACAGTGATCCAACTGGAACCAGAGGACCCATCTTTCTCCATACCACAGCCTATAATACTGGACCACCTGGGTCCAGAAACCCTCCCGTACTCTCTCAGCACTGTCACAGGTTGGTATATTCCCTTCAGAGCCTCCCCTGTTTTTGAGGAGTTGGTACAGTCCAGACTGACGGAACCAAATCTCAGGGGGATACAACATGTTTGTCCATTTAAACGAAACCAGTTGTTTGTTGGCTCAGGCTTTGTTCTTGATGCTTTGTTAGGGACCTTCTTGTGGTTTGTCATGTGCTTTTCCTTTTTAAAGATCTCTCTCTCCCACATTGAAGGAAAGTTGTCTTTTTGCCCGGTTTTGAGATATAAAAGTCTCAATTTGTTACAAAGTGCTCTGTTCTATTCTCTTATTATATTATTTAAACTCATGCAAAGTGATGCAATCTGACTGTATTGTTCTTCATTCTGTAAATGATCCCCAAATAGGGATTATTTTCACTAATCATTTTTTAAAGTTATTTCACTGCTTTTCCAAATGCAGAATAAGCGTAATCAGTAATACCACTCTGTTATGTTATGTTATGTTATGTTATGTTATGTTATGTTATGTTATGTTATGTTATGTTATGTATATAACGCATTCGATTAATTTTTTCACTCTAACACGGTAAAAATATTTAATGCAATTACTGCAGAATCCGTTTTTTCCTGTTATTGGAAAAACATTTATTTGGCTAGCGTTACATTATATTGACCGCACTCTTATTCATGCAAATGCTTTTAAACCATTCAAGTGTGATAAGACAAGATAGAACGCACACACACATCTCGTGCACGCAGAAAGCCGCTTCAGACAGCGCTTGAACAGACAAAAACGCACAATTATGCAAAATGCAAGTTTTGTCGAGTGTCCTCGCAAGCACAGCCTTAAATGAGTTAAATTAAGTCATAAATTAACATAAAGATTTTTTGAGAAAATAGGATGAGCATCAGATTCGCGGTCTTAAAGTGACAGCAGCCTAATAAACCCGCTGTCATTAAGGATAATTAAAGAACAAAAGAAAAAGAGAAAATCCCTCACTGCTTTTGACTGAATAACTTTAATAAGCTTTAATAGTTAGACTTACCGAAAAAGGACCGTTTACATGGGTCAAAAACAACAAAACAATAACTTTTTTTGCATTTTGACGGGGCAAGTAAAAATCTTCCAGTCTGACTGGGCTAAAAGAAAAAAAATGAGCCCTGATATATTGAAGGTCACAGGTAAATGTGACATTTATTATAATGGGTTTATGTGAAGATTGTTTTAAGTTCACTTAAATTAAAATTATTATTTTTTAAAGCCTAATAAATGTTAAAATTGATAGCTTTCAATGATACTGTAATGCTGAATGGCTAAAATTGAGGAAAAAAAGAAACTCATGACTCATTTCATAGAGACATCAGTAGAAGTATTGGTATCTGTGATGCCTTCTTTCATAAAAAGATGCATTGAATAAATATTTAAAATATAGGCTACTGTATTTGTTGTGTCTACATTAATTTTGATATTAAATGTGAAATTATTCAAATATATAAAAAAAATGTAATGTTAGGTGTGCTTAATTAGTTCGTTTTTTTTAATCAGTTGACAGCACTAGTTATATGTTATGTTATGTTTTTGTCATCCACAGTGAAGCTCTCACAGGTTTCATGCAGACATTATGTTTAGGTTGTTCTGTTCTGAAGAATAGAAATGTGATATTTGACACTCCATGTTAGACTTTGAATCTCTTTGGCTGTTTCACCCTGTAGATAAGACAAATCATCTGACTCAAAAGTGTAAAAAGCACAAATTATCTTCTGCCGTGGTCAGCAACTTTGCCGGAGGATTCTCCAGAGAGCAGAGGTTCATACAGGGAGTCTTATCACCGCCTGTTGTGTATTATGTAACATAGATGTGTGCTTGTGTGCTGCGTGTTACTTGCTTGTATGATGTTATTTGTCAGTAAATGGGAAAGTTCTCAGAAGTTTGAACAAACAAACTATTTGATGTGTTGATGTGCCATGATTCCTTTGGGTAGAATATTTCATAATTAATTTTCACAGTAGCATTGGCTTTGAGGTTAAATCAGAAGTGTAAAAATAGCACTAATTAGCTAATTTACTCAGTAAGTAGTACAAATAACAGTAATGGGCTTATTTATAACTAGTAAATGGAATATGTAACTTTGTTAGATACAAAAGCAAACTTTGTTAGAACACAATGCATGGTTTATCCAGCAAAGTGATTTTAGTCAGTTATACCAATGAAATTATTTTAATGAATGTGTGATTTGCATATGTTAATGTGCAGGTGTGATTGTTGCGGTGGACGAAAGCACAGCATTCTCCTGGCCCACCTGCAGCCGGTGTGAGAGTTGCCGTTTAGAGCCTCGAGAAAAACAGTAAGTCCAAAGTTGTGTGCTAGACCAGTTCTAAGTCCAAACCGGTGAACTTTAAAGACAAGAGGCAATCCTAAGTGATCGTCAACCTACAGTATAGCCTGTGGTAGGGAGGAGCGGACAGATTGAAGTTCATTCTACACTCTTAGAAATAAAGGTTCTTTATTGGCATTAATGGTTCCATAAAGAACATATAGCCATAGCACATTGCACAAAAGATTCTTTGGTTCTTTAGATTAGTAAAATGTTGTTCTTTTAATAAATGTTCACCTAAGGTTCCAAAAATGGTTCCTCTACACTTAAAAATGAAGGTTCCATTTGGGTTTTTTTTGCAGTAACCATTTTTGGTTCCCCAAAGAAACTTTCAGTGAACGTTTCTTAAAATAACCTTTTTTTTCTTAGTGTGAACAACATTTCAGTACATTTCAGTAATCTAAATATTTTTTTTCCACTATAAAGAACCTTTTGTGAGTGTATGGCATCTCTTCCAAAAAAAAAAAGAAAAACCTTTTGGAACGTGTTTTTTAGACGTGTTAAGCACTACAAGGAAGAATTTCAATACCGATGTTGTGTAGAAATGCCTACAGACATTATTACAGCATCGTCACATCTGCAAATTCCTTCTTGCGTCATCTAATAAAATGAAGTGTTTATTGAGTCCCAAATGCTTTCTTTACTAAGTTATATTTGAGTTATTCCAAAGTGCATTTTAGGGGACAATTTTGTTCCCTAAGCCACAAAAAAAAACACTTATGATGTAGTTTGACATGACCATTTTTCACCCTTCTCTTTGACCCTTAAGATTGAAGTCAGTATGAAGTGCAAGTTGTGATAGTCTTTTCTTCCATATATCCGAGTGAAACAGTTTCTCGACCAAGAAAAGGACCTGATTTTGCCCAGGTGGAAGTGATTGGATGGTTGTGGTTTGCTATTGGTCAATCTCATGTGATTGACAGGTTGCCCCGCCCTCACGCCAGTAAACACGACATTAGAGAAAAGAGATGTCGTTGCAAGAGGGATGGGAAGTTATTTTGATTAAAGATTGAGGCACATGAATTAAACAAAAAATAATGATGTGCACGGATAAATCTTTTTTCTTTTTATTTGATGGTAATTTTAAACACTTTTCTCAAAGTGTGCTTTTACAACTTGTGTATATAAATGAGCTCTATTATGATTGGTTGTAACTGGCTAATCTATGTGCATGTGAAATAACTCTTTCAACTCTTCAAGTCCCATACATTAAATGTCTTGTTTCACTCAGAAACATGTCAGATTATGGAAGTAAAATGGGATGCGAACTCTGTTGCATATCGACTTCATGGAATGCCGGATGCATGTGATCGTCTTATACGGTCCATAAGGTTGTTGACCTGTGCCTGTTCAGAGTTAATGTGTAAGATGCCTCCATTACTTTGAGTTTAATCACAACCCACTGCACGGCTAAATTGTTTTCACATTCCAGTGTAAGAGTTAAGCCAAAGTGATGAATCATGGTGCCTTTGAGCCCTCAAACTGAAAAAGACTCAACACACATTTTAACAACAACAATAAAAGTTGCATCTGTGTTGGTGTTTCTAGCAAAGGATTCCTCTGTTTAGCATGTGGAGCAGTGATGGATGAACCGACCACAAAGATGCAGCTGGAGGTGTTTCTGAGCTGCTCTTCACTGAGCCACTGTACTGTCAAAGTCAAGGTGAGATGCTTTATGAAGAAAACGTTTATTCCCACAGTGGATGTCACAAAAACATGTCTTAGTCATGTATAACAAATTGAATGAAGCTTATTTTGTTAAACTATTATCATATACACTCACCGGCAGCTTTATTAGGTTCACCTTGATAGTACCAGGTTGGAGGCCATTTACAAGGTGCTGGAAACATTTCTCAGAGATCTTGGTCCATATTGACATGATAACATCACACAGTTGCTGCAGATTTGTCAGCTGCACATCCATGATGCGAATCTCCCTTTACAGCACAAAAACTGCTCTATTGGATTGAGATATGGTGACTGTGGAGGCCATTTGAGTTTACTGAACTCACTGTCATGTTTGAGATGATTTGAGCTTTGTGACGTGGCACGTTGTCCTGCTGGAAGAAGCCATCAGAAGATGTGTACACTCTGGTCATGAAGGGATGGCGAAACCACACACCTGTCGATTAGTAACATTTCCACAGTGAGATGAGATCTCACGGAGACTCACGAGATCAAACGTGACCTGAGAAGAAAAAAGATTGGAGGACGATCAACGTTGTCAGCTGGTTCTCCTGATGTGAGTTTTGTTAAACAAAGGAGAAAAAAAGAATATGGGTGATATTCTTTCTCAATACTCCACTTTCGTGGCATGTTTGTGGCTGTCATGTTTCAGCTCTAGAAGAACGCAACATCCGCTTTGGCTATCGCGGGTATCATGTTGGAGGCAGCCCGATCAAGAGTCGATTTTTGGATTGTGTGGGCTCTGACGCAATCAGAAGCAGTAAAATAATCGTAATGACACCACACAATTGAGGAGTTTTTGGACAAAAAGGCATTTGCGTCAAGGCTTGAATCCGCTCCCCGATCGCTTTGGGGTGCAAATCTGGCTTAAAATCTGGTGTGTGGCCAGCCTAATAAAGTGGCCGGTGAGTGTACAAATACTTTACCATTTTTAATAGTTAAAGGGTTAGTTTACCCAAAAATGAAAATTCTGTCATTAATTACTCACCCTCATGTCGTTCCAAACCCGTAAGACATCTTCAGAACACAAATTAAGATATTTCTGATGAAATCCGAGAGCTCTCAGGCCCCTCCATAGACAGCTATTTAATTAACACTTTCAAGGCCCAGAAAGGTAGGAAAGACATCGTTAAATAGTCCATGTGACTCCAGCGGTTCAACCTTCATTTTATGAAGCGATGAGAATACCTTTTGTGCGCAAAAAAACAAACAAAAATAACGGCTTTATTCAACAATTTCTTCACGTCTGTGTCAGTCTCCTACGCAGTTTACATTGGCCAGCTCCGGCGTCATCATCACACGTATTCGTCGTGGTGCTCACGTGCTCAGCATCGGCCAATGGTAAGCCGGCGTTCTGGCGTAGCGCTGGACTGTATTTACTACGTCAACAGCGTAGGAGACTGACACAGACGTGAAAAAATTGTTGAATAAAGCCGTTATTTTTGTTTGTTTTTTGCACACAAAAAATATTCTCATTGCTTCATAAAATTAAGGTTGACATGAGGGCGACATGACATGAGGGTGAGTAATTAATGACAGAATTTTCATTTTTGAGTGAATTAAACCTTTAAGTAAATATTCTGTTTACATAACTGTAATGAGAATAAGATATTTTTCACATTATGCATTAGTAATGGGAATGGGGTGTTATCTTGAAAATTGTCAAAAAAATCAATAGTACATTTTATGTAAAATATTATTTTTGTGTGTGTGTGAGGGGGGGTTTATTTGACACAGACCTCTTCACGACAGGTTTCGTGAGATTGTAATTCTACTTTCCTTAAAAACAAACTCTAAGACATCTATGTCTACTTTTCAAATTACGTTAAAGGATGAAAATAAACACTCAAGAAAGTGAAGCTAGCATGATCTAATCACACGTGCAGAAACTAGTGTGTCATCTAGAGTTTATCTTCATTCTGTTTTATTTCCTGGAAATTTCAGCGTTAGCGGCAGGCCGCATATTATGGAACAGATTTAACAAGATACCTCTCATCCCTTATCAGAAATGTGTTTCACACACCCACAGAACTGGAATTAAGTTACAAAGCACACTACTATTTTGGACCACTGAGTAACTGATGCATGAAAGGGAAAGTTTATATATTCTGCTCTTAAATGTCAGATTGCCTTTTATTGGTATTTTCACTTGTTTCTTCAAGAAGCACAAAGTCTTAATAAAGTCTAAATTAATACTAATTTACTTAATAAGCTATTTTTATAATGCGTTTGATTGATACAACTATCCTCGTGTAAAAGAAGCACTGCATTTGCATAAATGATGCCTTATTTTGTTTTGTCTAATGCTGTTAAGTGCAAATTTCTCAAAATGCTTGATTAGACGAGGTCAGACAGGGTTGATTTCCTGAGGCCTTCAGTGTCTAAATGATTTCCGGAGGTGTCTGTAGGTTCACAGAAAATATTAATGTTTCATACAGTATTCCTGCCACATTGTGTGAATCAAATTATGATATTAATGCATTCATGTGCATGTTTCAGTTGCAGCAAAAGACCATTACGTCTCTCTTGAACTCGACAAGGTGTTCCGAGGTAAGATTTTGGACTAGACAGAAGACACTCCGTTTCTGTTTTTGATTGACAGTTAATTGTTTGTTTGTTTGTTTATTTGTGTGATCAGGGTTACAGTGTGGAAAATGTTCTCGGGTCGGAGATCGGCCCTCTCAGCACCTTCGTCCATGTGGTGAACAGAAGTCTCAGTGTTTGGATGGGTTTGGAGGAGTTTTCCTTTGACCTGCGCTGACTAGCACACTTATCTGTTATTATTGTGTCTTGCATTTCTTTCCAAATGTATGTAAATAAACAAAGAAAAAGGGCAGAGTGCCAGGATAACTCTACTAACTGAACCAAATTACTTTTTGAATGATCATTCTGGACCCTGCTGTTAATATTCGTATGAAAGGTGCTCATATGATGTCCAGTATAAGCTGATAAAAGACATTTGTTGCTGTCAATCAATTGGCAAAAGTTGCTTCTAGCCACATTATGGTGGTTTAATTTAAATTATTTGAACAAAAAAAAAGAAAGAAAAAAGTTTAAACAAGTTCTGATCTGCCTTATTGATTTATTGAAACTGAGTACCTACATTCACTATGAATAAAAACTGTTATGCCACCAAATAACTGGTCTTTTTTATTAAATATCAGCCTACGTTATTTTCACAACCATTTCAATGGATTATTTTTAAGTGTCGGATAACTGATATGCAAAATTGAGTTGACGGGTTTATACCTACTGACAATCATTACACTACAACTATGAAACATAATATGCTCTATTAAAATGTGTATTATGTTTAATGATTATTATTAATTATGAATTGATTCTAAATTGTTTTGTGATCTAAGTGGTTTACTAACTGTAAACTAGTATGAAATGCTACACCTTTTTTACTTGACAACAAATGACTTTAAAGTTAAAGAACATTTTATAGATATTTTAAGCAATTTACTAATACATTAAGTATGCTTCTTTACCTGTGAATACTATAGTTTTGGTATATAAAACTTAAACGTTTACCTTTGTGGTAGTTATTTACCAACTTATATTTAACAGCAAATGTCTGATTGCGTATTATATGTGGTAGCACAAAATATAAAAGTGTCTCTAATGATTACAGCAAACATTACTTTTCCCATAAATCCAAAAATTGCTATTCATTAAACCGCATATGACGCTAAAGTTCTTCCATTAACTGATTGACAGCTGGAGTTTTCAAAAGACCACGCCCCCTCAGACCCACCCCCGTGCACACATGCGCGTTCACATGGATGTTTTTTTTTTTTTTTTTAATTTTCGTCGTTTTATTATACATTTGTACACACTGTACAATTTCAAACATGCTCTGGCATTAATACGAAGTTTTGGGGAATTATAAAACAAGTACCATAAAAACATATATGAAGCTTTTTTCTGTAATAATTTAGAATACAAAAACATTCACAAAAATAATCACGACACCATGCGGTGCCAAAAGTCCATCATCCAATGTGTAACTCAATGCACGTCTGCTACAGAAGAACATAGTAATTCAAGTTCACTGAGGTATGTTTTGGCAGGGTTTTCGCGCTCGCTGACGCGCGTCACCGACTGTCAACAGCCGCGCGTGTCCCAAACGAAAGTTCTGGCCTCTGTTTGAAGAAGTTTCTGAGGCTGCCGAGTTCTCGCGTCAGCTGATCGATCGTTTTGTGCAGGCGCTCGTTCTCCGCGTTCAGCTCGATCATCTTTTGCTGCATCTCCAGGTTGCGCTGCTTCGCCTTGTCCCTGCTTTTACGCACGGCGATGTTGTTCCTCTCGCGCCGCTGGCGATACTCATTGCTATGCCTGTCCACTGTCTTTTTGCCCTTTTCCTTCCCCAGCCTCCTGTGGGTAACGGGTTCTGGCTCAGGTGTGGTGGGAGGTGTCGGTTGTCCCGTGTGCATGAGGCTCACGGACGTCTGCGCGCACGTCTCGATCTGAGATGGTAGGGACGAGGACTGGTCACTGTCGCTCCAGTCCGCCTCCCTCTTGATCGGTGCGCAAAACGCGCCCTTGCCAAACCCCCCATCCTGGTGCTGCAGCCTCTCCGAGCTCTTTTGCGCAAAGCCGCCGATGCCTGGCATGTAAAAGTCAGGCTTTTCTTGCTTCATGGTGTTGTTGAACAAGTCAGCAAAGAGCTCGTCGTTGCAGATCTCCAGTGGGACTGTGGACATGGACTCGATGTAGGTGCTGAAGTCGATTGCGCTCTCATCGTCGTAGATGGCAGGCGCATTACTGAGCTCCATCATGCTGCCACTGTTGTTGTT